>JAGPOW010000304.1:44558063-44577815 GCA_030014935.1 Caiman crocodilus
AGCGGCAAGGTTCCGGAGTCACTCTCCCCGCTCAGGGCGGGAGCTTTCTTTTATACTAGGGATTAATGTGAGGAGTTCTTTTGTGCTCGCGAGAAAAGCGTTCGCGGGCTTTTTCCCTGGTCAGGCATTGATTGGTGATCACAGGTCTTGGCTTCTGCAGTGAAGCTTTGCTGTTTATGTTCTATTTTTAGTAAGGCCATGTTATATTGGTTTTTTTCTTTACCTGCCATAGTGGCACACCACTTTACAGTGCCCACTAATTTTGACAAGAAGCTGGAGGAGGGAAGGGGAGCCTGGAGACCCCAGCTGCCACAACAGCAGCAGCAATGGTGGGAGGGCGGGGTGGGGAGGGAGCTTTAACTTGACAGGAGCCTGCACGCTGCCTATTAACCCCTCATGGGCCACATGCACCCTGAAAGCCACCAGTTGTATAGCTCTGTAATAATGCAAGAAGCATGGGGAATACACAGAAAGAATTGGAGGCTTTAGTACAATCATACAGTTATGATTAAATAAGAATATGGAGATGCAGATGGATAGTTCACTTTAGTACTGTCAGGGATGGGTATAACTTTTTCAGGAAGAACAGGAAGAGTTAAAGAAAGACAAGGTTTTGTGCAATATATAAATGATGTGTACAGTACAATGTGGAAGGAAAAAGTTTAGGTAAAGGTCAGATAGGAGAGCAGGAGAGCGTATCTGCTATGGGCCACCAAAGCAGGAGGATTAGGTGGATAAGGCCTTCCTTAAACCACTGGTGGTTTCCAGATCACAGGACCTGGTTCTCACAGGGGACTTTAATTACTGTGACATCTATTGGGAGAAAAACACAAGCAGTCCAGCAAAGCCTTTTTGGAACAGGTGTTGAAGAAACCAGCTAGGGGGGAATCCTTCTTGACTTGTTAATCACAAACAAGGAGATTGAATGTGAAAGTAAAAGGTAACTTGGTTGACCTGGGGAATGTCAACATGTGCACCAGACTGCAGAGTCATTTAGTACTTGATTAAGTGATCCTGACACCGCACAGGTTTTTTCCCATGTTACAGTACAGTTACACAGTAGCATCAGTGTCATAGTTCATACCCACCAACATTATGTCATTGTAGCAACAGGCTACAGTGATGTAGCCTATTGCTACAGCAAGCTAGTATCTTGCGTAGATATGCCTAGAAACCTTGAAATTATAGCGTTCAAAATCAAGTTCAAGGCTAGAATTCAGTGATGGAATTAAAGGGAGAGAAGGAAGGAAAGTAGCAGAATAAAGACATTGGACTACAAAAATGCAGTCTTTAAGAAACTCATGAAACTGGTGGGCAGGATCCCCTGGGAACCAAGTCTGACAGAAAAAGGGGTACAAGAAGCATGGCTGTAATTTTAAGGATGCAATGTTAAGGGGTAGGAGCAAGCTATCCTGATGTGAAAGAAGAATGGAAAGTGAAACAAGAAATTGACCTGTCTAGACAGCCATCTCCTCAATTAATGTGATGCGATAAACTCTAGAGCCTTTTGAGCCAGAAGAAACTGCTCCCTGTTGCAGTGTCTACACATGCACCTGGGACAGAGCCAGGGTGGAGCAGGCCCCCAGTTGCCTGAGCTGACTGGGTGCAATTTATGACCGTGGTCAGTGTCCATACATGCATTTCAGTGCAGTAAATTATTCTGCCATAAGATAGTACTATACTAACAGTATTATCTTATAGTTGATTAATTTACTGTGCCCTAATACTGGCACACATGTATAGTGACACTTTACTGCAGAGCTAATTAGTCTACTCTGCAGTAAAGCACATGTGTAGATGCACCCAATTAGTTGAAATTAAAAAAAAAATCCTACCAAAAGTAGAAACCTGGTCTTAGGACTAAAGAAGAGTATGAAAGTATCATACAATTATGAAAGGGAAAATGAGAAAGGCCAAGGCATGATTTGCAATACAACTAGCAAGGGACTTAAAAGACAGTGGGTATGGCTGCACATGCCCTTGACTATTCTTTTGGCACTGTGCAGTCATTTAGTACTGTGCAGTCCCAGTGGCACAATTATTTTTAGATGCTTGTAGGTGACATAGCGTTGACATCACAGCTTGTGTCCATGGATGCCATGTCACTGTAGCAATGAGCTATGTCTCTATAGCTTGTCACTATGGTGATGTAGTATCTTGTGTAGATGTAGCCAGTAAAAAGGGATTCTATAAGTAGGTCGGAAGTAAGAGAAAAACCAAAGTGTAGATCCCTTATGGAATGCTGAAGGCAATTTAGTTATAGATGTTGCAGAGAAGGCTAACGTGTTCAATTCCTTTTCTTTTATTTCAGTCTTCATGAATAGGTTCAACTGCCAGATAATAAGTGGCATTGGCAGCAAAGATAGGGAAGGAGACAAATAGTCTAGAGTAGAGGAAGAACATGTTAGGGATTACTTAGAGAAGTTAGATGCTTTCAGGTTGGTATGGCCAGATAGGATATGCCCTAGGGTACTGAAAGAATTGACTGAGGTAATTTCAGAGCCATTGGCTGTCTTTTTTGAGAGCACATGCTGGTCAGGTGAGGTGCTGGATAACTGGAAAAAGGCAAATATAGTGCCCATCTTTAAGAAAGGGAAGGAGGATCAAGGGAATTATAGACTAGTTAGTCTGACCTCAATATATGGAAAGATCATGGAGCAGGTGTGCAAGGAATCTCTTTTCAAGCGCCTGGAGGAGAACAAGGTAATCAAAAACTTCCAGCATGAATTCACCAACAAGTCGTGTCTGACCAATCTTATTTCCTTCTGTGATAAGGTGACAGGCTTTGTGGATGCAGGGAGAACAGCGGCTATGATGTAACTTGATTTTAGCAAGGCTTTTGACATTGTCTCTCATGGCATTCTCATTAAGAAGCTATGGAAATACAGATAAGATTAGGGGTATCAAACTGACATGAAACCTTGGGCTGGATCTGGGGTTCTCTAGTGTCAGAAGAGGCCCAACAGTGGCAATTAGTCAAGGGGAGATATCTGGGGACAGCAGTGGAGAGCCAAGCTTGCCACTGATGACTGTGGCCAGCAGGGCCAAAAGGCCCTGAATACTGCAACAGGCCATGCCTCTCAACTTCAGGTGGCTCACTTGTAACCAAGCAGGCCAGATACAGCAGTTCTGCAGGAAGGATGTAAGCTGCAGACTGTTTTTGGCACCTCTGGATGAGATGAAGATACAGTACTGTGGGTACATAGCTGATTGGATCATTGTGCTCAATGTGTAATAAAAAATAACTAAATGTTTAATTGGGAGTAAGTGTCAAGTGGGGTTCCCAAGGGTCTGTTATGGATCTGATATTTTTTAACATCTTCATTAATAACTCGGAGTACGTGCTTCACAAATTTATAGAGGACACCAAGTCGGGTAGAGTTGCAGACACTCTGGAAGGGACAGCTAGGATCTTGAATAACATGGATAAACTGAAAAAAAAACCAGTCTGAAATGAATTGGATGAAATTCAACAAAGTTCAAAGTCCATCACTGTGATTAGTGTAATCACATCGTTTTTTGTGACACTTTAATGCACAGTAAAATAGGCTATTGCACATTAAAGCACATGTGTAGGCATGCCCTTAATAAGCAGTAGCCTATTATATTAGCATGTTTTTTGATGTGCCACTTTAATGCACAGTATAATATGTTACTGCACATTAAAGCATACATATAGACATGCCTTGTATCTCCAGTCCTTTGAGCATTAACTCGTATAACATCATTTCATATGTTAAGTCACAGTTCGTATCAATCGCCCACAAAAAACAATGCACCCCCTTCTACAGAAGTGCAGTTCTAAAATAGATGTGATGTGGATTCTTCTGCCCCACATCCCTCTCTCAAGCACAGTGCCAATTTTACCAAATTTCATTTATGCTGAATGCCCCTCACAGAAAGAATAGTTCATATCATCATCCATATGATAACTGTACATTCGCTTTTCCATATATTTGCCATCTGTCCTTCCGTCGGATCCCCAACTATTATTATGTCTTTCTTTCTTATCATATTAATCACTTTCTTATGGTCTTCCAAACACTGTAATCCTACTCCCTCTAGTTTATTTACTCTTAAGAAAATCTTTATCTTTGCATAGTGAGCCAGTGGCTGCCACGCCCATGGTTTTTTCCAATCTCCCCCCCTACATGCCCCATCTTTTTAACGTTCTTCCTACCAGGCAGAAGCATAAACACGCAGTCTTCTCCACCCACTCCATTGCCTCTTTACAGAACATATTTATAAAGTAAGTATACTCAAAGCTTTCCAAATATGGCACTCCCCAACTTCTTAATTCCCTGCCTTTGTATAGCTTTGTTCTGGCTACCCTTTTTCTTTTACTTCCCTCCAAAAACACATTTCTGTCTCTGTACCCTTGTATCTGCTGCCATGATGGTGGATACATCAATCCTGTGCAAAAGATGATCAGCAAGAGTACCATTTTCACTGCAACCACTTTATCCTTGAAAGATAATGTTCTACTACTCCACAATCCCAAGATCTACCTCACTTTTACCTTTAACTTCTGCCACGCCTTTGTTTCTTTCCCTTTAACATCCTTTAGGATTCCTAAGTTCTTGATTACACCCTCTGCCACTTGCAGCCTGAACTTCTGTAAATTCTCACAATTTCCCACTCTCATCCACGTACTTTTCATTCGATTTAATTTCACTCCAGACACTTCTCCATAGTCCTCAGTATACTACAATATCCTTGATTGATATATTGTCTCGAGCTACTTAGTTCACGCCATCTATATATAATATACATTTACCTTCTCTTCCTTCTGCTGTTACTGCTTATCCACTTATCATTACAAATTCTCTGTGCCAATGGCTCTATTGTGCACACAAAAAGATATGGGGACAGCAAGCATCCCTGTCTTACCCCTTTTTGTATGGGAAATGCTTTGCTCAAGTAACCATTCACAAGTACTTGACTTCCTGCTCTATTGTATAACGCTTTGACCCATCTAGTTGTCTTTGCAGGAAACTCCCTCCTTCACAATACTTCAAACATGAAATCATGTTCAAGCTTTTGCCAGTTCTAAATTCATTATTAACATATTTATTTTCCTCTTTTGCACATCTGATATGACATCTCTCATTAACCATGGGGTCTGGGATATCCTCCTCTCAGGAACAGCGTATGTTTGTTCTTGTTATCACATCTGCTAAATAGTCATGCAATCTTTTGTCCAGTACTTTTGCCATCAATTTGTAGTCTATGTTTAAAAGGTTTACTGGGTGTACTAATAGAGATTTTTTTTTAGCCAATACTGATAACCAAATTTTAAGGTGGTATATCAGCTGATACTGATTTGATTTCCAATACAGAGCCCAGCACCTTGAAGAGCAGTGTCCAGCTGGTAAGTCTGTTGTGATGGAAGAGGAGGGGAAAGGGAAGGGTCATGGTGTGGGAAGATTGAGGCCCTTATGGTGAGGGAGGGAGTGAGGCTGGGGCAGGGGCTGGGGCAGGCACTGTCCAGCCAGGTCAGGGTGGGGTGCATGATGGAGATACAGCTCACCCAGGATGTGTGGGGAGGGGGGTGGCTCCCATCACTGCATGTGCCCCCAGATCTGTGCATGGGTGTCACAGGCTGGTTAGGCGCTGTGAGTGTATCAGCTGTAAGGCAGCTGGGTTCGGGACTGAGGAGGCGAGTCAGGAGTGAAGTAATGGCAAATTTACTTATAGCTTAGCATAAAACAGTTAACAAAGGTTAATGTGACAAACAGATAGTACAGTAATAAAGAGCTAATAGTGAATGATAACATCAGGTAGACAGAATGACAAAGAGTTCCTACATGGGGTTGGCAATGTGGGGGCGGAGAAACGCTGGCGGAATGGGGCCGCTGATGGAGTGGAATTGAGGCGCTAAACATGCAGGTTGTTGGAAGCAAAAAAACCTTTACTTACAGTCCTTAGGCTGTAGGCACGTTCCTTGAAGTTACAAACTTAAACAGGAACACAGGCATACAGAAGGTCACACTCACGCAGGGTATGGGGCGTTGGATGAATCTGGCGGGGAGTCGTTGTCGGTTGATCAGGCCTCCTTCGTGGCTTGGAAATGCATGTGGGATCTCTCCTCATGCGTGTCCCAGCTCTTTTCCATTTTGGGCGGGCATCACTCAAGCCTCTTATTCAGTCAGCAGGCCAATTGCCGACCGACATGTATGCATAATTTAACGTGAGCCAATTGCAAGCATGCTGGTGCAGCTGCAAGGTTTTGGCGGGCTCTGACCAGGCACCGAAACTTTTCCCGCACTACAGGGGGAAATCCCTGCTCCCATGCCTGCAATGTGCTCAACACAGCTGTGCCGAGGCATCTCTTAACTGTTTTGCACAGACATGCCCCCTTGCTGAAGGCACAGTGGTGTTCACAGCACATTTGGACCAGTTACATCGCACTCAAACTGTTGTATGGGTTTACATTGAAAATGAGCATAGACAAGAGCAGACAACGAAGTAAGTTCATTCTCCAAAGATCTAATTAAACAATATCCTAACAGAACACAACTACACATTAGTACATTCGTGATGAACAGTTTGATCATCAAAACTTCATTGGGCGTCATCACGTCTCGGTTCTCAGAGGTTCTGCCTCTCTCAAAATGCTCTCTCTGGTCTGGTCTGCACACACCTCTCAGCAGACCCACAGAGATAATTTGTTCTTCTCAAAAATCTTTTTCCTTCTCCGATCCGGTTTACACACATTCCGGCAGACCTGCAGAGAAAGAAATTCTCAGGGAAAAATTAATTAGCTTACTGACAGAAAAATTAAGCATTATCGCAAGATGATTTGTCATCTGGTACATCTTGGCATTGGAACCCCATCTCATAGGCCAGGTTCCATTGACCCTCATTGCCTAGCACTCTCAACTGCTGCTTGGTGAGCCTAGAGTACCGCATCAGGAACCTAAACTTTTCGTGTTCTTCCGGTGTTCTCTGCGTCGGCTGAAATCGTTGCAGGGTTGACTCGTGTGCTCGATGCTGCTCTGAGTCGTTGAACTGTCTTTGACCCGGATTTACCAAGGCTTGCAATTGCGGTAGCTGCCTCAAGAAATCACTTGCAGGCTGTCTGGCTAAGGGATTCAACAAAATTTGGAGAATAACCGCAGCTCTTTCTCCGTATACCTTGACACAGGCATCGATACTTGCCAGCATAATTGGAACAACTCCCAGATCTTGCAGGTAACAGTGAGGCCACAGTTCCTGCTGCTGGGCTGGTGACAGTCTCAGGTTCCATGTGCAAAAGGAAACTCCGATGGATTGCCTGTAAGATCTAATCTACGCTGACCCCCGATGGTCCTCCTTCATGCCACGCATAGGGTCTCTGGCTGGCTTGACCTGCAACAAGTGCTGGAAGCAAGATTGGCCAGTAAAAATTGTACCTCACCATGCTGACATCAGCAGCATGTCCTCTGCTCCATGAGGCTCGTCTAAAAAGCTTGCCTCATTCTGATCCACAAAATCGGATCCGAACTCCTTAACCAGGCGTCCAATCCACGTAGCCAGCATCTCCGCTGTTCTTATTCTAGACCTTTTACACAAGGTCTGAATCTCAGTCCAGGTCCGAACATGATAGGTGCTGGCAGTAGTGCAGGCTGCACTCATCACTTGACCCTCCGTTGCCACAGGGTGCATGGCTGTTCGAGCTATCGATGCATGGCATTGCCCAAGCCTCTTATTCAGTCAGCAGGCCAATTGCCGACCGACATGTATGCATAATTTAATGTGAGCCAATTGCAAGCATGCACTCGCTGGTGCAGCTGCAAGGTTTTGGTGGGCTCTGACTGTGCACCAAAACTTTTCCCATGCTACAGGGGGAAATCCCTGCTCCCATGCTCGCAATGTGCTCAACACAGCTGTGCCGAGGCATCTCTTAACTGTTTTGCACAGACAGGCAACTTATCGGCAGTCCCTCTATGCCAGGTGCACGCCAAGTTGTTCCAGCGAAGTCAGGCGTCTCTGATCAATGCAGTCCGAGGGGTCACCGGGAACATCCCTTGGTCAGGATCTGGTCCTCACTCACATTAGGAGTCCAGGCTTGGTACAGCAATGGGCCTTCTGTCCTGTCCTTCATGCTGGTCACCTGGTATACATGCTTCTTTATACTTTACCTTATGCTAATCTGTTGGCTTTAGAGCCACTCACAATCTTGCCCTATATCTGTTACCCTATGGGATCAAAAGGTGTTAGAAATTATCATGATAGGTTACTGCTCAAACTCGGGTTCATCCAATAAGCAAATTACACCACATTACTTTGAGGTTTGAAATTAACATTACTCTGCCCTTAGTTTCTTATTCCTGGATTCCTTGGAATGTGCTAATTATATTAGATGGTCAGATCTTGTTATAGCTTGACTTTTAAAAAGCCTGTTAGATCAGCTAATCTTGTAGCTCTGCTTATTTTTGGGGCTCAGTGGTCCTATGATCAGTGCAAACAGTTAGATTCAACACTTTGGTTAAATTGTGATAGACAAATTCCACTTGCAGGTTGCAAACTTGCATGCTTTGCATTAGCATGCATTAGCTAATCTTAACTGCTTATACAATTGCTGAAAGCCTCCAAGAGCACAGATTTATTGCTCATGATAGTAACCCCTCTGGTTCTGGCCACCACACATGAGGCTGGGGCCAGGGCTCCACCAGCCTCTTCCTGGTGGGAGGGGGCTGGGTTGGGCTGTGCTTGGGGCAGGTGGCAGTGGCACTGGGGAGGGGGCTATGGGGGAGGCCTCAGCCACCCCAAAATTCACTGTAGCCCCCCCTAGTCCTCCCTCCCAATGCCACCAACACTGCCCATCCCAAGTGCAGCCTAGCCCAGCCCCCACTGGGAAGAGCCTGGCATAGCCCCTGGCCCAGCTCACAGCAGCAGCCTACTCTGCCCAACCCCAGAGGGCACATGCTTGTTCAGGGAGCCAACTCCTCATTCATGCCCCCCCCCAGATGAGCCATGGCTCCATCCTGTGCCCTGCCCTGCCCCAGTTCCACTCCCTTCCTCATCACAGGGGCCTCAATCTGCTCCTGCTTATGCACCTTCCCTCCTCCCTCTCCTTCTACCACAACAGACTTACCAGCCAGACCACTGCTCTTCAAGCTACCAGGCTGTGCCCCTGTCTACCTATGTGCTGTGTTAAGGCTATGTGCATGCACGAGACATTTATCAGCCACATCATTGGCCACATCACACACAAAAAGCTGATTTCTGATGCAATCAATTTTCTTTATATCGGTGCTGATCAGATACCAGCCCAATGTATCAGTGCACCTTTAGTTTATTGGTCTTCAGTTGCCTAACACATCTTCCTTTCCTCAAATATCAAAATTACCACACCTTCTGCAAAATCCTTCTCTATCTCCCTACCCTCCGTTATTTCCCTGTATGTTTCTTTTATATCGATACCCAAGAATTGCCAAAAATTTTTATAGAATTCCACTGGAAATCTATCTCTTCCTAGTGCCTTCTCTCTCTTGCAAGCTTTTAAATAGTCCTCCACCACTCTCATACTTAACTTCTCCAATGTTTGTTTCTTTTCATCCTCTATTGCTTCCTTTATCCCCTTGAGGAACACCTTCATTTTCCTTCCATCCAATCCTCTTTTGTATAGCTCCTTATAAATCTCCACCACCATGTCCAACATCTTCACCCTCTCTTCTACTCAGATTCTTCCTTCATCTCTCACTGTTTTCAGTTCCTTCCTGCTTTTCTTCAATTTTGCCAAAAAATATTTACACCATCCTTCCCCCTTCTTCACCCAAGGTGCTTTAGTCAGGAAGATGTTCCCATCCATTTTCCTTTTGAACCATTTGTCAACCCATTGCTTTATGTCTACTAGTCTACCAGTTCTTCTTTAACTTCTTTAACTCTTACTGTCTTCTTTAATAATTCCTGCTTCTTTGCCTGTAATTCTTCTAGCTCTTCCACCCTCTTCTTTGTTTGTCTTTGACCAATATTTCTGAAAAATTCTCTTGTTCTTCTGTTGATCATTATCCACCACTCCGAGACACTTTTGTAGTATCTTTTCAGTGTCCTCCATCCTTTATACAGTTCCACATATTCTTGACAGGTCTTCTCATCTTGTAATAATTGAACATTTAACTTCAACATGCCTTTCCTACTACCTTTGCTTTTATCTAAACTGTCTTCCATGCTCAATATCTGGTGATCGCTGAAGGTCACCTCTATGATTTCCTTGTTTCCAATCCCTAGTCCATATGACATTAATACAAAATCAATCCTCAACACCTGTCTCCCACCTGGTTCCAGCCTTGAAATCACCTTCTCTCTAGCCCATACATCTTTTAAGCTTCCTGTTTTTATTATATTAATCAGCACTTTCTACTGATTACACCTTTCTTTTCTACCTTCTTTCGTCCCCTCTTCTCCACCGTTGTCTATCCTCCAACAGACTTCTACTCTCCAATTTGTTTCTCATCTCTTGGTCTGCTTTTCCTTCCATAATTGCCACTCTCCTCTCCAAAACCACTGCTAATGTTGTTCCAAGCTCTGATAACTCCTTCTCCATCTCAGTGCTTCATCACTATTCCTCACCCCACCCCAGCTCCTGGCATCAATCAAGGCAGTGAAATGGGGTCTCTGCCTGGCCACTACACTTGATCTTAGCCAAAGAGCAGCCAAGAACTGATGCTACTGATTTGACCTTTTTTTATTTTTACAGATTTTTAAAATATATTCTTCACCCTACACTTACAAAGCTACACATATTGAGCATCCTTCTTTTACCAAGACTTCATGGCACAGAAACAACTACAAATCAAAAACACGAAGTGACATACATTAAATCCTTAAACAGCATACATCAACTTCCCACAAAAAACAAATCCTTACAGGACTCTTTTTCTTCATACAGAACCCTGTGCAAAAACTATCAGCTCAGCAACCACCTGAAACTCTCTGCCTTTCCCATCATTCTTCTCTGTTGGTTTAGTGAAACAAGTGAATCCAGTCCTATTTCCTCCACTTCTCCTCTGTCTCTTCCTTTCCAATCTCTTCCTTGTCCTGATTCATGTAGTATTTCAGTTAATGCAGCCCCAGCTTTAGGCATTCTTTTTCAGTAAAAGTCAACCCCTTAAACACCCAGAGGATTCTTACTTTCCATAAAATAGTTTTAACACATGCTAATAAAGTCTTTAATAACATTTCTTCTGATCCCTTTTTTTTGTGTCAGTATCATCTCTTACACTAATGACAGGTTTATTTTGGTGACACTCAGAAAGCAGCAGACCCTTTCCCACACCTACTTTGCATATGAACACTCCCAACATATGTCCCACTGTTTCTTCTTCTCCCCACTTCTCCCTTGGGCACCTTGAACTTGTCAAGCCCCATCTGTGCTAGACTTCTCTCACCAGCAGTGTGCTACACTTCTCTCACCAGTGGATAGTTGTAAGATACTTCTTACAACCATCCATGCCAGGTCAGCATGATTGCCTTTTAGTTGTTCTGTGAAGTATCTGTGAAGTTGTTCTGTGAAGTTTCCCACTGGTGCCATCCTATGTCTTTCCATTACCACTTCCATCAATTTCTTATGATCCTTCTGGACCTCCAGACCTACCTTCTCTATTTTATACCTCTGCACAAATCTTTCTATCCTGATGTAATGAATTGGCAGTTGCCATGCCCATATACTCGTCAAAGAGGTCTTATATACTCCCCATTTCCTCAAAATTGCAGCTGTGTGAAAGCAGGTGATACACACTGCTTTCCCCTCCCCCTCCATTACTGCCTTGCATATTACACTTATTTTGCACAGACAAACAAAACCAAATCTAGCATCCTCCATCTCCCCATCTCTTTTGCTTTGTTCAGTTCAGCTCAAGCCAACCTTTCACTTTTGGCATTCCAGAAGAAAACACTTATTTCCCTCTGTATTTTACTATTGATGGGAATACAATTTCATATATAGAATAAAAGGCAGTAGCACAGCCTTAAATACTGCCACTTTTTCAGCAGTATTTGCCATACTCTTGCCATCATCTTTTTTCATGTTGTATACCTTTCCTTTTGGCAGCCATTGGGATCCCTAGCACTCTGATATCTCTCTCTTTTATTTGTAGGCCCAACTTCTCCAAGTCCCTCTAGTTCCACATGCCCATTATGGTGCTTTTTGATCTATTTCCCCCATTGCTTCTCCATACTATGACATATGCCTTAGCACCCTTTTGCTTGAAAGTCTGTTTCTAACTACTACCTTTATATCATCCATATATAGTACAGGTTTCCCTCAGCAACCATGGTTTTGAGTATCCACACTTCAGAGAAGGGGCGGGGGGTACAGTTGGAAAATACTCCCCAAAGCCTCCCTGGCCCGGCTCATGCCTCTCACTCCTCCCCCTGCTCTCCATACAGCCCCCACAGTCTTGCTGGTGCCCCTCACCTCCCACCCAGAGCCTCTGCTCCTCTGGTCCTGCCAGTTTTGCCAACTACTGTTTTGCCAACCACAGGAACTTTCAGGAACCTAAACCCTATGGTTGGCCTGGAAAACATGTACACATTTTACCTCACCCTTCATGGTATCTTTACTCCTTTTATAATCTTGACTTTTCTTATGTTTTGTGCTAACTGTTCCATGCCACACAAAAATAGTACAGGTATCCTTGTCTCACTCCTGTATGGATTCTGAACGCCCCGCTTAGGTGTCCATTAATTTGGACTTGACTCTCTGCTTCTCTGTACAAAAACCTTATCCAACATATACATTTTTATGTTTTTTTCCCTAGCTTCTTGAATATGTAATTATGATCCACTCTGTCACATTTTTTTTAATCTAGGTTTGCTCTATCTGTATTTGTTTCTCTCTCTTGGATGTGAAACAGTATATCACTGATCACTCTGATCACTTCAGAGATCCTCCTACCTGGTACTGCACATACTTGGTCTATATGTATTATCTTCTGGAGATTTTTCCTCATCCTCAAAGTCAGCATCTTGGCCATTAACTTATGGTCCATATTAAGGCATAATCAGTCTCCAGTTTTTCAAGAGTTCCTTCTCTCCTTTCTTGAAGAGCAAGAGCACAATACCCCTTGTAAAATCTTTCCCTACTTCTCCTATTTCCAATATTTCCTTAAACACTTCAAATCTATTCTTTTCTACCCATGCCCAAAACTTCTCATGAAAGTCAATAAGCAAACCATCTGCTTCTGGTGATTTGCCCCTTTTAAAGGCTTTTAACACTCCACTTATTTTAAGCAATCATTTCTTCCATCTTCTTTGCATCCTTCTTTTCTACTTTCTCTTCAATCTCTTCCAAGAAATCCTTCATCTTCTACCTGTTTCCTTCTTCTGGTTCTTCTCTCTCTTTGTAAAATCTTCTCATGGTGTCCAACACCTTCTCTTGCTCTTCTACCTGGGCACCATCTTCTTCCCACATCGCTTTAAGTTCTCCTTTTGCTGCCTTTTCTCTGGCTGAAAAGTATTGGAACCACTCTTCTTTTTCTCCCACCAAGAGTGCTTGTATTAAGAACATTTTTTGTCTCGCCTTTCTTTTAAACCAGGTTTCTAACTTGTTTCTTCTAGCTCTTTTCCATACTTGCCTCCCTTCTGCAGCTTTCTGCATCTTTCTTTGCAGCTCTCTTAGATATTTCATTGTTTTCCCCACGTATCTTCAGACTTCCTTCCTGAAAAAGTCTCCCATACTCTTTTTTAACATCATCCTCCATTCTCTGGTACTCCCAAAATATTTCTTCACTGTTTACCACCCCTCACACTTTCTCATGTATGCTTGGCCTATTTCTTCATCTTAGAACAGCTGCACATTTTACTTCCCCAGTCCCTCCCAGGGGGCTCTTATCCTTCACTCTCATGGAGCTCTTACCAAGACTCATTTCCACCTTCAGCATCTGGTGATCACTAAAAAGCCACATGCATTGTTTCTTTCTTCCTTATCCCTATTTCTTTTGAAGAAAGTCAGTTCTTGATTGTTTCTTTCCACTGGGGTCTGTTCTAGTGAAAAATATCCACACATCTCTACTGACTCTTCTTTTATTATGTTTGTTAAAAGTCTGGATAAACTGTCTAAAGCTCCATTTCCTCCTTTCCCTGTTCTGTCACTCACTTTGATTATACAATTGAAATCTCCCACTATTATGCACAGTCAATGTCTGAATACGACTATGTAAACCACAAGATTTCTAAGCAGTGCATTCCTTCCCTCCCTCTCCAGTGGTGCATATACATGGAAAAATTCTAATTGTGCTCCCCTGACTGATATTACCAATTTTTTGCAATCTGCCACTGATGACTTCTAGCTGCTTTGCTCTAAGCTCTGGGTTCTTGAATAATATTGCTACCCTATTGGTTCTCATTTATCCCTGACCCCGAGGATGGTCCCCAACTCCATCTTTTCCTAAAGAGTTTATAATCCTTCTCCCATGATATATCACATTCTTCTAGGCAGATTATGTCCACTTTTCCTTGGTTCAACATTGGTTTGGTCTTTTCCATCTTTTCCTTGTTAAGACACTCCTGATGTTAAGCAAAACTACTGTCAATGCCATTTATGTTTGTTTTAAAATGAGTGTACCTACCTGTCCCTTTAAGGTTTGTCCATTATTGCTTTGAGCTGAGCGCACCTGTCCCTTTAAGGCTCATCTGGGCTACTGCTTGGCATAGTTGACTTCCTCATTTGCATCCCTGTAGCCTTTCCAAGTGCTGGTTTGCTTTTGCACTTAGGAAGGCTTGCATATTTCTGCCTCCCTGCCACTTTCTGCTTTCTTGTCTCCACTCTGGGCTGGAGCCCAGAGGTATTAATAGCAGGAAACTGCTCCCTGGTTCTTCTTCTGACTCACCTCCCTCATTAGGGAGAAGAAGGTTTCTTCTCCTTGGTCTTCAACACCTGCATTTTCTTTCTTTTCCAAACCTGGTTCTTTATCTTGCTACATCTCTACTTATGTTGCTGTAGGGTGTCTTCTTTCTTCCCCACCCCCACCCTCATTTCTGAGCTATTTGCTGTTCTTGCTTTCCCTTTCATTCAGTCTCCTACCTCCTCCTGTGCTGCCTAGATTGCAGAAATTTTGCCCCTCTCCTTCTCTGTTCCACCCTCCTGCAGGGTTTCTATCATTTCTACCTCAGTGTTCAACCCCTCCTCTCCTCTGTTCTCCTCCTCCTGGTTTTGTTGTTCCTCAGGGGGCACGACTATAATTACGAAAGCTTTGGGGCATCTCCAATACAAGAGTCCCTCTCCCTTAAAAACAGTGAATTTTAGGGACTCTTGGCACTCTACTGCTCTATCCCTATCCCTTTACATCTGTAGCATACTGTAAGAGGGCAGTGTGCAGACAGGTGCCCCATCTTTCCTCATTTGCTGCACTGTTTTGGTTGCCCACGGTACACTATAAAAACCTGGTGTGTCCCCATCTGGATGGGCTCCACTCATCTACTTGTAACCTGTGCCCTCCAGGACTCTGTCCAGATACCATAGTTGCCCCTTACTTTCTCTACCAACCTGATCCTTTGGATGTACTTTTCCATCCATCTTTCTGTCTTCTGCCTCTAATAAATCCATGTACATTTGAACTATAATCACTTTTTTCTCTTGACTTTTCCCCTGCTATGAACTCTAGCCCTCTTAATTCTTCCCTTCCACATTTCTCTGCATATCTCTTCCGAAAGTTCTCATACCCTTCTCCATCCCAGTAAGTCAATTCCCAAGTCTTTCAGTTTAGGAAAGCAATCAGGCTGGTGAAATGCTCTACCTGCACCTTCAAAATCTCAAACAGTACCTTTTGAAGGAAATCATATATATTCATTGTCAAACCTGTCTGCCTCGTGTCACCAGTTAAAGTTGCCTTTATATGCCTTTATATGCAGCCTCCACTCCTCTGTAGTTTCTCTCAGTGCCTCTTCCACGTTTTCCTGCTGTGCCACTCCAAATGGGCCAGCCTGCTGTTCTGCTTCCACTATCTGCTTCTCACCTAATTTGCCTTGTCCTGCTGCTCCGACTTTGTCTGCAGCTTTCCTCTGCACCTGTCTTCCTTCTGGCTTGGTCACGCTCATCATTGCTGCCTCCGCTGTTGCTTCTGCTTTCACCTTCTTTCTTCCTTTCTTCTCCACCTTCAGTCACTCTCCATTTGTCTTCAAATCTTCATTTCTGTTCAACTCTTTTTCCACCTCATGCTTACTTGTCGCTACTGCTATTGTTTTGAGCTTTGGGTCTCCCTCCTTTTCTCCTTACCCCCCAACACTCTGTTGATCCCTTTCTCTGCCTTTAAGGCATAGATCAGGCTTTCAATACTGACAGGAATCTACCACAGAAATAGATTAGTGGAACCCATGTGAATAAGATAAAAGCAAGTGCCCATTAAGCACAGTCTCCTTCACTGCTCTTTTTCATGTCATCATGAGCCACTAAATTGCATACATTTTGATTTCCTCTCCACTCCCACAGCTGAGCTGTGCCTTTCTTTCCCATTTCCAATTATTCGTGTTTTTTCACCGGCCCTAAATATCTGGCAAACATCCCCAAATGGGGTTCAAAACAGTTCACCCAGTATCCATGTTGCCTCCACTCTCAGCCTGTTGCATATAATTAGTGTGGCCCTGCCCTCCATAAAGTGAAGCTGGACCAAGTTTCTCAGCACCTCACTTGCATATAAACTTTTGGAGTATCCCAGGACTCATGCTCATGACAAGAACACTCATTTTCAATCATGAGTGGGGGCTAATTAGCATATGGTTCATTTGTAGGGGATATCTTGCATACACACACACAGACTAAGTAGTTCTGAGCTGCAGGGTCACCATGGCATGAAATGCTGTTGATTATAGTTGTGCCCAACCCAGTGAACCATGTAGAACATCATGAACCTTTTGGCTTTGGACTACTATCATGTATAGTTTGAGACACCATGTCTCCTGTGGACCTGCCTGTGTGCCACATTCCTGTGGCAATGTGTGCCAGGCTGTGTAGGACAGCATCCACCACAAGGATCCACTCAATGATCACAAGGACCTGAACTGGTTCATAGCCCACTGAGCTGTACCAGTGAGGGCCTGGAGACCTACAGGGGGCAGCTGGGGAGCCTCAGCTGCCTGTGGCCCAACTGCTCAACAGTAAGTGCGGCTAGGATCTGGAACCAACTTTTAAGGGAAGTGGTGCTGGCTTCTACCTTGGGGGTCTTTAAGAAGCAGCTTGATGTCTACCTGACTGGGGTCAATTGAGCCCAGTTTTCCTCCTGCCCAGGCAGGGGGTCAGACTTGAAGATCTACAATGTCCCTTCCAACCCTACTTCTATGATTCTATGATTCTATGAACTGCCACGGGGCCACCAAGACAATAGAGCATCTCCTCTAGCTCTGCACCTGCACCAAGGAGATGTGGAAAAGGCTGAAACACCTGTGCAAAGCAGTGACCAGCATCAGCTGGCTAACCAGTGAAGTGGCTCCATATGAGCACCTAGCCAAACATCAGGGGAGCCCATCGCCCCATTTTGACCAGTTTGTGTTCTGCACCAGGAGCGTTTTGTGGAAGGCCAGGAACCTCCTGTTGTTCAGGCTGAAATGCTTCTACACTACTAATGCTCATAGTATGGGGAAAAAGCAGGATGAACTTACCCTCCTGCTAGCTAACACCAACCCAGACATAGTGGGGCTCACCAAAACGTGGTGGGACTCAACAGATGACTGGCTGGTGAATATCAAGGGCTATAGGCTGTACAGGAGGGATAGGAGGGGGAGGAAAGGTGCAGGTGTGGTGCTCTACATCAAGGAGAAATACACATCCTCAACAAGTAGCACTGGGTCAGAGGAGGGGCACACTGAAGTGCTCTGGGTTAGAATACAAGGAAGTCGAGGGGAAAGGGCCTTAACAGTGGGGGGTCTACTACAGATCAGCCAACCAAGGGGAAGAGCTAGACCCGGAATTCTTAAGTCAGCTCACAGAGGTAGTTAGGTCAAAGGACATGGTCATCACGGGTGACCTGAACTTTCCAGACATCTGCTGGGAAGAGCAGTCAGCCAGGTCTGACCACTCATGTAGGCTCCTAGTTGAGATACAGAGCCTCCATCTAACCCAGAAGGTGCACAGCCCCACCAGGGGAGATGCCTTGTTGGATCTGGTCCTGGCCACAGGTGACAATCTGGTGAGGGGTCTGCGGGTGCTTGACCACCTGGGTGACAGTGGTCATCACCTGCTGGAATTCACCATCCAGCACGAGGTGGCAAAGGCCTGCAGCAAGACAGCAGCCCTGGATTTCAGAAGGGCCTGAATGACTTAAATGAGGTAAGGAGAATAGTTGGGGAGGCACTGAGGTCCCGGAGGGAAGGGGGGGGAGTTGGGAGTCCAAGAAGAGTGGTCATTCTTTAAGGAGATGAACCTCCAAGTCCAAATGGAAGTAGTCCCAACATGGGTCAAAGGAGGCAAGAGGGCGTAAAAGGGTACAAAAGCCCCCATAACTCACCAAAAGCATACGGGAATGTCTCCTAGCTAAAAAGGAGGCATATACCCAATGGAAGGGAGGGGCCATCACCATGGAGGACTATACCTCAGTTGCTCAGGGCTGCAGGGGGGTGGTCAGGAAGGCCAAGGCAGAGATGGAATTGGAACTAGCTACTCAGATCAAGGACAAGAAGAAGCTCTTTTTTAAATAGGGGGTAAAAAGAAGGTACTGGGTAATGTGGAACCTCTGCAAGACACACCAGGAAATCTGGTCATCACACCAGACAGGAAAGCTAGCCTATTTAACAATTTCTTTGCCTCCATTTTTCTGAGCGGGGACTGGGTCACCCTCTCCCCACTGGGAGCCCTGTAGGTCCCAGAGGAGGAGCACCCAGGCCTAGGGTCAGTGAGGGCCTAGTCAGGGAACTTCTGGAAAGACTGGATGTATTTAAATCAGCAGCTCCTGACAATCTCCACCCGAGTGCTGAAAGAATTAGCAGAGGTCATTGCAGGACCCCGGCACAGCTTTATGAGCACTCGTGGTGCTCTAGCATGGTGCCAGAGGACAGGAAAAGGGCCAATGTGGTTCCCATTTTCAAAAAAGGGAGGAAGAAGGACCCAGGAAACTAGGCCAGTCAGTCTTACCTTGGTCCTGGGTAAGCTTTTTGAGATAATTATCCTGGCGCATGTCTGCAGGGGGCCAGCAGGGGAGATTATGCTTAGAGGCAACCAACATGGGTTCATTAGAGGTATCTCCTGTCAGACCAACCTGGTGGCCTTCTATGATCAGGTCACAAAATCCTTAGATGCAAGTGTAGCAGTGGATGTAGTCTTTCTAGACTTTAGGAAGGCCTTCAACACTGTCTTTCACCCCATTCTCATTAAAAAACTAGGAGACTGTGGTGTCAACACCTACACAGTCAAATGGGACACTAACTGGCTGGAGGGCTGCCCCCAGACAGTGGTGGTGGACGGGTCTTATTCAACCTGGAGGGATGTGAGCAGTGGGGTTCCCCAGGGCTCGGTCCTTGGGCCCTCACTATTCAACATCTTCATCAGCGACATGGATGGGGGTGTAAAAAGCACCCTGTTCAAATTCACAGATGACACTAAGATGTATCATAGTATCATAGTATCTAGCGTCAGAAGGGGCCTAAGGCAGGCCATCTAGTCTGACCCCCGCCAATGGCAGGAACAAGTGCCAGGGTCACAGGACCCCAGGCAGTACCTATACAATCTATTCTTGAAGGTGCCCAAGGTAGGAGCAAGAACAACTTCCCTAGGAAGCCGGTTCCACATCCTAGCCACCCTAACTGTGAAGTAGTGTTTCCTGATGTCCAACCTAAACC
>JAGPOW010000304.1:44588535-44655788 GCA_030014935.1 Caiman crocodilus
TTATTATCTGTTGTTATCATTTTACTACTAGCTCTTTTATATTGCCTTATCTGCTTATCGCATTTATCTTTCTGTTAACTGTTGTATGTGTGTAAGCTACAGTAAATTTGCCTTTATTCCACTCCCTACTTGCCTCCTTGATCCAAATGAACAGATTCACAGTGCCCAGCTGGCCTGTGACAATTAGGCTCTTGCCCAGCAGGTCAAAGGCTTGGGTTCTAGGCCCTCCTTAACTGATGGGGACTCAAGTCCTGTTCTCTTATTTATCAGGAAAATGTTTTAATCACCAGGCTGAGCTAGGCAGCTTAGGAGCCTCTTCTGATTATCCCTGTTGAAGCTGAGCCATTGGGAAACCAGGAATGCAAGAGTCACGGGGTCGGAAGGAAAGAGGGAGCCTAATTCTGTAGCCTGGTGATGAAAGGTACTTCCAGAAAAGAGGGAATTAGATAGTGGTACTTTTTCCCCAGACTGTTTATTCATTTCATTTGAGACTGTCGTTGATTTAAAAAAAATAGAAACAAATGTGGTAGCGTGGACCAGAACCTAGAATTGATTTTTTTTTTTTTTTGGCCAAAATCTGTCTACATTCCATTTAGTGTCTATGATCTGATCCATGGTTCCTACGCATTTATGTGATCCTGAACACCGCTTGCATTCAGCCATAGAAACAACCAGACGGGTTTGTCTTGTGGCAAATAGTGTTACACACTGTATACTTGTTCTCTGAAAGTGGTGCATCAGCCTCATGGCACTTCATCTGTGTTACACTTTTAATATCACTGAAGATTTTTTTTTTTGGGTAGTAGAAGGAAGAAGGATTCTGTGTTGTAATATGATTGAATTCTTCCTTCTTCAGACATGTTTCCACACATACAATTCTTTCTTTAAGTACTAATAATATCTTTTTCAAATTTAATTAACAGTTTACTAGTGGTTAAAGTCAATAGCCATTTAGAACTGTGGAAATGTAATTGCTCCACCATCTGGTCAGCTGTAATATTTTATTATAATAATATGATGAAAGCAATGTTTCTTACATACCTAACGAGTTACCACTCTGCATCCTACTTCAGAGGTGCTGGTTTGCTTGTTTTTGTTTTCAAACCTTCCTCTACAGCAAGAACACATTCCTATCAGACAGTGTTAATAAATGGCTAACATAACAGGAATGATTCTTCTTTTTTTATTTTTTACTTTTAAAGTAATAGCTTAGATTAATATTATTTAAAATGAATAGTAGCTTTTTTTTTTTTTTTGAACATGCTGGTAACAGCAGAATATGAAGCTGTTTACTGAGCCTAGTCCTTCTCTATCGTGTTTTTAATTTTTTCCCTTGCACAACAATTCTGGCTATTGGTCAGTGAGTAATGGACTGAATAAACTAGATGTCATTCAAAGGCAGATATACCATTCTTTGTATTTACATTACTAATTCAAATGGAAAGAGAAAACATTTTCATTCAGATGTAATAACTTGTAATTAATTTATCACAACAAATAATAGAACTGCAGTAACAGTTGTTGCCTATTGCATTATAGAAATTTTCATATAAAAACAGCTCTTTTGCTGCAAATGACTAGAGATGGAGCCTTGATCTAACTGTGCTGCAAACACATTTACTTTTTTTAAAAGAAAGAATGAGGGTTTTTTTAAGCTTTCACATCTCTAGATTTGTTTATTACTGATTTTAAAAAAGCATGTTTAGATGTTTCTATATTAGTCTTCACGTTTTTTAAATATAGGTATGTTAACTATTTTAAATATATGCCTAGATGCCTTCTGGCATCTCATCCGAAAGACAGCCTGCGCAGCAGTATTGTACACTCCTGACATCAAGTTTGTTGATAATGGGGCAGTGTTTTACCACTAGTTCAAAGGAAAACATGTCACTTCCTGAAATGATGATAGTTGAAAAACTGAACCCATTGAAGTGAATGAGATTTTTTTATTATTACTTTAATGGAGTTAGAATTTCCCTTCAACCATGTGACAAACTGAGATATGGGTGCTGTGGATAAATGTAGTGAAGAGCGAACAGTCTTCACCAGGGTAGGCAAAATACAGCCCACGGGCCGGATTCGACCTGCCAGGCAATTTCATCCAGCCTGCAGGTGGGTGCCTATCAGTGCACTGTGTCTGGCTCAGCCCTGGACTGACCCTACAGTGCTTGCATGGGGCAGAGCCCCACTCAGTCCCTTGGGGGCAGCACATACTGTGCACCCACTCTCCCCTGCAGGATGGCCCTTACGTTGGCCTCACAGGTAGGGAGATGGCAGTGGCAGCAGTGGGTAGGCAGGGGAAGCAGTGGATGGGGAAGGAAGTGGCAGGATGTGGACAGGTGAGAGGGAAGCAGGGGTGGGTGGGAGCAAAGGGGCAACTGGGCGAGAATGTGGGGCCCATGCCAGTGCTCCAGGGCTGGGGCCAAAGGTGGGGCAGCAGGAGCACAGAGCTCAGGTTAGTGTGGACACAGGGTCTGCCTGGGCTTGCATGCAGTTCCCAGGTTCTCCCTATGAGCTGTGTGCCTCTGGGGGGAGCCCTGCATGACGTAGCCAGTCGGCTGGCCCCTCTCACTGCCACATGCAGGTCGTGGGGAATGGTGGGGAGTTCTGCACTATGGAGCCATGTGAGCTCTGCCCCCCCCTGCTGCCCTGGCTGAGTCCCATGACCTGCACCATCTGCTTCATTGTGCAGGGCTCCCCCTGGTGGCTCAGGGCTCTGTAAAGGAGCACAGGAACTGTATGTGAGCCCCATGCAATGAAGCTGGCAACCAGCCATATGTGGTTCTGAGACTTTCCGGTGCCATGCACTGCCAGGGAGCTCTGCCAGCTGTGGGTCTTGAGCACCCTGAAGGCCCACCACCTGCTGCTGCCAACTGGCAGCAGGGGTTGTGCACAATGAGCAGGGGGTGTTTGTAGGGGCAGGCCCACATGCACACTCCACCATACACATGCACCCACACCCCCCACACATCCCCAGCACCTCACAAACCCTATACCAACCCCTACACACACCTACATATTCCCCAAAATGCCCCCCATAAATCCCATATACACCCACAAATCCCATACCCCTCAAGCACTCCTCCACATGTCCACCTCCACAATATACAAGAGTAAGACTTCATTTTGAGCTAGGATGCAATCTCCTCTATACTATGTACACAAATCTGGACCAATTTTTTTTTAAATGAAATTAAAATATGTTATAGTAAATGCTTGTTTGTTTGTTTAAATATATAATTTGGGGGGTTTTTGGTTCTAAGATGGCAAGCCTTCCTCCCAAAAGGAGTACTTCTGGGGGCAAGGGAAGGGACTTCCAGTGGCAAAGGTCAGGGGTTAGGGGCAGGACTTCCAGTCTCAAGATGGCAACCAGGGGGTGGGGTGCCTGTCAAGGGCAGCACTACCCTTGAGACCCTCAACAGCTCACCCAAACTCATTAAGTGGACCTCCAACCAAAATACTTGCCCACCCCTGGTCTTCACTAACCAACTGTAATTGTGGCAGAACATAAAAATGAAGAGTTAATTAACAGAATTCTAGCCAGTTAGGGAAGAGAATTTTTCATGTCTCACTGGGCTTCTCTTTTCTAATTTTTTACTTTTTAAAAATGTGTTTTGTGAGAGATTTGCATACAGAATTTTGCAGGGGTCAGAGCATGCTTCTTCAGAGACTGACTTTTGGATTTGTTTTCTAATCTTTAGACATGAAGTTTTTCAACACTTTCTGAAAGTTAGTGCTAATGTGGTGTTCACCTAGCATAGAATTGTCCAACTGGCAGTATTAACATGCAGCCAATAGGCTCCTACCCAGCTGCCACTCCACCCATTGCTCTAGCAGTGACAGCAGCCAATATCTCTGGGCTCCCCCTACCTCCTCTGGCTTCTGGTCCCTGTCCCTATTTCTGAGGATGGAGTGGCACAGTGGATGATGGGGAGTCAGTGCTAGATTCCAGGATTCTCCAGTTTCATCTTTGGCAACATCATCATCATCCCTCCTCTCATCTTCAGAGACTCAGCTTACCCCCTCATGCCCTGGCTTATGAGGCCCTACATGGGGCAGCTGGACTGCTGAAAGGAGCATTTCAGCTACTGCCTGAGTAGGTGCCATATAACTGTGGAGTGCACTTTTGGCCATCTCAAAGCATGTTGACAGAGTCTTAGCACACATCCTTGAGGTGGAGGAGGAGAACCTGTCATTGCTGCATCCATCTCCCACAACATCTGAGACAAGCAAGGAGGCTGTCTGTGAAGCTTGGGCATAGGAGGAATGGTGCACAAACTAGACATAGTGCATCGTGCAAGCATGGCACAGGGAGGCTGGAGAGAATATGCCCCTGCCCCCCACTGATGTTGGGTGCACCAGCCTCACACAGCAGCAGGGAGTCCATGTCTGTGAAGTCCTGGATGACCTCTGGGTCTTTGGGGGTCCAGGAGCATGCCACGGATGAGCAGGGCAGGAGGGCTTTGAGTCCCTGAGTGCCTGTACACTGGCACTGGGTGATGGATCTCCTGCCTTGGGCTTCTCTGACCCTGTGTCCCAGGCAGTGCCATCTGCAACTCCGGCTTCCTAGACACTGTTCCCTTCCATTTCCCCCACCATTCCCCTGAGGGGCACACACTGAGATGCAGGGGAATGCAATGCAAGGAAGAGGTGTTCCTCAATTTACAATCTTTCAGTTGCCAAACTTTTCAGAGGCTGTTCTGATGTACTCTAAGTACAGCACATTGGAACAGACTCAATTAATCAAGTGTGCAGGACTGTGATAATTGGTATGTTTCAGCCAGCCTCTTCATCTCATGTATTAGTGTCCTCACACTTCAAAATGGCAGCAGGGGCACTTTAACTGAAGCTCCTTCAGTGAGCTTTAGTTAAAGCACCCCTGCTGCCATTTCGAAGCACTGGGATGCTGATATATGAGATGCTGTGGGAGCTTTAATTAAAGTGGCTATTGGAGCCACTCTAATTAAAGCAACCTTCTCCCATCCCAGAACATGTGTAAAAATGCCCAAAGTTTCCAGGGGAATCCACTCTGTCTGCTTGCCCCGGCTTGGCTGCTCAATGCTCTCCCCTCCTCCAGCCTTCATACTTTGGGACCTTGTAGTTTCAGGTGAAAAAATCCTTGAGCACCCCAGCAGCACATAGCTCAGGCACCTGCTGACGGTGGCCAAACCATGGAGGTTACAGGGTTGCCACTATGAAGGCCCAGTTCCGATGTTCTGCCCCCCTGCCAATCCAACCTACCAAAGGTGAGCTGCTTGTACACTGGCTTCTGCTTGGGAGTGAGAAGATTCATGGGGCCTGAGTGCAGTGGGGAGGGTGTCCCTGGCTGGGTGTGTGTGAACCATGGTTGGGGTCCATGGGGCTGTGCCCAAGTACAGGGACATGGGGGTCCCTGGCTGGGTGTGCAGGTGCCTGTAGGGGCGAGCCCAAGCATGGGGGGGATCTCCTGGCCTTGTGTTGAGGTCTGTGTGTACAGAATGTAGTGCTTCAAGATGGGATGATGGTTGTATGGGTGCACAGCCTTAGGACTCAGATGGTGAGCTTCTAGGGCTTGTGCAGGGGACACAGATGCCTCCCTTTCCCCTGCTGCCTGCCTGTGGCTGACAGATGGCTGGAAGGAGGAGGCAGAGCTGGGTGAGGGGCTATGATGGCTCAGCACTGGGACAGGTCAGGGGTGGGGCCTGCTGGGTGCTCAGCCAAGTGCAGGCCGAGTCCTAGCATGCCTCCCTGGCAGGGAGGGAGAGAAGGGGCCACAAAGCAGGCTGGGATGCCAGAGGACAGCGATTTAACTTGAATCGATAGGAAGTTCTGTTCAAGTATTATACTGTTAAGAAGATTGGCAAGTAACACTGATGGGATTGTTGCCCCAGTATTTGCACAAAGACAACAGCACTTACTTTTCTGAGAAGATGGGAAAGGAAAAAGCCTCCTTCAGAGGATTTGATTAAAATAAATAACAGGCTTTTCTAAAGGAAATTGAACCTTATCATGTGTCTGAAAGTGCCATCCAGTGCAAAAAAAATGGAAAAAAAGAAGGAATAAATCTGTGGCCACTTAGAAACTCAACAGTCTTCTCTGCATTGCATACCCTGGGCCTTGGGAATTTTGTGAGGACAGTCAGGTTTGAACTTAGGAGCTCTGGAAGATGGGAATCTATCACTTGCATTAAGGCAGAAACCCCATTTGTATTAATAGCGTAGGTCCTATGGTACAAACAGCAGAAGTTCGGACTCTGTCCAGTAGAGAGCAAATGTTGCTCATATACGCAAGATAGTGCACTACAATAATATTCTTGCAGTTGTGCCAAACCTTCTGAGGCAATTTCCTCAATTACCTGCAGGATCCTGATGACTATAAATCACTCACTGCAGGCTAGTAAATGGTACTTTTTGCTGTCTCTATTGTATGAAATAGCTTTGCATTCTGAAAATTACCTGAATATCTTATTTTTATGCCACATATGAGAGTAGTCACCTTAAATAATCTTGTTCTTTCGTCAATATATATTTAGATAGTATTTCCTTCATCCTCTGTTTCTTTTTTCTTTTTGTTTTTTAAGATCATCAATTTAAGATGCATCATCATCAGGGATCATGGTTTTCTCTGTTTAACAATCACAAATTCTCTGATTAAAAAAACCAAACCCCACAATTAAAATGGAATGCCACTATATATATAGGTATCAGTTCAACACAATGTTTTATTGATATACAGTATAATCTCTGCTATCCGGCATTTAAGTAACTGGCCAGGTGGGAGGCGGGATTGGGGAAAGGTTGCACATGGCGTTGGCTGCTGCCACCCACCACCCTGTGTTGTTGCTGCTCCGTGTGCAGCTGCCGCCACCCCCCTATTTCGTATATGGCCTCCGCCACTCCCTGTCCTGCCCTACGTGTGGCTGCCAACCCCTGCCAGCCACCCTCCATCCCCGCTCCAGTGTTTTCAGATAACCAGAATTTTTACATAACCAATAATCCCCTTACCTCAGGGGTGCTGGATAGCAGGGATTTTACTGTATTTACTATTTTAAAGCAATTTGGAAACCTACCAGTGCCTCAATCATGTTAATAAAATAAAATCTAAATATGTATACATTTTGGCTTTTGATTTAGTGTTTTTTATCATGGAAAATCAGAGCTTCCCCTGCCCTCTTCACTCACCAGGGCATGAATCCAGCTATGGCTATCCGCTTCCATTGTTTTGTGGTGCTGAACAGCCCTGATATGCTGGTGCCCTGCCTATGCCATTGCCCCTTACTCCCAAGCTACAGCCCCCCCAGCCCTGCTGTTGCCCCTCATTCTCCACCCATAGGTCCCTGAGCCCATTGGCACCCCTCACTCTCCACCCAGAGCCCTTCCCCAGCTGACAGGGCTATGGGGCCAGGGACCTGGTTTCACAGAACCCTACCCCTCACTGCAGCACCCAAGCCCCAGCTGCTACCCACTGGAGGCAGTGGCTGCTGCAGCAGTGGAGTGCAGAGCCTGATTCCCCCTGCCCCATTGGCAAAATAGCTAGAATAAAGCCCATGGGTGGGGAGCAGATGTAGACTGCCCACTGCAGGCTCAGGGCTCCCTGCCCTACCCCCAGAGCCTCCAGAGCCCAGCAACAAGACCTGGTATGGCAGAGCAGAGGAGGGCTGGGCAGGGACGTTTATTGATGTTGCTGGGAGCTCTGTGCCAATATGGCCAGGAACTCCCTGCCCACTTGGCACTCCACACCACCATCCCTGTTGGCAAGACACTCCACATTGCTATCCCTGCTGCTTCCAGGAGGGAAGGAGGTGCCTCACCATGACAGTGCAGGGCTCCCCACCTTGCTCTGCCCCACCATGCCGGGTCCTGCCCACTAGGCTGCAGAGGCCCCAGGGAGACAGCAGAAGGTCAGGGATCCCTGAGCCCACAGCAGGCAGTCTGCACACTCCCCACACTAAAATCAGGGGGGAACATGCCCATCCAGGGGTGCACACAGTGGCAGAGAGCCAGCTCCCTCTCCCCCTGCCCCCGCTACCCCCTTGATAAGCTGTCTGTTGCCCCATCCCACGCTCTGCCCAGACCCTGCAGCTGCACATGGCACCAAGCCCCACACCCCATAACAGCTGGGCAGCAGCCCCAACCCTAGCAGCAGCTCCAGCCCTGTCCAACTTCACTTCCTCACCAGACTTACCAGGCTGCCAAGAGGCCATGTGCTCGTGTACATGTGCACATGAACATGGTGCTCCCTACCTGACCATCCTCCTCCCACTTCACCCCGCCCCTTGCAGGCTGAAGCTCTTATAAGTTAAATACTGCAAAATACAGCAACATAACAGTTAAATATTGTTGTACAGGAAAGAAATGGTTATTTATTTCTCCAATGAAAAAAAAGTAAACTATAGCTATCGCAACTTATTATTTGATTAGCAGTAGTACCTAGAAACCCAAGTCTAAGACCAGAGTCTCGCTGTAATAAGCATTGTACATACACATATAAAACAATGCTCCCTGTCCCCAGTTTAGGCAATAGGCAAGAGAAAACAAGTGAATGAGAATATTATGATTAGTATAATAAGAAGTAGTCATTGCATACCAGTGCTTAGCCATTGTCAAACATTTTCTGGGCATCCCAACTCAGACCTGTTGTAAGGATTCATCGAGGCTAGAATCAAAAGGGAACTCAACAGATCATTGAATCCAAGCCCCTGCCTGGGCAGGGAAGAGTGCTGGGATCAGATGACCCCAGCCAGATGCCTATCCAGCCTTCTCTTAAAGACGCCCAACATAGGGGAGAGCACTACCTCACTTGGAAGCCCATTCAAAATTTTGTCTGCCCTCACCGTGAAGAAGTTTTTCCTGCTGTCTAGTCAAAATCTACTCTTTGACATTTTGTGACCATTGTTCCTTGTTTCTCCAAGAGGCATCCTGGTGAACAGAGTATCTCCAATACCTTGCCGCACCCTGCTAATGAATTTGTAGGTGGCCACAAGATCATCTCTCAGCCTTCTCTTATGGAGGCTGAAAAGGTCCAGGTCCCTCCTCATAGGGCTTGGTCTGTAAACCCTTAACCATACAAGTGGCCCTCCTCTGGATCCTCTTGAGGCTATCCACAGCTTTCTTAAAGTATGGCACCCAAAACTGAATGCCATACTCCAACTGCAGTCTGACCAGTGCTGCACAGAGGGGAAGTATCACCTCCTTGGTTCTATTTGTCATGCATCTGCATGATGAAGTGCAGTTAGCTTTGCTGATGATTTCATCACACTGACAACTCATGTTCATCTTGGAGTCCACTATGACTCTAAGATCCCTTTCCACTTCTGTGTTGCTGAGAGGGTCATTTCCTAGCCATCAGGTGTGCTGGATATTTTTACACCCTACATGCAGCACTCTGCATTTTTCCTTGTTGTACTGCATCCTATTGTGTTCTGCCCACTTTCCAACCTGTCTAGGTCTGCTGCAATCATTCCCTACCCTCCAAAGTGTTCACTTCACCCCACAATTTAGTATCATCTGCATACTTGGACAGAGTATACTTCATGCCCACATCCAAGTCACTTATGAAGACATTGAAGAGTACAGGTCCAAGGACCAAGCCCTGCAGGACTCCACTACCCACCTCCTTTCAGGTCAATACTGACCCATCCACTACCACTGTAAAGAAAGTTCTAAAGCTGGATCAAGCAGTAGTCTTGCAGCTTTATGGGATTCATCTCTTTCTTGTAAAGAGTCAGCATAGCAGAGAATATGAAGGTTCTTTGATGATTCTTTTACAACAAGCTACAGCATATGTTGATGGACCAATTACATAAAGATAGGTGGAACAGAATTAAAGCATGATGGGTCTTAAAGCTGAACAGAACAAGTTCTGTGTTTTGATGTAGTAGAAAAGAGAGGGCCTGTAAAGAAATACAAAGGCCATGTCTATGTGTGCAAATAAGTGCAACTACATTTAATGAGCATGAAATGATTTTTGGCACGTACAGAAACCTGGGAGTTAAAAAGTTAGTCCCAAGCCCCTCCAGTCCTGCCATGTGCCCCTGCAGCCACTAGGGGAAGCTCCAGCCTCTGGCCACATGGCTGCCAACACTTGGCAACCATGTTGAAGCCAGACCAGCTACCAGCACTTGGCATCCATCTTGGAAACTCTGATCTCTGGCCAGCCCCTTCCCTACCCAGAAGCCACATGCCCAATGCAGGGGCGGCATGTGCCAGCTCCGTCCTTGCCCACCCTGCCTCCCCACACCAGGGTTGCTCCAGCCTCTGCCCCTGTCCCTACCAGTGCTGGCCATGGCACTTGCCCTGCTGGCCCCAGCAGCCACTTCCCCTTCAGGCCCCAGAAGAACGCTGTACCCACCAGTGAGAGCCAGGGTATTGGCTGCAGAAGGCCCTGGCCAAAGCCCTCCTCCTGCACTCCCCACTCCAGCTCACCTACCCTGCTGCTCTCACACACTCTGCTCTAGGTCCACCCTCAGAACCACTCTCAGGACACACACATGGGTGAAATAAAAACATTTTATTACCCTCACAACATCCACCCCATTCCTCCTGACTCAACAAACAGAACCACCTCCCCCTTCAACCAACAATGCTCCATTACCACCCTCCCCACTCACCAACAATAAAATACCCACTTACAAGTGGGAAACTATATACAAGTGAGAAACTATATATAATAAAGTGGGTATTCAAGCCCAGGGTGTGGGACCATTGGGCAGGGCGGCTAGGGGGTAGAGCCTCCGGGCAGATGCCCACCACCCCAGCCCCTAGATGTTCGTCCATGGGTCCAGGGGCTGTGGTGAACCTAGCAGGTGGCAGCCTCATGTGCAGCTGGGTCTTTGGCTATGTGGTACAAGGGAAAGCAGCAGGTATGGGCCCAGGTGGATGGCAGCAGGTTCAGGGCACAGGCCAGGCCAGGGGATCTAGCAGGCAGGAGGCACCCAAGGACCATGGTGGGCAGGATCAAGGGACTCTGTGGGCCCATGAGCAGGAACCAGGCAGTGGGGGACAAGGAAACAGCCACCAGGGCCAGGAGGGTATCCATGGCCTGGCAGTCAGCATCCCACTGCTGCCAAAGCTGCTCCAGGTGTTCCTACTCCAGGACCTCTATGCAGGCCCAGTGGTCCTGCTGTGCCCTGTCCTTTGTTACTGCCCAGGTGACGTCCTTTGCCCACCAGGCCTGCTATCATGCCTGCTGCACCTGCTCCCATGCCTCCTGCTCCTCTGCCACCACCACCAGCCTCTGGAACAGGAAGGTCCAGTCCCTGGTGCACTGCTGATGCAGCCAGCACATCCAGGCAGCTCCAGCAGTGGGTGGCAGTAACATGGAGCCCACATCCTCACTGGGGCTTGTGGTCTCTCCTCCACATCCAGATGTTGGCCCTGAGAGGCAAGAGACAGAAGCCTTTTGTAAGAGTTTGCAACATTTCAGAGATAAGATGCTCTGCACTGGGGCCATGTGCTGCCTGGTGTCAGATCAGGGATTGGCTGTGCATGGGTGCCCAGGGAGCACAGTAAGCTAGCTGCTCAACCTCCCTGTCCCTGCTTGCCACCCCCCCTGGGGCTGGTGGCCCACTGGGTGCCAGCTGCAGGCTCCCTGTCTCCCCTACCTCTTTCCCTGGGTGGGATAGCTCTTTCCTGGCAGGCCACTCTAGTGTGTTGCCACCCAGACCATGGTGCCCAGGTCTCCAAGAAAACTGGGGTGAGGGACTGGCTGTGCCCCCACCTCTCCACAGGGGTCCTCTCCAGGGAGGCACCCACAGACCCCTCCTCCCACATCACCATTGTGCCCTAAGCATGCCCCTGTTGTATGTACCCCAGGCAGTGCATGTTGAGCTGTTTGTGCAGATGGAGGGGTAGCCAAGCCACTATGCCCTGCTTCTGCTAATCCTCCTGGTGTTCTGGGCACACTTACACTCCTTGTTTAGGATCCTGAGCTACAACAGCACAGGGGAAAGCCTGGCCTGATCAGCAACCTCCAGTACCACCTAGAGGGCTACCTGTGGCTGTGCTACATTTCCCTGCCCCTCACTGCTGAGTAGGACATCACAACAACCATTGACACCTTCCTTGGTGTGTGAGAGGCCCATATCTGCCCAGCTGCAGGGACACTGTCTGCTCAATACATTTTTGAACCATGTCCTGCTTCTTTGCATGCTGTGGGAGTGCGATGGGAAACCTTGGGCCAGAGGAAGACCCTCCCTCCCCCAGTGTGGGACTTAATCCATGTTTGGGGCTGGTGAGGCTGGCAGCCTGGCGTGGGCCTCCCCATTGATGAGGGTTAACACCTGCACCCAGTGTCCATGGCCCATGGTGCATGGTGGGCCAGTGCCCAGCCATCCCCCCACCTCAGCCACTCCTAGTGCCAGGGCCTGGGGTTGTGCTGAGGGTGATGCAGCCACTGGACAGGGATCCCTGAGCTGCCAGTGGATGCAGCAGCTGGGTAGGAGGGTGGGGGCAGGGCATTGAAGGCCCAAGGTCACCTCCTCTGGTGATGTGTTACCAGAGATGTCAGGCCAGGGTGGGGGCTCAGGCAGGCTTCCCTTGATGGTGGCACTTGCAGGGGCATGGCCTGGCTCCTGGGGAGCCAAAATATGGGTTAGCTTCTGCATAAAGACTTTGGACTTTTAGGCACAACCCGACTGACAATTGAAGTCAGTCAGGACCATCCACTGTGCCTGCAAGGCCTTGACCTTTAAGTGGCATTTCCATGCTAACCAAGAGTATCCTCACTCTTGTATCCCACCTGAAAGGGCCTCATAATTGTGGGTGTTCAACTACCCAGCCTGCCTGTATGTTGGCATGGCCCCAGAGTGCCACAAGGTTACGTACCTCCTCCTGGGTCCAGTTGGGGACCCTGGCAGTTGGCACAAATGTGTACATTTGGGCAGTGCTGGGGCTCGACAAGGAGGAGGAGAGTATTCTTGTCCCATGCTGGCTCTTTGGGCCTCTGCACAGCTGTCCCTGTGTGGCTGGCCCTGGATGACTGCCAGCAGCACCCAGCGTAGGGGCACAGCCAGGGACTGGGAGCTGTGTGGCAGGGGCACTTCACCATAGGACTTGCAAATCACAGGAGATAAGTGGGGATGAGAAGCAGCAGGGAGCAAGTGCTGGCCCTGCAGCCAGAGACAAGCAGGCAGCAGCCCTGGGGGGTCTCAGGCCTGGGCAAAGGGTGCAGCAAGCTGCAGCCTTTTGTAGCACTCACCTGTGGCCAAGCAGCAGCTCTGGAGGGGGACAGGCCCAGCAGAGATAGCCTGTGTCCTGTCCAGAAGGGTACATGGACCTGCTGGGCTCCTGCACAGAACAACAATTTTGTCCAGGCTCCTGGTGTGTGTGCCCCAGAGCACAAAATGGCCACCGAATTTTTAGCCTGCAGCTGGGGGCTTCCGGAGAGCAGCTGAGCCCTGGGGGAGGAGAGGCAGCCAGCCAGGAGCCTTGAGTCTGGGCTCAGACCAATCTCCTAGTAGCTAGGCAGCCCCAGCACTAAAGTTAGTGCTGAGTCATGCCTGCACCTACATTACTGTGCATTAATTAATTGCGACTATATCTGGTACCTGCATTTGCGATCCTCCAGCCCCAAAAGATAACATTCCCTGAGAGAAGCAAGTGGGGTAAGAGTGCTCAGAAACCCCCTTGGCTCAGCAAGGGCATTCAGCAATGCCTGAGGACTAAAAGGGGGGTGCAACCAGTGGAAGGGAGGAACTATCACCAAGGAGTACTCCCCCTCGACCCAGGAGTGTAGGAGGGCTATTAGGAAGGCCAAGGTAGAAATGAAACTCAGGCTAGCATCCAGGATTAAGGACAACAAAAAGTCCTTTCTCAAGTACGTTGAGAGCAAGAAGAGGGCACCAGGCAATGTAGGGCCCCTGCAAGACTCAAACGGTAATCTTATGGCTACGCCAGACAAGAAAGCTGATATTTTTAACAGTTTCTTTGCCTCTGTTTTCTTGAACAGGGACTGTGATATCCCACCTACCAGAGGTAGGGACAATCTTGGGAATAGCTCTATCAAGCCTTCAGTCAGTGCAGATGTAGTTAGGAATCTTCTGGAAGGGCTAGACATTTTTAAATCTGCAGGTCCAGATGCCCTCCACCCAAGGGTGTTGAGGGAGTTGGCAGGGGTCGTCGCGAACACTTGGCCCGGCTGTATGAGCATTCATGGTCATCTGGCCAGGTGCCGGGGGATTGGAAACTAGCTAATGTGGTCCCTATTTTCAAGAAGGGGAGGAAGGAGGACCCAAGTAACTATAGGCCTGTAAGTCTCACCTTGGTGCTCAGAAAGATCTTGGAGAGAATCTTCAGGGAGCACATCTGTGGGAATTCAGCAGGGGAGATCATGCTCAGGGGCAATCAGCATGGGTCCACCAGAGGCTGACCAACCTGTTTGCCTTTTATGACCAAGTAACTAAATCCTTGGATGATGATGTCGCTGTGGATGTAGTCTTTCTAGACTTTTAGAAGGCCTTTGTCACTGTCTCTCACCCCACCCTCATCAATAAATTAAGCTACTGTGGCATTGATGCCTGCACAGTTGGATGGGTAAAAAATTGGCTGATGGGGCGCACCCAGAGAGTAGTGGTGAATGGGTCGTACTCAACCTGGTGAGATGTGAGCAGTGGGGTACCCCAGGGCTCAGTCCTCGAGCCTGCACTGTTTAACATTTTCATCAGCGACTTGGATGAGGGGGTGGAAAGCACACTGTCCAAATTTGCTGATGACAGTAAGATGTGGGGCGAGGTGGACACACTTGAAGGGAGAGAGAGGCTGCAACTAGATTTAGACAGACTACAAATGTGGGCAGACGAGAATACGATGGGGTTCAACATAGGCAAATGCAGAGTGCTGCACCTTGGGAGAAGGAATCCACAGCATACATACAGGCTGAGGAGTTCCCTTTTTGAAAGCACAGAGGCAGAAAGGGATCTTGGAATCATTATTGACTCCAAGACGAACATGAGCCGCCAATGGCAGACCTCAGCCAGCAAGGCCAGCCATACCTTATCATGCACCCAAAGGTGCATCTCAAGCCAGTCCAAAGAGGTGATACTCCCTCTCTATGCGACTTTGGTCAGGCCGCAGTTGGATTGCTACATCCAGTACTGGGAGCCGCACTTCAAAAAGGATGTGGCCAGCCTGGAGAGGGTTCAGAAGAGGGCCACCTGCTTGGTGAGAGGGCAGCAGGACAGGGCCTACGAGGAGAGGGTGAAGGACCTGAACATGTTTGATATAGATCTGCTGTGAGATCTGGCCATGATGTTTAATCCTTTCTGGTTGGGAATACAGGACAGCAGACCTATATCAAACACCTCCTAAATCTTATGCTTATGTATTAGAGTTTTTTCCTGTCATCCTAGGTCTGCCTTGTCTATTTAGATTGAAAGATCTTTGGGATAGTGATTTTCCCAACCCAGAAAGGATTAAACATCATGGCCAGAGCTCTTTCAGGCTCTTTTCACAGCATGTGATTTACTGCTTCAAATAAACAAAAGAAACTTTCAAAGTAACATATGCAGATAAGTTAATTTAGGTAAATGTGATATATTTTATTAGACAAACTAAATAGTTGGGGAAAATGTTCTTTGCAATCTTTCAAGCACAGACACCCTTCTTCAGTCATGTAGGGTGTCTGCTGGAGTTTTGTGTTCTCCTGGATGGAATAGAAACCAATGAACAAAATGCCAGTCTATGAAAATGCAAATGCATGGCAGTGAGGATCAGAGGCAATGGGAGACAATACATATGAGAGGGGGAGGAGGGGTGGAATGTTAACCTGCTGATAGAACGTAGCTAGTAAAATGTAGAGAGGTTACCTAGGGTATCAGATGTTAGGCAGGTTATAATGTGCTATAAATCCAGTGTCTATATTTAGTCCATGATTTTTTGTATTCAGTAGATTTATGATGTGAAGTTCATAAACTCTTCTAGGAAAGGTGTTTTATGTATTGTACCCCTTTCAGTATTAGAACTGAGAGATTGGTTGTTTTGTGACAAGTGTGCACCCACAGGTAATTGGGTATTTTTGTCTTTGATAGATTTTCGGTGTGCATTCATTTTGGTACACAAGTGTTGTTTGGTTTCTCCTACATTTTTTACATCAGGGCATTTAGCATACTAGATAAGATATATTAAATTTCTGGAGGTGTAGATGTAAGATCCAGGAATGTTGATGGTTCTTTTGTGGGGTGTATTTATTATGGGAATGGTGGAAATGCGTTGGCAGGTTTTACATTTCTTGTCCCAGCATGGTCTGGATCCATTTGGTGTGCTTTGGACCAAGTTTGCCTCTGGTGATGAGTTTGAGGATTTTTTGTATAGGTTCCAGGGAAGGATGGCATGTCATAACTAACGGTGTTCAGTTCTTTAGGCCAACATGACTACAACCAACACCCTCAAATAACATGACACCCAACTGTTCCTCAGATCAACAATACTATTTGCAGGGGCCTAGAGACCTTTCACTCCACAGGCAGCTACTTTTCTGCTCCTTGGTAGCTAAAAAATGCTATTTAGAAGCTTGCTTTTGGGAACTGGCTTGTAGGTAAAGTAGATATTGTATTAGAACAATGGTCAAGGCAATGGCAAGGGTTAATTGATTTTTAAAAGTCTGTTTGTGACAGTTTCCTTCAAGGACCACTGCATCTGACACTGGCAAGCAGCAAACAGATGGGAAATTGAAGACACATACACCACACTGTTTATAACATGAGTAAAGAGACTCTGCAGCCTTGGCACCAGGTCACAGTGCCCAAGTGCAGATCTCTTGGAATTTCCAGTTTTGGTAGATGGGTCAAATTAGGAGCAGAATCAGAAAAAGCCCAAATTAGAATGTGTACATATAATAGGTTTGTGAAACAAGGCAATATTCTGACAGGACAAAATATAGACAGTATGATGACTACAGGGAAACCAATCAACAGAGCCCAAAAATAAAAAGTCATCAGGAGGGAAAAAATAGAAAAGGAGGGATTTTGAAGTAGCAAAGGATCCCCAAGAGGGGAACCCAAGGCCACCAGCCCATCTTATTCACCCCACTAGAGGGGAAGGGACAGGGCAGGGACTGAGTCTCAACCTCCAACCTCCAGTCTGCAAGAAAGGAAAAGTAATCACATGGAATGAAAAGAGAGAAATTATGACAAATACAGTGGATGTCAGAACTTCCTGAACTTCGGGTTGGTTACTCATGATATGGAAACTCATGAGTAGATCAAGGAGATATATTCCTCTCTAAGATAATGTACTGTTAAATCCTGATATTAACTACTCTGTAGAAACTGGGTGTTCTTATACTCCTTATCAAAATCAGTTGGGGAGACAATGCAGAACATTGAATAAGATTCCAGTGAGACATCAGTGTTAACTCACTGTTTGACTTTAAAGATTACTTATTCTGCAGCACTGTTTAACATCTTCATCAGTGACTTGGCCGAGGGGGTTGAAAGCACATTGTCCAAGTTTGCTGATGACACTAAGATGTGGGGCGAGGTGGGCACACTTGAAGGGGGAGAGAGACTGCAACTAGATTTAGACAGACTACAAAAGTAGGGAGATGAGAATAGGATGTGGTTCAATGTAGACAAATGCAGGGTGCTGCACCATGGGAGAAGGAATCCACAGTGTACTTACAGGCTGGGGAGTTCCCCTCTTGAAAGCAGAGAGGCAAAAAGAGATCTTGGAGTCATTATTGACTCCAAGATGAACATGAGCCGCCAATGACAGAATACAGCCAGCAAGATCAGCTAAACCTTGTCATGCATCCAAAGATATACCTCTAGCCAGCCCAGAGAGGTGATACCCCCCCTCTATGCGACTTTGGTCAGGCTGCAATTAAAGTACTGTGTCCAGTATTGGGCACCGCACTTTAAAAAGGATGTGGCCAGCCTGGAAACAGTTCAGAGGAGGGCCACCCACTTGGTGAGAGGGCAGCAGGACAGGCCCTATGAGGAGAGACTGAGGGACCTGAACCTGTTCAGCCTCGGCAAGAGGAGGCTGAGGGGGGACCTGGTGGCTGCCTACAAACTCATCAGGGGAGATCATCAGCAAACAAGAAGAGTCCTTTTCTCCCCAACACCACCTGGGGTGACGAGGAACAAAGGTAATAAGCTGGTGGAGACTAGGTTTAGTTTAGAGATCAGGAGGCAATATTTTACAGTTAGGGTGACCAGAATCTTGAACCAACTTCCCAGGAAAGTGGTCCTCACCCCTACCTTGGGTAAATTCAAAAAGAGGTTGGATGATCACCTGTCTGGCGTCTTGTGAACCCAGCATTCATTCCTGCCTGTGGCAGGGGGTCAGGATAAATGATCTGTTCAGGTCCCTCCTGACCCTAGCTACTATGAAACTTTCAACAACAGAGCTGTCTCATGCTTCTCCTATTGCAGGTTGAACTAGAAGTGGACATCTGTGTCTAAAGGCATCACTTATTTCTTTTGAATATGAAATTTGGTTTTAGAGCTATGTCTTTGAACATTACCCAGGAATCACTAGCATCCAGTTATTAAGAATCACTTGTTGAGGTCTAGCAAGCATCAAACCAGGTGAGGGCAAGGGGGTTGTACTGAATGAAATTGCAATACAATTTTATCCTTCTCCTTCTCTCTGATGGAAACTGATATTGTGTTTTTGTCCTGAAATAAGCCCATTCCCTAGAGAAGTGAACATTACAGGATTTTTAGCATATCATCTGCCCTTCATAAAAATTCTTACCTTGCATCAAGAGGTTGCACACAGGCTGCCATGGTGGAGCAGTGCCTATGCTGTAACCCCCCTTCCTCTTTTAACTCACAATATCTTTTTGTGTATGTCAATTACCCTAAATTAGGCAAAGACATCCAACCTGTTGTCATCAGCCACAGAATCCCTCTTTCCCCATGATCTCTCTCCCATTTATTCCTAGAGCAGGATGCAGATAGCTGTAGCAGTTGTTGCTCCACTGCTATGCCTACCATGTACATTTCCTCCACAGGTATGTTGGTCTTCTGACTCAATCCGTCTTCTTTATTCTTGGACTGGGACAAAACTATCCTCTGCAACAGCCCCACTTCCAGTACCTGGGGCTCACAAGTGTTATTAACAGGCTGTTCATTTCTTCCATCTCACTTTCTTAAACCATTTCTCTTCATTTTCAGGGCCCCATATTTCTTAAAGCCACCACTCACTACCACAAAGTCCCAGTCAGCAAAAGAGTATGTTTTTTAACACATGTCCCATCATCTTACCTTTAAAACACATTTCAGAGCAGTCCTTTCTGCACAGTGCTCTGATGTCACTGATAGGCTGGATACACAATAAACTCTTAGGAGGTGATCCCAGCCTGCTTGAAATAGCACCTCCTCTAGATGCATTCATTAATAGGCTATCTTTTTCTAGATCTGATTGTTCAGTATCACACTAGTGGAACCTCTTGCCCACTCCCTAAGGAATTTCTCCAGGGTTGTGGGACTGACTTGGTGGACTGGTAATGCTTCTTAAATCCTCTCTAGGGCATCTCAGAACTCTGTCCCCTAAAGAGTTTCTTTCAATCTTCCTGAAAGTGCCTTCTTCCTCTTGCCTTTCCTTGTCTAGCACACAGACAGTCCTGGGTTGGTAATAGAGATCAGTTATCTTTGCTTCCAGGTAGGCCTCAGCTCTATCCATGCTGCTGTTGCCATGAACAATGGTTATACTATTTTATACAATCTTGGGGTTTCACAGACAGGATCTGCAGGAATTGTTCCAGAATGAGCAGGTCCATCATTTTTTCTACAGAATTAGTCTCTAGACACAACCAGTAGTTCTGTACCTGACAAACTACTATATAGAGTATATTACTGAGGGAGCCAGGAAGACTCCTCAGGTGCTGGTTGCTGAGGTAACTAGAGGGGACCAACGATCCCCACCTGCCTAGCCAGCTGAAGGAAGGGGCATGGCCTGGCTCCTATATAAATCACAGGCAGGAGGCCAGGCAACAGTTCCCTACCAGCAGCCAAGGAGAAAAGAGTTCTCTGTCAGGGAAGAGAGGAGAAACCTGATGAAGGAGCAGCATCTGACATGACTGTAAGATGAAGAATCCCTGGGTAAGCTTGAATGTTGTTATGGCCAAGCAGCTTCCATTTAAGTTATAGCCCAGGGGCTTGTTTGTGTTGCTATTTGTTACACTGGAGGTTTGGGTGAGGCTATTAGAAGTTGGAGGAGGCCTCATAGGGGACTCACAGCTGTGTGGGGACCCCAGCACCAGTGAGGGTGCAGCATTTGGGGTGCACAGATCCCAGACCCCAGAAAGGGGCATTTGAGAAGCCCCAGGGAAGGGGGCATTGCTGAGAAGTCCCAGTGCAGGCGTGGTGAACCCCGGAGAAGAGGGCAGCATTGTGGAAAGGGGGCAGTGCTTGAGAAGGTCCTCGAGAGAGTGCGACATTACTGAAAGTGTGCAGAGAGAGAGAGACGGGGCTGCGTAGAGCCCAAGCACCAGAGAGGGCATGGAGAGAAAGAAATGGAATGACGTCTGTTACATCTGCAAGGCTTGGGGTGTGGTATGAGGGTGGTTGGAGCCACGCATAGCTCATAAGGCTGGAGTGTATGGAACACTTGCTCCCATAGAGGAACTGGACATAACTGGATAACCGTGAAACAAGAAGATGAAAGGCAGCCTCCCTATAACATCATATATGATGATCAAAGTCATGGCAGGGGAGAATTAGAGGATGCCAGTCAGCAATGTGACATAGTAAAGGAGGCGGCAGGGGAGAACATGGTGACCCTGACCACCCTTCTGTTACATAGAGGCATGCTCCACGTCTCTGAAACAGTCTGAAAACAGTTCAGTCTGGAGCTAGTGCATCTACACCTTGGTAGCTCTTGAGATAAAATTGGTGTGATATAAACCTGGTTGAAGTCCATCTTGTTACAGAATTGAATGATCTTCAGGCAGCCTACAGAAAGAAAATCTGGGCCATCTATAATTTTGTTTTTCAAAAAATATATTGTTTTGATAAGTTTTAACTTAATTTACCATAATAAATGGTAGGAACACAGAAAGGAGATTAGTGACAAAGAATGGGATTAACCAATTGTAATGTTGGTGCTAGTATTACACAGTGCTGTTGTATTCTTTAACATGCATGTTCACATGTTCTTCATTTGATAATATGGAAGGGCACAAGAACAGTCGGCCAAGCAAATAGCCAAAAATATTTTACATGTTTTTTTTCTGAAAAAACAATGCATAACCAGTTCATAGGCTTATACTTTTATTAGTTCTGAAAGATAGAGAGAAATCATTTGCTGCCTGAGTTCACCAAAAACTCAAGTGATTTGCTGAAATTATACGAATGTTATTAGACAAGTACAAATGTATTTAATTATTATTGTTGCAACAATTAAACTCAATATATATTGTATATGTATTAAATTTATTTAGGGAACTGGGTAAAAGGAAGATAAAAATGGATTGTACTAAATCAAGAACTATTTGGTTATTTGAATAGCTCCTCAAGAACTGTTCTTGGTTAAAAAAAAAAAAAATATTTAATATTTTCAATAATCACCTTAACACAGAAACTATGAGTGCTAATGATGTGAAATACACAATTAGTGTGCGTGCATGCGTGCGTGCGTGCGTGCATGCGCGCGCGCAGTGGGGGGAGGGAGCAGTCATGCCCATGCAGCCTCAGCTAGGAATTTAGGGCTGGGAGGGAGGTGAGGAGGCAGGATCCTACAAGCCCTGCCCAGAGGCACTCTGGCACAGAGTCCAGGGGCTCAGGACAGGGTGGGACACTGTGCCCCATCAGCCTAGCCAGGAATGTGGGATGTGCTACTGGCACCACCACTGCCCAGCAGCTTGTGAGCCCCACTGCCCCTGCGTTGCCTTTCCTGGGGTGGGCCCCTGTACCCTCCACTGTAGACAAAGCCCAAGGATCGCCAATGCCAACAAGTGGGGGTGAGTATGCCTCTGCTGGCTGCCTACAGCTGCTAACTGCCTGACAAATGACAGGGTTGCAGGGGAGGCATTTGCCTGAGCCAATCCGGTGAGGTGCAGCCACCCTGGTGCATTTGGCTGCCCGAGAAACCTGCGTAGACTGGATCAATTCTGCCTCAAACTTTTTGAATGCCTGTTCTTAGCCAAAGTGTCTAAGAATTCATTATACCAAATCTTGTCTGGCAAATTGACAAGAGAATTTCATTAAGGTTAAAATTATATTTTCTTGAAACACAACCATTCTAAAAAGGATCGTGCACTTTATTTTAGTCTCAGGCATTACTAATTATAGGACAGTTTCTTTTTATTGGCCTAATCATAAAGGAGAAATGCCTACTAGAGTTTAAAAAAAGATGCAAGTAGTTATGGTTACTGCACTTAAGTTAGGTAAAATTAAAATAATAGCACTAACAAATGATGTTTGGCATGTGTATTTTCTTTCAGTTTTGTTTCCTTGTTTGTTCTGTTTTCAGCATGCAGACATCTGCCTTTAAAATATGTGACCAAATATATCATTGTTCATAAATTTATACTAAATTGCTATGTGGTTGATCCCATACCACTAAAAACAATGACTGGAGAGTTATTAACAACGACTACCATGAGAACAGGATCAAACCCTATTGAAGTATTGTGATCCATGTTGATGATTCAGTATCAGTAAACACATTACACACACAAAAATACTAAGAGCTAGTATGAAGAAGATTCAGGAAACAAACACAATACCACTTATTCACTTTGGAAAGCTATTTTCTACTTCAGCCACACATAAGGGAAAACAAGACACAATTTGTACTCAGCAGCCAGTAACAAAAAAAGGTCAAGTCTTAAGAGAAAAAACGTGCTTCTCAATGCACTAGTCCTCTGCACAGTACAGTGTGGGGAGAGGGGAAGGGGCATGGGGAGGGAGACAAAATTATCTTTAAACCACTGTTAGGCTCCTCTGTTCCTTGTGGCATCTACTGCTCTCTTTCATCATGACTGCTCTAAGTTATGCTGGCTTGTACAGTTGGTTAACTAGCTAGTTTACTGCAACAGCTGCTTTTACATTTATGCAGTTCTGCCTCTTTTACTTTGTGTTCAGCCTTCTGTTCATTACATTGGCCCATGTGCTCTTGTCTTAGGGAGTAAGCTCACCAGAGGCAGAGGATATCCTTTTCCAACGTATGCATCTAAAGAGAAGGCAGGGTAGATTTGCACAATATAAACTAATTAAATCAGGGATGCATATGCTTTTGTAAACAGTATCTTACTTTAGAGCCCAGTACACTGAAGCCTTGATCCACAACTAGGCACTACCACAATACAAGCAAATAAATAACAGTAATAAAAATATACTTGTGCACTTTTGGCTGTGGAGCAACTGAGCGTATGCCATTGCTACTCCAAGCATGCCCTAGAGCAGGGGTGGCCAACCTGTAGCATGTGTGTCATGAGTGGCACAGGCAGCCTTTGTGTGTGGCACACAAGCAGACTGGGGAGGGGACAGGCAACATAGTCACAGATAGGCAGGGAGTGAAGGGGAAGCAGACAAAAGGGCAGCAGATCAGGAGAAGAAAGCAGAAAAGGCTGCTCAGGCAGGGTATGAAACTATTTTGTGGCACACCTGCCAAAAAGGTTGCCTCCATTGTCCTAGAGCACCCTTAAACTGTGGAAATGGAGTCAAAAGATAGGTGTTGAGATAATTATGCCAGTCAGGATTCCTAGCTATTCATCCAGAGAATCTATAACCTTTTGTACCAACCAGTTGGGTACAGGAGGCCTTACTGAGGGCCAGAATAGCTTTTTATCTTTTTTTTTTTTTTTTTCCATGTAGACTACTGAAGCTCTGGAGTTAATGCTTCAATATTACTAGCTTATTCAAACTGACTAAATATTTAACCTAGAAATCTAGAAGTGCTATGAAATAAAGTCTGAATTTAGAGTAATTTAAAGATGAGATAAAAGATACCAACATGGAAGGGAGACTGACTGACAGGCACAACTATACTGAGGCATTGTCAGCCATACGCAAAGGCATTTCTTGTCATTTGTATCCATTAACATTTAGAGCAGTTTATACACCTGGTGGCTCTTCATAAGTGCTAAATATTTTAAAACATGAAAAACTCATTTCCTACAAAATCACACTTATTCAGCTTTTTTCTGCCTCCTACAAATATATAAATTATTCTTAACTATAGAAATCACATGCATATTTTTAATGAATGGCTGTGAGATTTTTTTCCTTTTTAAAAAAAAATGCAAGTACTTTTGACACATAATATGGCAATTATAAAAGGAAATTATTAATGGATTGGCTAAATCTTGAGATACTTTAGAAAAGTAATGTATAAGCACAATAGAGTTTTGTCTGCTCCAACATATTCTCAGTCTAAAGCACTTGTGCAATTTTAATATAAGGCTCCCTTGAGCAGGTCATGATTTACACAAAATTGAGACATTTTGTAATGGATACAAATATCCACCAAGCACTAGTCTGAAAACAACAAACCATCATTTTTACTCAATATTGGATGCATGTCCAGTTTTTTGAAATTGCAGTCAAGAGATGAGTCTATTATACATTGCACCACCTGGAAATATTTTATTTGCATGTATGTATTTGAAAATCTAAGTTTACTTTTTAAAGCTAAATAAAGTTGCCTTGTGACACACTCATATTGTATCTATTACATATTTCACTTCAAAACCTCATCTCTCCTAAACCCTCTTCAGTGTGCTTGAAGTAGCACAGCAAAAGGAAAGGAATTTTCTATTTAACTAGAGCACTGACATTCTGTTACACAATTCGATCTTGTCTATTTACCTGCTCTTAAAAAACACAAGACACTAAACAAAAATGCTGAATGCATCTAGTTTCAGTGCCATAGGTGTCTGAATGCATCTGTAGCTTCCCTCTCACTCATCAGTGTAATTGTTGTCATGTTATTCCATTTTTTGATTAGTCTAGTCTGCCAAGCTCAAAGCTTTTTCTGGCCAAACGTTCTTCTGCTAGTTGTCATGGTGACTGAATTGTTAGAGAGGAGAAAGGCTCTGTTGTCTGTCATTGTTCTGTTGTGGTTTAGGTAATGCAGGAGGCATCACAAGTGAAGTGGATGGACCTTTTTTGCTCTACATCATTTCAGAGTATTGAAAATCTCACATAAAAAAGGAGCAAATAGGCCCCGACCAAAGAAATAACCAAGTTCTTTTTGAAAGAAAGTGCACATTATAAAGAGGTAAAATAGCACTAATGACTAGCTGAGTAATCTAAGAAAAATGCTATAGAATATTATATTTATTACTAGAACAATTGCTACAATTTGAATGTTACTATACAAAACTGGCCATTTTACAATTTAGATTGAACGTACTTTTTAACTGCAGGTTTAGCATCAGTTCTTTCAGGTTTATTACATTATTTAACTTTTGATTCTATTTAACTTAAAACATTACATCATAAGATGTGAGTTCAATATTTCATTCTTTTAAATATGACCTTCAAATATGTTTGTTTTGTTTTTAATAATATGCAATCATTTATTTTTATTATATCACAGTTAGAATACATAGTAACTTATTTATCTTCATTTATTTATTACCAGTCTTGATTACTTGTAAATAATTTTTTAACTTTAGGCTTTACCCATATTTCTGTTTTGATACTCATTTCCCCTTAGCGGCATCTTGAAACTTTAAAAAAATAAGAGAAAAACCCTGAAAAAGTTGTTTTAAAAGGTTTACCTGACTTAAAAGGCTTGAATAACAAGACAATCACTCTAAAACATGATTACCATTTTCAGCACTAATTGCATTCCAAAAATTGCTCACAAACCTAATAAAAATCTCAACTGCAGTGAGATAACAACATGAACTCATTTGAAAATACAGTGAAATTAGTTTGTGTTCAGATTTTTGGGCTCATATAATTAGGAAAGGAAGAGGCGAAGAGTGTTTTTCCTATTGTTACTGAAGGAAAAATTACATTCAACAGAACCTGTCACTGGGTGTCACCAAAGTTCCATGAAAATACAGGTAAAACAGCACTAATTTAACAATAACACTTAAAGCAGGCAAGTAAAAATGACCATTTCAGATCATTCAACTTACCTTTAGAAATATAGGGTCACAAACTCATTTGATGCAATCAGGAATAGATTTGCTGTCTTCAGTGAAACTACACCTGTTTACACCTGCTGTGGACCTACTCACAGAATACAGTAAGCTTTAAGTTGTTAAGCAACATGCACATATGGAGGAAGGATAGCATTGTGGTTGTGCAATAGTTTTCAGTAATATCAATGATTTGTGATATGAAAAGTTGTACAGAACTGATCCAGTACTCATTGAAGTTGGGTCTTAATCTCTCTCTCTCTCTCTCTCTCTCTCTCAGTTCTACAGCTGTAAAAATTTTGCTAATTATGAATCTCTTTTTTTTTTTTTTTTTGGCTAAATCATCTCAACACACTAGGCTAGGATTGCCTCTCACTATGTGGCTTTTCAATGCTATTTAACAGAGAATACAAAATAATATCAGAATATAGAAATTGTTTAAGTTTCAGAAGCTCAGCATTTCTGAATATGAGAACCTATGTGTTTCAGCTTCGGAACCCAAAAATTTAAGCAGCCAAAGTAATGAAAGATCAATTCCCTGTAGAAAACACTAACATGTTTTTCAATCATTTTCTAATGAATCCAACTAGGTACAAACATTAAATAATTAAACAGAAATATACTCCATTAATAACATACTTTGCTAACATGTATCCTGGGTAATGGAAGAGTATTTCCTCTTTCATGAAAATCAAGAGATTAATGCCAAAGTCCATTCTTCTTAAAGGCTCTTTATTACACCAGTAACATTTTCAAAACCACCAAATTGTCAGAGGAATATAAGTCCCACTGAATGAGGCATTTAACTGGTATAGGCACTTCTGAAAATGCTACCCTTATAGAAATTATTTTATGATGCTATTATATTATAATTTTTGTAAAATGTTAATAAAATATTATACAATTATATTGTAACCTTATCATTGCTTATTATATAGAAGATAATAAATTGGCAAGAGAATTTTTCAAAGACCATATAGAATTCCACAGCAGAGATAATTACTGTTAAATCCTATAGGTTATTATTCTCTCTAACATTCTATGAAATTACCCAACAGCACTATTGGTTTCACCTTTATTATATTCTGTTGGACTTTTCTACAAGGGATAGGAGCAAAGGCATTAAAATATAACAATCTCTATTTTTGGAGTGCTTTAAAAATAAGTTTAACGCCTTCCCATTTGGAATGGATGATTGCTAGCATTTGAAAAAGGTACTTATTGCTTCATACACAGTAAACATGCATTCTGTTTTTCTTTTACACTGCTAAATGATATAATACATAGCAAAAATATATACAGAAATGGCAATCAAAACAGACACACTTAAAGAAATGTAGTACCAGCACTTCCTAATTTGTATTTTATTTCTCACATCAGAAATGCTACCAGCATTCACCACAGTGCTGAATATGCATTCTTGATTCCTCCTGGTTCAGTGTTACAGCAGACTAATAGATACATACATGTATTAAATTAAGGGGAATCAATGGACTTCAAATTCCCTTCATCTGCTAACTCTCCCCTTGCCTGCATGGTTTGGGAGAGCAGTGTTCCCCTACCACTCCCCTTTCTCTTCAGCTGGTGCAGTGAGAGCTCCCTCTCCTGTTTCAGCCTTCTTTTACCACTGAGTACAGATGAATATTTCTGCCTTGTTTTAATTAATTTCTCCCCACCTAAAAAAAGCATATCTGATCCTTTTCAGGTGCAAAGCTTATTTCATCTCATCCTCTCCTTTAGTTAATTAATGATTTGGAAACAAAAATAAGACTTCTACATGTCCAAAATCAGAACGACAGTGGTAAAGAGGATGAGTAATGACTCCTCCTGGAAGGGGATTCAGGAAGATAATCAAGCCACTTGGCATTAGCAAACATCTCTCACATTTGTTCTGGGAAATATTTGCCTGTAGCTCACCCCTTCATACTTGTATTAGAAACATGCTATGAAAGAAAGGCAAAAGTCATACAATTAAAATACTCATACATGTTTTAATTCACACGCTGCACTTCAAAGATCAGCCTTCACATATTTCCCGAAGTAAGGGTGTCCTTCAAGCAAAGATGCATTAATACTAATTTTGTTTTATTCCTTTTTAAGGAGGCTTTTATCTCCACCTGATTCTATGATGGGAGGGGAGTCTCATGCACTCTGACACTGGACTGATAAATGTGAGCACCTTAGCTCAATTAAGAACTTTAAACTACCAGATTAAAAAATAGATATTATATATTTACCAGATACCCTAAGAAATGCATTTTAGAAGCCTCTCTTTTGCCAAATAACCCCTTGTTTGGATGGTTAAATAACATCTATATTCTTGTCCAGACAAATGACTTGGGAAATGTTGGAGTTGGAGTTACTGGCTCAGTATTTCTTCTGCATCTAAAACAGGACATGAATTTAAGAATCAAGTGCCAGCATGCTCATGAGTATATGCTGGCAGAGAGACTGTATCAAACTTCCCCCACAGGTAATGGGGCTGGTAGTTCCAGCCTGACCTATCAGGCAGCAGCATTATCTGTGCCCAGCCCTGCCCTTGTCAGAGTGTTTGTGGCCCAAATCCTGGTGGCCAGGGGCAGGGACAGGCTCTGAAAGGAGTCATCACAGCATAGTGGGTGAGCACCTGAGCCCAGGACCAGCTGGGTGCTTGGATGTTCTGGGTCTGCATTAGAGTCCAGCTTGTGGCCAGCGGAGGGAGGGTCATGCCCTAGAGCAGATCATGATAGCGGCAAAGCCCCCCAGGGCAAGTGCCCTGCTGGCAAAGCTCCCTCTGCTGCATTTACCTGATAGGTTAACCACACTGAAACGGGCCTCGGGCACATCCTTGGTGTATCAGTAGCTATAGACTATGACATTTAGGGGTACGGCCTCTGAAATTTCCTGGACCTTAAATGCTGAAGGTGTTCTGAGCAGAACAGGGGAACGCCCTGGTCGTACCCTGTTCATTCCCTCTTTCAGCATCCATTGTCTGTCACTGTGTAACACAAAAGATTGCGCAAGATGGACCCATGGTCTGACTGAGTAAATGGCAGTTTTTATATTCTTATGTTTTTATGTTCCTGAGATTAATAAAACACTGCTTTGGCCTAGAAGCCTATCTGTGGTGCAAAACTAGAAACAGTGAGAGGCCATAACTAGACTGAGATTCATTCTAATAATATCTGCATGGGCAGGTAGTATTGGACCATGTATTTGAACAGAATATGCTTTTGTGGGAAGAATGAGATAAATTACTTAAATCATTATCCATTGTCTTGTTTGCTTTTGAAGAAATAAGAGAAAAAATAAGAAAAAATTGTTTTTCTTCATTGGTTCAATATTTAATGTTTCCCATTAACAGAGAGATCAATCTGGCTTCTTTCTAATCCTTCGAAGCCTGTCTCATACTCCTTAGAAGTAGTTGCACTGTTGCACAAAGAATAAGGGCCAAAATCAAATAGAACTATCTTGCTTTGTTTTACTGCTCACTGATTCATTTTACCTTTTCTTTTATAGCATCATATATTCTGTTCTGTTCTAATTTTGTGTAAAGAATGGACAATCTTACTGAATCCTTTTAGTAAAAATGTATCACTTATAGTCACATAATTTTTTGTTTATTTTATTGCACTGGTTTGGTGAAAGCTGTAATATATTGCAACTTCATTTTAAGTGACTTTCCTGTGTTCAATCCAGAAATGTTTAAACTTTTTATATTTTAGAAGCTGCTAAATACCTCTCTAAGACTCTGTATACTTCTTGAACTGTGAAAAACATAAAAGGTATCTTACAAAGAAAGGGCTAGTATATTCTGAAATGCATGCTGATGCTATCTGTGTGTGAGAACTCCCTTTTGGATGACTCCTTTCCCAATTGTACACACAAATAGAAGGCTCCCTGAATTTTTTTTTTTTTTTTTTCCACATGGGTATGAAAGCACGCCTTGACAAGTGTCCTTCACTTTGTAGTCGAATGTATATTTAAAAAATAAGAACTGCTAAGATTCTATAGGCTCACTTATCACTGAACAATTTCAGAAACTTAAAGCCTGATTCTGCTTTCATTTACTACCAAGAAAGAGTGACCATTCTGAAGTCAAGGGAGTTGAAACCAAACTTAAGGTCAGTTTGCCATTTTATCCAAAATGGAACTGCTGCTACATTTTATTGTTACTTGATTTATTCAGTTTAATTATCTCTGCCTTTGTTTCTGATTAGACCCTGAGTTGGTGTCCAAAATGACCTTCCTTTTTTTGAAGTTTGGTATTATTCCTGAGTAACATAGCCATCAACCCAACCTTGCTCTCTGATCTTGACTGTTCATAGGGCTTCTCCCAAGGGACTAATTCCCTAGTAGCTACTCTAACTTCCTTTATGCGATGCAGTACCTGATTACCCATAGAATTTCAATGCAGAGTTCTAACCTGTATTTATAGAGCATGTCTATAGAGTCCTACATGTCATTTGACTGAAGTTAAAACAAAAAAAAAAAAAAGAAGTTATGTCATGATTATAAGTTTATTGCGGCTTTTGAAAGGAATTACTTCTATTTTACCTTCATTTGCCTCAACTAAACAAAGTGTATGGAACCAAATTGCTGCTGTGATTTCATAATCCTGCCTGAGGACTAAAGTGCTGTCTGTGACCCTGAATTTAAATCCTATAAGCTATTTGTACTTTTTCTTAATGCCATTAGGTAGCCCAAAACATTATGAATTTTATAAACAAAGCCAAAGATGACTGAAAGATTTAAAAAAATGAATGTGTGTATAAATGTTTGCATCAAATAAGAGCAGGGACAATTTCTAAAGTATATAGTTCTTTTAGAAGAATGGAATTTTGATTAAAAAAGTGTACACTTCAATATAATGAAATCAAATCCTGTTCTTTAGAACTTCGGCTCTTTCTAGGGAAAATGAAAAGGCTAATGCTGAAGTTTAGGAATAGAAAAACTGAAAAAAATATTACTATATCAGGTGGAATCTCAGCAAATTAGAGGCATTATTACAATTTGTTAGGAATTTCCAGTTGTGTGTCTCTTTTAGAATTGTCATGTGGAACAGTAACGTAGTTCTATTTTCCATAGCTAAACTACAATAATCCTTTCAACTTCGAAAGAACACAAGAAATTGATAAACATAGCAGGCTGGGTCAGGATTTGTATAAGAAACATCCAAGTAATGCCTAAGTGCTTTAGGACAGTATGTTCATGTTGATGACTTAGTAGCTTGGTTCTTCCTTCTGATTCGGTAACGAACCAATGGGTCAGGCAAAGATTACCCTTTCAGCAGCATATTGCCTGAAATATGAAGCAAGTGTCCAGGCCAAAGATTTCAAATATTCTCATTCTAATAGTAGTGAGGTTGATTAATCAGACACCAGCTCTCAGAAATTACCCCTATAATTTTAACTATGTAAGATATTTTCTAGTCCTAAGATGTTGCAAAAACTTTAAAAAAAAAAAAAAATATATTAGTGAGTCAAACTTTGTTTTAGAAATACTTATCTGGCACTTTTGCAATATTGTACATGCTTGGCTGGCAAACGCAGCCTCCCCTCAAAGAAAATATTTCACTGGAAAGTCAATATCTGTAGTTGACTGAAAGAAACATAGCGGTTTCAAAGAAAAGAGTAAAAGCCTCTGTCTCAGACCTCATTTCATGCTTTTTTTTTTTTTTGTTTCCACTGAGCATATTTTAGGGACTAATCAGCCTTATAAAAGGTACCACTGTTAATCTACTGTTTGTCTTGGTCTTCACTGCAGCTGCTTAAGAGAGAGGGAGCAAACAAAACCAGAATTAAGGTCATTCCATTTAAATCCTTCAGAAAGGAAGACAAGGACTAAATTATTGCTGAGAATTACATGGAGGAAAAACCCAGGATAAGATAACTATTGTTTATTATTTGCCAGACTCACAGTGGCACTGCATTTACATATTTGTAAAGGGATTACATTAACATTTTATGAGATTAATTGGTAGCATAGGGAGATTCTCTGATATACTGTCGACACAGCTTGAAAGTGCATTCCAATATTCTTAAAGACCTAATGCAGATAATGTGGAACATCTAAAACCTGGTAAGCATTTTGGGATGCATGATTGTTTGATGCAACTCTTCTGAAACACATAATTCAGGCCTAGAATATGAAGGATTTCTAGTTCCATCTAATTTAATGTTAGTATTTGAGAAAATAGTTGTTCTTTATAGGTCTCATATAGTGAGATTATTCAGACTTGTGAAGCATGATTAAATTTAAAGTAAGATTAAAGATTTATAATGGATGATATTGCCTGCCTGCACTAAAAAGACTTAAAGACTTAAATCTGCAAATGTATCTAAGATTGAAGGACAGATACTACAAAATACCAATGTTATGCTAATACATGTAATAGGCAATTCTTTTCTAGTGGTTAGTAAGTATGTCACTAACATGAGCAAAAGAGCTTTTGGCCATCTAAGTTGCAAGGTTTTCCTTCAGACAGGGACTATTCTATAAATAAATCATGTTTTTATTGTGATCTTCATTGTAAAAACATGCTTTTTTTAGAGCCACAGTAATACCACTTCAAGAAGGAAATGCTATGTGAAGAGAGGATCTTGGACCTCTCTCCCACTTTAAAATAAAGTACATTGGCTCCACAGTATCTTCAGTCCCCAGGAGCCTAAGGGCTAAGAAGTGCGAGTCTGTTTCAGAACTCAGATCTTCAAAGTAGTAGGGGCATATCTTAAGTCTGTACTACCACACTAGCTCAAACTTATGTTAGACTGGTCAGAAACTCGCATGAAATTAAATTTGGGGGGAAAATAGTGTGAATTTATAAATTGCTAACTTTTCAGATTAACTCTATAAATAACCATTTTCTTAACATATCTGAATCGCTTTCAGGAAATGCCTGGTTAAGTGTTCACACCACTCTGATTTGTTCTAGTTAAAATTATGTGCTCTCCATCTTAGAGCTGTGGTGATGGTACTGGGTGCGGACTCAGGATTTCTCTGATCTATGATGCTTAACTGCTGGGACTGGGTGTAGGAGAGTGGGAATATCTTTTGTTGGGTTTGAACAGCTCTCCTAGACTTAGGTGGGAGGCAGTACAGATAAGCCCTGGTGAGATACAAGACACATTGTTGCTTACAAAAAATATACAGTAACACAAAGTTTGTATGTTGAACTACCTGAAACGAATCTGCTTAATAAATTATCTAATTTATTTTATTTATGTAATCTAATAAATTACTAGATTTCTGGGTATCACTTACATTTGTCTTCTAGAGAAGAACATGTTAACCATTAGGGGTGTGCAAAATGGACCCTATTTGATTCCAATTCAGATTCGGCCTGAATAGGGGACAGTGATTCAATTAATTGATTGGATCACTGTCCCCAATTCAATTCGGCCAAATCCGAATCTGAAGATTCGATGCTGATTCAGAGAATCAGCAATTCAGACATAGACACAGTTTTAAATGTTTTTTTTCTACATACGTCAAGGTACCAGGCATGGCTCATGAACAATGTGATACTGGGACAGATGGAGCATCCCACAGGAGCACGGGGGGCGGGGGAGGGAGGCTGGGCACATGCTCGGTGGTGAACCCAGAAGTGGATCTGAAGTGCTTCCAGGGAGTGTGCTGACCCCCCCCCCGCCCCCATGCCTTCCTGGCTCAGCAGTCGGCCATGAGGAGACCGCAGGTGCTCCCCAGACCCAGGAGGCATCAGTCCCTGAGCCAAAAGGGGGCAGGGGGGAACATGCGCTTTCCAGTGGACCCTGAAGTAGACTGGAAGTGCTTTCGGTCTACTTCTGGGTCTGCTGCTGAGCATGCTGGGGACCCCTCACACTCCTAGGACCCAATCTTGTGAGGGGCAGAAGGGAGTCATACCAATTCCTGGGATCCAACACTGGTGCACAGGGGTGGGAGGGTGTAGTGCTAGCCTCATAGGACCCAATTCTATTTCTAGCACACATGGCAGGGAAGGGGCTATGCTGGGACACAGGGCCAGATCTAGCCTGCTGATGGCCTGCTCTGGTGGATACATGGTAAAAATTTTCTTCACTGCTGGTATAGACAATATCCTTCAGAAGCACAGCACAGAATCTCTTTCAACTCCTTCACCCTACCTGATTGTTTTGCATAAACACCTCAGCAGTGCTGCTCTGTATCTTGTGCCTCTTAAATCTGGTCTGGTGTTCTCATTGATACATACTTTGCTAGAAATACAGTACAGTAGAAGCTGGATAAATTACAGGGTTAGGTTCCTTAACCCCCTGTGTATACTTCCTTCCAGGATTTTGCAGAGATGCAGCAAATAACTGGACAGGACTACTAAGGCATTCTAGCTTTTTGCTGAGGCTGTTCTTCTAAAGGGTACTGCTGATTTGATCAGCTGTGTGGGACTGCTGATGAGCCCAATCTAAGTAAAGAGGCGGCACCCTTTGTAGTAAAAGCCATAGCCAGTAGGCCTGTGCGAAGTGGCTAGTATTCACTTCGGATTCAGATTCAACCGATCAAAATCACTGTCCCCTGAAATCAGTGATTCGAATCACTGTCCCAATTTGATCCAGCCAAATCAGCCAGGCCCATCCCCCACCCCTCTTTTAACCCAGCAATGGCTGCCCCAGCTTCTGGCACATGTTTAAAAAAAACAACAAAAAAACAAAAAACCAGCTCAGGGGGTGCTGCCAGGTGGGGGGCAATCCTCACTGCCCCTGCTGCATGTGGGGGCTCTGCATGAGCCCCCTGACACCTACCTCACTCTCCCAGCTCCGCCATGGGTGCCCCGCCCAGGCCACCTCCGACCCTTTAAGGAAAAAAAACCCAACCCCCACCCCGGACTCACTGCTCCTGCCAGCAGGGGGCAATCCCTACTGCCCCCCCCCCATTGCCCCACACAATGTGGTGGGCTTTCTATGAGCCCCTGAAACCCGGAGGCCACTGCAGGAGCAGTGAGTCCCAGGCTCTTCTTTTTTTTTTCTTTCCTTAAAGGGCTGGAGCTGGCCTGGGCGAGGCAGCTGTGGGGGGCTGGGGGAGTGAGGGGAGGGGGTTGGGGGCTCCTGGAGAGCCCCCCATGCAGTGTGGGGCAGTGGCATGCAGCAGGAATTGTTCCCTGCCTGGCAGCACCCAGTGAGTGGGGCTTTTTTTTAAAGTACTGAGCTGGGGTGGCTGGGGGAGCAAGGGGGGCCAGGAGGGCTGGCAGGGGTCCCCCCCCAGACTCCCCTCCCCTGCCCTTAGAACTTACCAGTTGTAGTCAGATCCTTGCTTCAGCCACCGGGGACTGCCTGAATCATCAAAGCTCTCCGAAGCTCTCTGAATCTTTTCCAAAGATTTGGAGAGCTTTGAATTGATTTGGACCTTTTAAATTGGTCTCCTGATTCCATTTGGATTCGGAGATTCGGCCACCGAATTGGGCCGAATCTCCTCCGAATCAAATCACCACCTGAAGCTTCACGTAGCCCTACTGAGCAGTTCATCCTTAATTCAGCAACCCACAGCAGATTTAAGTAGCTAATGAATTATTCACATATGAATGCTCTGAGTTCTGTACATATTTACTTTGCTATCAGTATGGTATAATGGGAGGATACCATACCCATAACAGACACTGAAATCACTCAGACAGAAATTTCTTCTCTACACTAGTGTAGACCTCCTTTACTGTTGCCCTATACCATTTATACTAGTGCAAAGTGGGTATAAAATGCTACCTTTTCTATTGAAAAAAATAGAAGCCATTTTAGGTACAGCTGCATCTCTTGCTCTTTTCAGTTATATGTAACTGCTATTATTGTATGCAATAAATAATCTTATGTTGCTCACATGGTATTCACTCCTCTCTTTTGTTCTAACCACTTTTAGTTATCTTATAATGTAAAATCAAGAGTCAAGAGAGAAGGTTATAATGTTGGTTTCTAAGACTCAATGTGAATGTAGTATTTGTACTCCTGACTTGTTTTTTATCACACAATAAAAAGCATAGAAGCCAAGTACTTTGTTACATGAGTAGAAAATACTCAAAACCTTAATTTTAACCCTTGAAATGTTATATAACAGTCACACTATAATCTGTAGAGTGCCTTTAATTTATTGAACATGGTGATCCCTATAGTTGTTTTCTAGTAAAGAACTATGATCAAAATGGTAGTAGATTGGTTCTCAATCCTTTTAAACTTTTAATTGACTTTGTTGCATACTATTTTATTTAAGGTGTAGTATTGTGCCATCACTGTTCTAACTTAAATATTGTTAAAACTTTTAAAGAAAATGTTAACATTTTTATTTTGATTCATTAAACCACTACAGAGTAATAATACTTCAAATAAGCATTCATTACAATGGGTTATAACTTTCATAAAGAGCCTTACAAAAAGTTTATTTTGTGCTCCCCCTCCCCCATACTATACAATCTAAGGGCCTCAGAATCTTAAACTCGTTTATTTTCACAGTAGAAAATGGCCTCCCTTTTCCCTGCCCAGCCCTTGAAGAATACTTTCAGCTTTTGGCAAGTTATCCATTTTTTTTCTAACTGTTGTAGGCATTGATAGCCCAGGAGACCTGGATTGTATCTGCTTGGGAAATAAAATTATGCTGGCCTGATTATTACATTGCCAGAGAGAGCTGGCTTGTCCTTATTTCACAAGTTGGTAGCTGTCGTTATCCACTCTTCCAGGACCTTTGAGGTCAGTATCACAGTAAGCAACAGCAAAAGCATATCTGGTAGAATTCCTCTTGGCACTGGTGAAGATGTCTTCAACCCTTTCATCATATCGAGTATGATCATATCCTCCTAGATTGGGACTACCAGGAAACTGAAAAGGGGGTCATAAGCATAGCACCTGCATGCTGGGTGTCCCATGCCAACCATGTCACATCTCTCTCCAGGCACGGAAAACAGAGGTGCCAGGCTCTCTTCCAAGTGTCTGGCCACCTATCCAGCATTTTCAGAGCCACAGAGTGACAGGATTTACCTCTTGCTAGAGTCTCACTTGGGGTAGAGAAGTTACAGCTGCTGCCCACCACTTCAGGTGACAGAGGAAGAGAAACAAAGAGGAAATGCTGAAGGAGATGGCAGGTGCATTTAACTATTGCACAGGGAATGAGAGCCTGGAGGGAAAGAATGAAATATTACCAGGCCTGTTGCCTAAAGTTTGCCCAGCAAGGCATGGTTTATACAAGAAACTTGGCAGGAAGGATGGTCAAAAGGACAAGGGAACCTGTAGACATTAGGAAGGCGTATAAGGAGACAGTCTGGGGAAATATCTGGTTTGTACAGGAGACAGTGTGGGAAGAGTCAGAATGCATAATCTTGTGGATGCTCTGGACAAGTGGTGGCCTTTGTACACAAGGGACTGGATTTGATGGTCTTCAAGGCCTCTTCAGGCCCCATATTTGAAGTTGACATATGTACTGATCTTCAGTCATGCCTTGTAAATTAATTTACAAATCAGTTTATCCATACTCTTAAAATTGTATGATATGTAATGAATCGTAGCTTGAGATGTAGAGTTAATGTATAAAATACCATTACACAATCAAATCCTATCAATGAAAAATAATTTTGCTCACAGATTCATATCAATGTAAAAAAATAAATAAGTGTTTACTATGTACATTGAATACAAAATTGTCCTCACTTACCCACGTTATGTAGTTCATTTAAGTTATGCAGACAACGCTATTCCATTTTTCTTAAACCTGAAGAAATAATTCTTGAGTTCTGGCCTGTGAAATATTCAGCTTCAGAAAAGAATGCACAGTATCTGTTTGTTAAATGTGAAATGGCATGCAATGTACTAACTGCATAAAAGAAACCCCCACCTCACACCCATTCTCTATATTAAGGTCCAGTAGAACATTTGTAGTATCACATACAACTTTGACATCTATTATCAACGTAATTAACTATTTACTGTTCAAATCATGGGGAAAGTATGTTAAGACTTCTTTTGTACTCTTATCGCTTTTTAAGGAGTATATTTATACACAAATTGCCTGGCATCTTTGTATCAAGTCTTTGATCTACTGCACTATCAGTTGTTGGCTCAGGTACAAGAGACTGTAGAATACACAAAGCTGTCTGCTCTAGACTCCAGTTGAAAAAAGAAGGCTGTTTATACACAGCCACTCATTAGCTAAGTCAGTCAATATTTGCATGATGCAAGCAAAATGCTTTCTTTATGTTAGATTAATTATTTCATTTAACCAGTAAAAAACTTCCTTTTGAAGAGACTAATACTTAAAAATAAATTCCTCTTTATTTCTTTGGTCATATCTATAGTAGGCTTATGACCCCTGTCTCCAGTCTTCTTTTTCTCCCTCAAATCTCTATTTACTCAACTGTAGTACAATAGAAAAGCATGTAGACTTTTATGCTGTTTTATCTTTTATGGTTGGTATGTAAAGGGACTCATGATAACATTATGATCTTGTTGCCACACAACATAATTTTTGACAACCTGACTGTACCTTGGTACTAGCTTTGGTGCTGTAGTGTTGAAATATATTTAGAAATGTTGTACTGTTGCTGCATAATCTACACTGATCCAGAATGCTAGAACTTATTGACTTGTGTTCGGGCAGGGGGAAGCTGGATCAATGGAATTCCCTTTAGCAGGCCTACATCTCCAGAGTCAGCTTCTCTGACTCTGTGTCTGTATATGTATAAATGTACATACATATAAATATAGGTGTATTTAGAATAAAGTAGGAGATGCACCTTTGGACTAGGTCTTTCCAACCATGATGTTCAATGGGACCTTCATGCTTGTCTTTCTCTTTTTGGAAACTTTGGCCAGTCATAAAATTATAGGCATATGAGAAGAACTGTGTTCTGTCTCTTACTGTCTCATTTAATTTTACAAAGACAACTTTGGTGATAGGCACATTGTAAAAGCTCATAAGAATAAAAACAGTAAATAAAATAACTTCTGGTTTAGAGGTCTGAAGTCCTATTTCTACTTGCTCACAAGCAGCTTTCTAAAAATGCAGTGCTAACCTCTAAATCTTCATCAGCATTGTGCGGTCTATTAAAGAAAGCTTTGTTAAACAAAGCTATCATAATTCTATCATCATATTCATATTGGAAATTACTCTGTGTACATGTATGCCTTTGTATAACACTTAAGTAGAGTTTGATCCTCAGTTTAAATCTAAGTTTGAATTCCCCTATACTTTAGAAAGATGGCATTTGCTTTTTATTTTGTACTATGTGCAAGATAGAAAATTGTCCATGATGTAATGGATAGGTCTGATATCTAACCTCTTGAGGTCCCTACCTCTTTATCCATGACTACTTTTAAGTTAGGTTAGGCATGCTAAGAAGACATTGGTCAGTATTATTTGCTGCATTTTACTTGCGACTGTGATGGTCCAGGGAATATGTGAGAAACAAAATTTGTGAGATTTTCAGTTTTACTTTTATTGAACTAACTTTATAGTTGGGCTTAAAGTATCTATATGTCACTTAACAAGATAGACTCACTTGACCAACTACATGCACATTTCTTCTACTTTTGCCTGAGTGTTTCAGAATGTGTCATTTTGGAGAGATCCTGGTACCATAAAAACATAAATTGATTTGGGTGAGGCACTTGGCAGAGTAGGGTGATAACCTTGGGCATCTTTATACATGCTCTGGGGCCTGGGGAAGGCGGTGGGGGGTGCATTTTAATTAGAACAACTCTAAGAGCTCTCGTGGATTCAGTAGCTTTGCGCTTCAAAATGGCAGCTTTGATCTTTAGTTAAAGTGCTGCTGCTGCCATTCTGAAGAGCAGGGACACTTAATACAGAGATGAGGAGGCTGTTGGAGTGCAGTGCCATAGCAAGGGGGAGTGAGCAGGGTGGCCACCCCAGGCGCCAAAATGAAGGGATGCCAACGAGCACTGTCCTGCTGGGGTGGGGCACAGGACAGGTCTGCAAACTGTTCATTTGGGGGGGCATAGGGATGGGGAAGGGCCGTAGGTGGTGGAAGCCCAGGGCTAATGGTATTCAGCCCCACAAAAGCAGGGGAGTAGGTAGGGCTACCAATCAGCCTGGTTGCAGGCTCCAGGCAGCTGCAGCAGGGGTGGAGAGGGGTGCACACACAGCCAGGTTCACAGCCTAGCATTTAGATCCCTGTCCTTCTCTGCCACTGGGCAACTAGTGAAGTACCAGTCTACTCTGTGAAGGGCAAGGGGCATAAGGGGAGCAGATCAAGGCCCCTACATGGAGTGAGAGAGTGGGGCAGAGGTAGGGGAAGGGGCTGGGGGAATAGAGCTCCAGCCAGGCTGAGTTGGGTGGCTTGTCCAGGGGCACAGGGAAGGGAGGATCTCCCACTACTGTGCACACCCCAGCAGAGGCCCTTAAGGCATGTGCCCCCTGATCTGTGCATGGGGTGGATGTGGGCTGCCACTTGCACACTGGGCTCTGTGCCCTGCTCCTTTAAGAGCCGCATGACACCATGTGCCTTTTGCTGCTGGGCTGTACTGGACCCCCTGCCCGCCTGGTGGTGGGATGCACATGGTGTAGCACAGCTGTTGAGGCAGCCCCCAAATAATTAGCAGGCAATTAGCAGTGGCCCCACCACTTGCTGCTGATTAATGGAGGAGCCTCAGCAGCCCTGTCTCTCACCACTGATTGACTGAAAGGCAAAAACCATATAATATGTCCATGAAATATGCTATTTATCATGAAATTACTATATCATAAATCTAAATATTACATTTAAATCTAAATCTTTGTATTCTGGTAGGCATTTTGGGGGGTTTAATCCATGGGAAATTGTGGCCAACACCATTTTTCATGGTGATTGCAGAGATTGCTACTTTTTGTGGTTTCTACAAAGATAATGAAACCATGATTTTAGTCCCTACCTAGTTGTAGCATCTGATGAAGTAGGTTGCTGCTTTTGAAAGCACCCAGCTCTCTGAAGTAGTTAGTCTGTAATATCCTATGCTGCCCTACCTTCTTCCTGACTCCAAACTAACACATCTAACCACCTTTTTCACTTAGATGTGAAAATCTGAGAATCACTGGGGGTTTTTTGTACAGTCTATAGATAAATAGTAATATTACTGATTTATTAAATCCTGTGGAACCCATGCCTCGGTGATTTTTGTACCTTTTAACATATAAATCTTCTTTACTACACACCAGAAGAGATGTGCAAGCTGGGAAAATTTCTACAACTTTTGATCAACTCCATGCACATTTGTTCTACTTTGTCTTATTGGCTTGTGCCTAAGATCTAAAAACACTATATAAAATGAACAACAGAGTAGAATTTTCAGAAGAAGGTAGATGACCAAAGAGGCACACATCTCATCAAAAGTCATTAGGATCAACTTGTGCTATTAAATTACCTAAGTCACTATGAAAATCTGATCCAGAAAGTTTACCACCATACAACTCAAGTGTTAAAAATGGAGTTCTAATGCCTACATCTATAGTGAAACTTGCAGTTCTTTCTTATCAATTGTGTGTGTGATCTCTCTAGTCAAAATCTAGCTCTTTGACAGTACTGTCACCTGCTCCTGAAGTTTGAATTTCATAGTTCCAACAGAAGGTTAATGACAGTCATTAAATCATTTCTGGCAGGACCTTGTTTATAAGAGTCATTGGGTCAGATTGTTTAAATATGGTTAATAGGGCTGCATGAAGCTTTGGTCCTGGATTCCATTCAGTGGACATTCTGCCTAATTCAGTGGCTTAATCTCCAACTCTGCATTGAATCTGAAGATCCTTTAATCTCCCTGAATTGAATCGGAATCCTCCAAATTGATTTGGAGAGATTTGGCAACTTCTATATAGGCACAGCTTTAAATGTTTTTTCCATGTACTTGTAAGTAGCAGAGGACTCATGAGTGCTGCAGTGCTGGGCACATGGAGTGTCCCACAGAAGAGTACCACCTCCTCCTGCACCCTTCACATTGGGACTGGGCCCTGGGATCTATGCTGCCCCCTCCTGGCCCTGCACACTGGGATCAAACAGTGGCTCCAGAACATAAGGCAGGGTTCCTCATGGGTCTGGAGATTTGACAGCAGGGGATTGGTACCACTGTGCCTCTGCTGTCAAATTTCCAGACCACTGGACAGTCCCATGGGCCAGAGGTTAATCATCTCTGGTCTACAGTAGCATGACTGTAGTACAGGTAGGCATAACAATTATCATGGGTATCTAACTAGCATGTATAATAGAAGGACAGAAGTCACAGCATGAGCTTCAATGCAGGCTAACCACTGGAGTATGTCCCAAGATTCTTGGAGTGCTTATACTTTTTAGCTCATGCTGCAGCCCATGCTGCTATACCTTCACTGCTGGTTTTATCTGTGATAGTTAGAGTAAAGCTATATAAGTATGCCAATCCACACTACAGTCACACTTTTGGTTATGATGGAGACATACCCTAAGTTACAGCACCCTCCCTTATCATGTGGCCCATGGCACTGCATGCCCACTCCTCTCAGCCACACTCAAGACTCCTAGCATGTTCCCTATGCCAGTGCTGCTGAGGTCTGTGTTCAGTAGAGGAAAATCCTCCCCCACTGATATATTTGGCTTTTAGGGCCTCTTCACATTTTTATTGTTTATCTTAAAGGATTAGGTTAAGGGTAAAGTTCTATATAGAAGTCAGATCTAAGAGGAAATTTTTTCCTTGCCTGTCTGATTTATTCAATCTGTATACATTACTATCCTTCTTAGAATTCCAGACTCAAGATTAGATCCAAAAGATGTCTTACAGGACTTAGAAGTGCCAAAGTCAGAATAAAGGATCCAGATTGACCTCATTTTAGCAGATTCAGAATTACATAGGTGCTTAAATTCATTATGCACCTAGACTAGCTACTATGCACATTCAGAAATGATATCAACCAGACACCTAGGTCTCCACTTCCTTGGTAAGTATTCTAACCATCTGACTATTGTGCAAAGTGTCATGACCACCACCCATAGTCAAAAGTAAAACTGACCATGCATGCTGTACTTTGTTTTAAACTGAAATCACACTTTTTTTTTTTTGAAGATTCAGCAACTTCTTCAGGTATTCTACTCCATTGATCAATCAATCCTCAGGCTGAGAGTTTTTCCTAATGAAGTAAAAGCTTTGTTATTTGGCATGAGTGAGGTAAGGGTGGGTAATATCTAAAAATTCTGGTTATCTGAGATTTACATCTATCAAGGAAGGCAGGAGTGCAGAGCAGCCATCCCCGCTAGGAAGAGCCTAGTGGTGCCCCAGCCCCAGCGGCAGCCCAACCTGCCCTGCTCTGATTGCTTTCCCCTCACCCCACCCCTTCCCCCCCCCCCCCATAGACTTTCTTGCCTGGAGGGGTGTGTGCATATGTGCATGTACGCTTAGCTCCCCACACCCCTTTCTTCCCATCGTCTATGCAGACATCAACTAGAAGGGCTCATGGCAGCTCCTCTATCAGCAACATCACTAAGTAATGTAAACAAAGAAACACTTGATGTGAATGACAGATAGACTCAGCAAAGAGTCCAGTTGCTAAAGTGAGGATTTGTATTGGGGGATATTGGAAATTCCAGTTAAATATAGTATTCTGGTTAGTAAAGAGCTAGTTGACACAGGTTTTAATGTACTAGGAATTTTTTTCCAAATATCTAACCTGAATGACTCTTGTGATTTTTCATTCTCTTACTTCTCTTCTTTCCCATTTGGATACTGAGAACAATCGATCACCATCTTCAGGAGTTTGTGAATGAAACAGAAAACAAGAATGAACATGGAACAGATTCTAAAAGTTATTTCTATCCCAAATATTTGAAAGATCAAACAAACCATCATGCAAAGAATGACTGACCATTGGTTTGAATATTTCATGAGGCTGACTTAGCTTCCAAATATATGATTGTAGAAATGAATACCTGGGTAATATTTGTGATATTATGTACCTTTGGAAGGAAGGTTATGTCACTAAGGAAATATACAATCTTCCAGCACAAATATGTAGGGATAAGATCAGGAAAGCACATTCTTGGATAATAGGTAAAGTCCCATACTGGAGAAGGGTAACATAGTGCTCATTTTCAAGAAGGTGAAAGAAGATCTGGGGAATTTATACAACCACCAGTTTAATTTCAATTACATTAAAAGTTACTGAGCAAAGTATAAAGCAGTCAGCTTATAAATCTCTACAAAATGAGGGAATGATAACTAGCAACCAACATAGATTTGTTAGGAACAAATCTAACGGAAGAACTTCATTTCCTTCCCACCTCCCCTGCAGCTAAGTAATCAATTTGATGGGCAAGAAGAATGTATCTGGAATTCAGCAAAACTATTGATGTAGTTCCAAAGACTCTTCTCATCAGTTGGAGAAATGTTGGTTAGACAGAACCATTTTTAGGAGGCTGCAAAATCAGTTGAACAACTGCAAGGAAAGAGTAACTATACATTCATTGATTCCAGGCTGGCAAGTGCATTTCCACAGGAAACTGTTCTGGTCCTGTGCCATTTAATATTTTTATTAATGACTTGGATGCAAGGATAGCAAATATGCTGATTATATTTGTAAAATGTATGAAGCTTGGAGGGACTGGAAAGAGATGAAAATTTTGAAAATGGAATAGTCATCTGCTTCACATACATATACAATACAACACAAATGATAGGAGCGAGATTTTTCCAAGTAGTTCCTTTAAAAAAGAGCTAAGTTTTGGAGAATGTAATCCATGACTCTTTCCATCCCACATATTACTTATGATGGACTCAAGTATGGATGTTCTCTAAATAGTCATTAGTTATACATTTAATAACACTCCATGCAGAAGAGACAAGTCATACCTCATTTTTATCACACACAGTCAGACAACATGCGTCAAGGCAGGTATCAGCAATCAGGAGAACAAGGCAAATGTCAGCAGACTGTAACAGTATGTGCATCTGGCACCAATAAATCAGGGAGAGATACAAAAAACAAGAATATTAAACTAACCCTGCAGAATTGGGAAAGATCATTTTTGACATTACTATGACTATCCATGAATTGCTAGTGGCTCTAGTTCTGGAGTATTTACATAATTTTCAGAGAATAAAATTATATATCTTTTTAATTTTCCTGGAAAATTAAGAAAAGAACTAATCAAAGATCATTAAAAAAAAATTGAGCCAGACACTGATATCAATTTTTAAATTTCTAATCAGAATGAAAATGCTCTGGTTTTATCTGTAAAGCATGCCAACATAATAAACTGCTTATACATTTTATATACATATTCTAAAAGTAAAATACTAAAAATATCTTTTTTTTTTATATTTACATGTCCAATTCAACCCTAGATAACCACTAAAAAAAAAACCCACCACCCATTCCGTTTGCAATCCAGTTATGATGCAAACCAAGCACAAAAGCCTTCTAATGATCTTTGATTAGTTCTTTATTAAATTCATCAAGGGAGCAAAGAAAATTTAATAATCTTCACCATTTGTCATCCTTCTGATTACAGTTTTGATTAGAACTTTCAGCTTTTTATTTTCTTCTTTTCTATCTGTCATGGCAGGGTCCTACAGGAGGGCTGTGATCTCTTTAACGCCCCCCTCTCCATGCCAAGTCGGCCCAAGGGCACCCTTAGATTCTCGCCCACCATGTCTTTGATGTTTAGATAAAGTTGGGAGGCTGCCTCACATCTCCTTGGGCACGGTTAGAGAACCCTCGTGTTCTCCTGGACCCACCAGGGTCTCCCTATATGGTGGGTGCTCCCCAGGCACCCTAGCCTTATGGACTATGCGTGGCTCCAACCATCCCTGATACCATGCCTCAAGCCTCACAGGTGGACTAGACATTGGTGTGTCTCTGTCTATATTCATGCCTGTCTCTTGGGCCTTCTCTGTTATGCTGCCCGCTCCTGGGCTCTCCAAGCCCAATCAGGGCCTTCCCTGTAATGTCACCCCCTTTCCTGAGGCCTTCTGTGCCCCCTCTGGGACTTCTTATCGAGCCACCTGTCTCAGGCCCACCGCACAGCTACCCCCGCTCTCCAGGGCTCACCACACCACTACCCCCTCTCTCCAGGGTTCACCGCAGTACCCTGCCCTTCTCTGGGGTTTACTGCAGCACTAGGCCTTCCTCAGGGCTCGGCACACCTGCCCTGAGGCTTCTCAGTAGTACCCCTTTCTCTGGGGCTCACCACGTCCATACTGGGGCTTCTCAACAGCACCCCATCTCTGGGGCTTGCCCCACCCACACTGGGCTTCTCAGTAGTGCCCCTCCTGGGGCTCACCATGCCCACACTGGGGCTTCTCCATGACACCCTCTGTCTGGCACTCCCCACACCCAACTTGGGCTCTCCAATAAGGTTTCCCCCTTTCTGGGGCTCACCGTGCCCACTCTTGGGCTTTACAAACACCCCTCTCTGGGGCTGGGGTCTAAGCACCCTGTAAGTTGTGCCCTAACTGGCACTGGGGCCCCCACACCGCTGTGGGTCCCTATGAGTATGTTGCACCCTCACTGGCCCCAGGGTCCTCACACTTTGTTGAGAGTCCCCAGTGAGTAAGCTGTGCCATCCCTGGTACCAGGGTTCCTACACCGCTGGGGGTTCCCCCTGAGAATACTGCACTCACTGGTGCTAGGGCCCACACCCCTGTGGGTCCCTATGAGGCCTCCTCCAACCCCTAATAGCCTCACCCAAACCACCAGTGTAATACACAACAACACGAACTCGAGCCTCCTGGCTATACCTCAAACGCACGCCTTCTGGCTAGAACAACATTGCTCAACTCTGATCAAGTGGTACTTGCTGTTAGGCTTCTCCCTACATCCTAACTCCAGGAGCTCCTGCCCCTCTGGCTGCTGGCAGGGAACTGCTGGCCTGGCCTCAGCCCTGGGCCTTATGAGGGCCAGACCCTGCCCCCTCCGGTCAGCTGACTTCCTGATTGCCTCGGGCAACCCACAGCTGTGCTCATTGTGTCCTGCCAGGGCGCTCTCCCTGGCAGTTTCCACTCTCTAGGAGCAGAGCACCAAGGTGTCCTGCGACACTATCCATTGCTATTACTGTAATAGTGCTTCTATCCTCTAGTTTAAGCAGCAGCATGATAGAGCGTACAGAACAAATGTGTAATTCTTGATATGCATTCAGCTGGAGGTGTTAAGGACAGAGAAAAGCTAAATGAAAATATGGGCTTTGAACATATTTAAGAAATCTCTAATTTAAAAACACACATAAGCCTAAACGAAATGTCCCACACATTTATATTATCAAATGCACAATATAGGCAATAAGGACCTGTGAAATGATGGCCTAACTAATCAGTTATATTAAAAATTAATAAAAGGGAAATACATTGAAAATTAAAATAACTTAAAATTTTAAAAAGGCATTCACCTTTTTCAGAAATGTGAATAATTTAATTTATGCTTGTTACATTCAATTTATGACTCACTTCATTTGAATACAGGAAATTAATAAAATGGAAGAGTATTGTACCAGAAGCTATTACTGATTGGCACAAAAGGAAGACTATAACAGAGAAAAATAATATAGTGCTGATAAAGTCTGTTTTTCCAAATATACAAATGCAGAGATTTGGGTCTCATTAAGCAGATCATATGACAACTCAAAATTCCTTCTTACAAACATCTAATTACAGAAGTTTTTGAGATTTTCAGAAATAAGATCTCACATTTTCCATACTAAATTCATACTGCTACCAGATTGTCACTTAGCAAAATTCCTTATTTGTTTTGATAGCACTGAACACAGTTCATAAAAGTATTATCATGATTTAGATGGGATTGAATAACTGAAATTCATAACTCCATTCCCAAATTCCTCTCTCAGCTACTGCTGGACTCTGCAGGCACCCCAGTTTTTGACATTAACACTTCCAGACACCTAATAAAAGTTCTGCTTTTGAGCATGTTAGGATGTACATTCGCCTCAATGAAGCTGATCATCTCAGTCACTCTCATGCTGAGATCTTATCAGAATACACAAACTAAGTGTTTCTCTACCTTCTCCTGAAGGGGTTGATCCAGTAAGCATATCACTGAGCTACCAGATAAAAGACAAAAAGAACTGATTTTAGGAGAGTTTTAGTGAAAAATCAAGCAGCAGTGCAATGAACACAATGACACTGATGTATCTTTAAAAAACAAAAACCCAAAAAAACCCAAAAGAACAACCCTTGCTCTAGTTTGAAAAGAAATGACTTACTGTCTACCTGCAGGAGAGGAAGGAGCATTATACAAATTACTCCAGTGAGTACACTGTTGCTGTGTATTCCCAAGTTGATGCTGTTCATACATTCACTCAGGGAGTAGATACCTGGGCTGAAATGCTGAGCACCAGAGTAGAAAGATGTTAAAGAATCCTGTGATATGTGGCCTATTGCCACAGCACAGGCTGCTATTGCGACAACACCATTCTGGCACCGCCTTGTAAACCAGAGCCCAAAGCTAGTGTCCCACTTGCCCACCCTTAGTTAACACTACTGCCAGAGGAGGTATTTAGTGACTGCCAGAGGCATATGTGGTAGGTAGGGTTCGAGCCCTGGGCACTGGGCAGTAATTGTTTCTGGCTGGTGTCCCGAACCCAGGGGGGTAGAACCAGGGGAACACTAGAGTCCCTGCAGCTGTGGGTTCCAGCTGAGTGGTGAAGTGGAAGAAGCCAGGATGGTTCTAAGGTCCCAGTAGCTATAGGGGGAAGGTATCCTACAACCAAGGAGTTAAGCCTCTCATCTGCCCTCCACAGGCACAATCAAATGCCATGCTGAGTGAAGATATAAAACTCTTTATTCAGCAGTGGGATAGGATCATGAGCACTTCCCTGGCTCCTTCTCCTGCCGGGCCAGACCCTGTTGCTGCTAGAAAAAAAGGATTGCTGCCTCTGTTCAGGCACCCTATACCAGTACCTAGTCTCTTTAATAAATACCCAGGGGTTGTGCCTCCCTCTCCCACCCCTCATTACACTATTGGTGATTGCAGAGATTTTGGGTAGGGAACAGAACTAGTGATATTTTGCAATTTTAAGAGCGACCCATAGATGTTTGTTTGAAACTGACACTAACAAGGTCATTAACCATACGGAAAAGGAATTACTCCCTTTTCAGGCTCTCTTGTGCTCCCTTTTGTTCTCATCTTCTGGTTGCTGTTGTCCCTAGGTCTGTCCTCCCTTCTGAGGGGCATTATCGCAACCTATAATGTGCTGACAGTGTGTACATCATAAGAGGATATTGTTCTTCAGTAACTATTTAGTCTTTGGGACTACTTAATATAAACTGTTCTATGCCTGCAGTTAAGTGCTTGCAAAAGTGATACCAAATTTGTATAATCCCACTTAAAAAAACACTGTGGCTTGATTGTATCTAGTATCTGAGCAAACTCATTTAAAGCTACTTCGGGTATCTCTGCACTACATTGCAATCTACAGCACAAATTTATCCAAAGACATCAGCCATCAGCATTCTTACAGTAAGTGGGGCCGTAAGAATGTTAAAATCTTTATTAAGCTTGTACATAAAAAAAAAAAACCAGGAAAAGCCAGAAGTAAGGCTGCCCCCTTGTATACATGATTATGCAGTCATTACTTACATGATAATATAGTATTTTGCCACAGAACCCTACCTCATTCAGTGCACAGAACATGTGATATGTTTTCTCCTTGTTTCCCAATGTATGGCCTCATTCAGTGAACACAATTGAGTTCTGCTGTGAGGACCTCTTTATTTGTGTCTTCATGGGTCTCTTCCTATACCACTCGCTTTAGTATCCGAGTTACCTCAGATATCTTAATTAATTTATCTTCATAGAAATCCTTTGAAATGAAAAGGTACTATTATCTTAGTTCACAGATGGGAAACTGAGGCTCAGAGAGTCTACAACTGAAAGTTTCCACTAATTTGGAGCATCTATTTTGATATGCTTTCAGAGTACTTGGCATTATGTAGTCAAGCCATATCTAGAGAGTTCTGCATCTGGAGCAGCTGTAGCCCATGGGGTAACAGCTGCAGCTATGCAGCAGTGACCTGGCTAGCAGTAGGGTGGCTTGTTTTGTGCCCCCTCCCATCCCTACCTTCAAAACCGGCACCTAGAGCTGGTCCCTAATCACATCCTCTCCATTGGTTATGCTACCGTTATTTTGCACTTTGTATGTTCCAAGTACAGCTCGTGCTGATCTTAGTTGCAGCTGTGGGTGCTTAGTAGGGCTGTGTGAAGCTTCAGGTGCTGATTTGATTTGGAAGAGATTCGGCTCAATTTGGTGGCTGAATCTCTGAATCCAAACCAAATCAGGAAACTAATTAAAAGGTCTGAATTAATTTGAAGGTCTCCAAATTGATTTGGAAAAGATTCAGAGAGCTTTAGCTATTCGAGCAGTACCTGCTGGCTGCTGTAGGGAGCTGGACCTGGACTCCATGCTAGTAATAGGGGGTGGGAGAGGGGAGGCTGGAGAAGGGAGGAAGGGACCATGGAGAGACCTTGCCGCCATGCTGCTCCCTCAGCCTCTGAGTACCCCGACCCCTGCCCACTCTCCCAGCCCCACCCCTGTGGCTACCCCTCCTGCCCCAGCTCCTGGCCTTTTAAAAAAAAATTAAAAGCCCTGACTCAGCAGCTGTTGCAACAACCTTGGGGCTTCTGGGGGCTTGTGGCAGAGCCCTCACATAGCACAAGGCAGTGAGGGGCAGCAGAGATCACCCTGCCGACCTGGCAGGAGCTGGTGATTTGAGACTTTTCAGATTCGGCCGAATCAATTTGGGACAGTGATTTGAATCATCAGATTGTCACAACGCAAATCAAGTGAGTGTCCCTGACACAATAGACCACCCCTCTGTATGACTGGCATTGTTCTAAATTTGGTATGTTCCACCTCATTAAGTATTTCTACTTGACAAATTTTCATTGGCTACTCTAACTGTATAAAAGTTCATGTAGCTTCTGCCCAAGTCAGAGAGCTCTGAACACGTGGTAAGGTACAGAGGACCTCGCCACACGGCAGAGAAAAGCTGGCAGACTGATCACCCACCAACATCTCCCCATCTGTTCCCAGCATATCCCTTGTCCTGCATGCTCATTGCATCTACAAGTTCATCTTGCTAACTTGTGGCATTATTTTCGTTCTGTAACTACGTAACCAACCTTACTGCCTGCGTTGCGGCCACCAGCGGCGTAAGTAAAACTAAAGTAAAAGTTATTTTTGCAACCAATACGTTGTGACCCGCCTCTCCATCCACCAGCCCGCCTGATGTCTGCTTAATTAACCAGCGTTTCCCTTGGTCAGCTCTGCTCGGCAGAGACACAGATCAAATCACTGTCCCTTGAATGGACCAAATCCAAATCTGAAGCAAATACTAGCCACTTTACACAAGCCTAGTCCTTAGCATATCCATATATCTGGGTATCAAGCTGGTTACTAGAGCTGTACAAAGTTTTGGGTGCTGATTTTATTCGGATCAGATTCAGCCTGATTCGGTGGACAAATCTCCAAATCCGAATTGAATCAGGGGACCAATTAAAAGGTCCAAATTGATTTGGAAAAGATTTAGAGAGCTTCAGTGATTTGGGCAATCCCCACTGGTGCAGCAGGAAGCTGGACTCAGACTCTATGCTGGTTAATAAAGGGCAGGGGAGGGGAGGCTGGAGGAGCAGGGAGAGGACCATGGGGGGACCCCTGCCAGGTTCCATCCCCTGCCTGTTCCTCCAGCCCCGCTGCACTCTTCAACACCTGCCCACTCTCCCAGCCCCCACACCCATGGCTGCCCTGCCTGGCTCCAGCTCCCAGTTGTTTAAAAAAAAGCACTCGCTTAACAGTTACTGCCAGGCAGGGGGGTGATCCCCACTGTCCCCAACTCCCCCATACCACATGAGGAATTCTTCAATGAGCCTTCCAAGCCCCAACCACTCTTCTGGCCCCCTCCCCATGGCCACCTCACCTGCCCCAGCTCCCAGTCCTTTAAAAAAAAAAAAAAAGCCCCAGGCTCATCAGATGCTGAGGCAGTCTCAGGGCTTCTGAGGGCTCATGGAAGAGCCTCCCCATGCAGCATTGAGCAGTGGGGATCACCCCTCCCACCCACCAGGCAGGAGCCAGTGAGGCTGAACTTTTTTTTTTTTCTTTAAAAGGGCTGGGATCTGGGGCAGGCAGGGCAGCCATGGGAGGAGCTGGGAGAGTGGGTAGGGGTCAGGGAGCTTATGACAAAGCCCCCCCACACACTGCAGGATAGTGGGGGGCAGTGGGGATTACCTCCTAGCCTGACAGCAGCCAGTGAGTGGGGCTTTTTTTTTTTTTTCCAAAAAGCCAGGAGCTGATGCCAGGCGCGGATGAGAGAGTGGGCAAGGGGGTGGGGCTTGTGTGATTCAGAGATTCATCTGATTCAGCAACAGTCAAATCTTGGAATCAGATTTGGCCGAATCAATTCAGAACAACGATTCGAATCATCAGAATCGAATCACTGTCCCCCGAATTGGCCAAATCCAAAGCAAATACTAGCTGCTTCACACAGGTCTACTGATCACTAATAAAATGAAGAACACTTTATTAGTGTCCTCCAGAATACTTCAACACACAATCTGCACACAATTGATAGGTCTGGACTGGAGGACACGTGCCCTGTAATCACTAATAATCTAGTTCCAGCTACTGGTCACATGAATGAAGACAAAACTAGATCAGGAAGCCCAACAAGTGAATGACAGACTACCTGGTTTCCTAAGAATTACACAGAAAAACTTTTGTTACTGTTTTCAAATTGTAATTAAACTAACAGGAAGAAAGTTGTGAGGATCAAAGCAGAGAGAACTTCTAAGAACAGATAGTACTGTATGTTTATCTTAGTGGTAACATTTCTGCCGACAGGCTTCCCTCACTTTATGCAGGTTCTGTACATGCAAATTTGACCTTATGCAATGACCCTTTTTATACCAAAAATTTGTTATATATGAGGTAAATTCACTCTTATGTGATTGGTGTGCTGGAAGCCCACAGTCAGCTGCTTTGTTCAGTGCATTGTGGGAGTGATAACCAAAATATAGTCTCCTGTGTGAATCTGTGCTCCTTGCTCATTGTCTGTGACACGTGTTTCTGTAGTTGTCATCTCTATTATGATAGTGCCCTGTGCTTGTGTGCACTGTCTGCTGTTGGCGAGTACAAAAACTGTCTTGTTCAAGTGGTAGAACTGATCCCCAGATCCATTACAGTCAAGGTCTTGGAAAGTATCCCTATTTGTTACATTGTAAAATGAGTTTCCTTTATGCAGATTCAAGTTATGCACCATTTTCTAGGAATGCATGTACAGGATAAAGCAAGGGAAACCTGTATATGATCAAGGTTTAGCAAAGTTATAAACAACTGAAAATAGGATCTTAGAATGGGAAGTGCCGATAATCTTTGTAAGAGGCAGCACTACCAGCCATCATTAGAATAACAAGAAGACCTTTCCTAATGATACTCAGTGCATTCTGAGTACCCTTATTCCAGTTTTACCCATCTGAGACTTTGATGTAATCAAAAACTGATCAATCATTAATTAACACTTTCTAATTGCAAACATACCTTCTGTAAAGAGATAGATGGGTATTCTTTTGTTTTGTGTTAATTATGTTTATTATACATCTCTAACCTGTTGTTGCCCTTACATTTAAATACAGTTATTTTTATATGAAATCTTAGAATCCATTACCAGTTTATAGTTTTGTCAAAAATTACAATTGTGTGACTTTTTGTGTCTGTTTGTTTCATATAATGTCATTATAGAAACAAATCTACCAAAACTAAATCCTTATTGTTGAGATCATAATATCAATATGTTGATATTCAATATATTGATATATATCAATTCAATATATTGTTGAAGCTTGTGAGAATGTTAACCACTGGTTGGTTTTTTTTTTGAAATCTTAACATTTTAGGGTACTTAAAGTAAGCATTTTTCCTACTGAACTGGAAGGAAAATTCCAATTAAGTACTTACTTTCCTTTCTCTTTCCAGCAGATAGATTGCAATTTCCTAAATGCCTAAAACAATTATGTGATATCTTGAATGGGAAATGTTAGACTAGATCTTTTCCTGGGGGAGTGATGGATTCATCCTGACAAAATACTAATTTTTTTACTCTACCCTTGACTTAATGGGGGAAGAGCAGTAAGGAAAGGGTAGTAAGGAAAAGGAAAGGAGATTGGTTTTAGGGAGTGTTATTTGCAAAAAATACACATACATTTGTAGCGTCTCAGATTCATTCTGGGTTAGTGACACAGGACATTAGAAACCACCATTTTTAGAGAACAGAACATTTTTTTCAATCACTATTAAAAATGATATTCATCTTCAGTGGGGCAAAGGTTGCAAAAAAATGTAGTAGAACTGCTAATAGCATTGAGAAGAAGTCAAAGTTATACCCCTTCTAACTGCTCTTTATTAGAAAATGATTTACCCTATGTAAAATAAGGTAATTTCAAAATGAGAATGAAATTAATCAAATTGTTAGGACAAAAAGTATTGAAATAACTTGATGGTTGGCATAGCTAGTTTTCAGATGAGATCTCTTTTTCATAGGCACTTGTTATAACAGGCAGAGGGTTAACCCTCTCAGCGATGGAGCTAATCAAGCCTCGAAAGTCACTTCATTCAGCAGAATGGAATAATGTATTTTATCATCTTTTGTCCATTTCTAGGACATTTCTTTGGAGCAATGGCATTTAGACTGCCCATTTTTATCTTGCCAGCTTTCCATTTTATGGAATTTAATTTTTTTTTCTCTGAAATGTCCTAGTCATAATTTCAGATAAAAGAATATTACTTCATGTTACCACCTTCATAGCTGCTCCCACTGAGACCGATTCTATGAATGTATAGCAATAAATAATTAAATAATATAGCACAAAAAGCTCTTTAGTGATTAATAAAATCTAAGCTCATAATTAATTACAAGGCACACTATTTCCAGCCCGTAAATTGTGCCTCTGCTTTGTAAGATTTCAAGTTGTTTCCAAGGTTCAGTTCTCTGCCCCATAGAAGTAATATATGAAATTTCACATTTTTTAATATGTTGCTACTTGTTGACCCACTGTACCATTATTGACACTGCTGCACAGCCTGTTTACTTTCTATCCAGTGTTTGCAAGACAAATTTGGTCCTGGCCTTGGTCAGGACTTTGTTCCATTGAAATGTTAACAGGCTCACAGGGCACACAAGAAAACCTAACTTGAAAAGATAGGCATGAGAGACAATTTTGTTTGGATGGACATCTCAGGCGTGATTCTGTAAGAGAGCAGTTTATTAGAGTGAAGAGAGGGAGAAACAACACCGGGGAAGAAATATTCCCTAATTTCCTCTAATTTGGAACTGGCAATGTTGTTAGTTTGTTTGTTGTTGGGGGGCAGGGGGTTACTGTCATCAGCGTAGAAGCAAACTGTTTCTCAGGTAAATTAAATTGGCATAGTAAAGGTGTTAGTGGACTTTGAGATTTCAGCACTTCTGTTTTTCTGCACCCAAACAGTCTCTAATCGTAAGTGTCATCTATCAAAATGGGATTACCATAAATTATAGGGATCACAGACCAGTCCATCTGACCTTGATACATGCAGCAGGTCCAAGGAAACTACTGTGAAGCATCTACAGGAGAACAAGATAATCAGGAGCAACCAGCACAGATTCATTAAAAGCAAGTCATGGCTGACCAACTTCGTTTCCCTCTATGATAATGTGACAGGCTCTGTGGATGTGGGGACAGCAGTAGATGTGATTTTAGCAAGGCTTTTGACACTGTCTTCCATGATATTCTCATTAACAAGCTAAGGCAATAATATAGATAAATATTAATGTTCTATTTTTTTTTAAAGGCCCCATGGGCCAGATAGAATGGCCTGATGGGCTGAATCCAGCCTGTGGACCATATTTTGCCTGCCCCTAGTCTAAACAGCTAACTATTAATAAAGCCTTTTATTACTGAGATGGAAGTTGTCTATAGTAAATTGTTCTGTTAACTATACTTTCCTGAACATTTCACTGCTCAATTAATCATGATTTAAATTAATCATAACATTCAGGAAATTAATAAGGGTAGAACTAAATGTTGCTAGTTTGATTGTGTTATATATAAAATTCAGCTATTCTTTGAAATCTTCTAAACGTGATACTCCTCTCTGCTGATTACAGTAATTTCATCTATGTATTGAATGTTTTAGTCTTGTCCCTATACTGTTATTTTAAGTGAATTTCTCTTTATAACTGCCTTAAAAAGACTTATATTGACAAAAGGCCATTTTTCCAAACTTGGTGGATGATATGCAAGAGTAAAGAAAGCAAACACCTTCATTTATTTATGAACTTAATTCCAATTCCAGCATGCCATGGCTGTATCTACATTTTGTTACCTAGTCTGCCTGAGCAAAAATGGGTTTTCCCCATGCAAACACAGCTGTATATACTTCCTTGGTGACTGAATTTTACCATATTCTAAATGATTTCAGTGATTTCTACAAGCCCAGACTACATGAAAACTCACTTTCATCCTGATGAAGTTATTGCCACTTTTCCTACTTTTCCTTCTCCCCCAGCACTCCACAGAACCAGCTTAGGTATAATTAGACAAAGGCAACTGGGCGAGAGAGAGAATGGAAGACTTGGGACATATAAGGTTCCAAGATCCAGGCCTGCTCCCAGAAAGGATGGCCCTCTCTGTTCTCCAGTCCTCAACATTTCAGCACTGCTAAACAAGCAAATAGTCCTGCAACCATTAATTCACAAATAGAAGGGGTCAGAAAGTACTTTTCCTGTGGAAAAAACCTGACTTTTCACTGAAAAAGTCATATGCTGGGAAGTCAGAAAGATGTAAGGTCAAGCTTCATTTGGGCAGAGGCCTCAAACTCAGGTTTTCTGCCCACTGTCGAAAAATCCTAACAACTCAGCTACTGGGCTAAGACACGTGCGGAACATCCTCCTCCATCTAACACTCCTTGGTCATAGGTTCTGTAGAAGACAGTAGATTTGCACCTTACAGAGTAACCCAAGTATGCATACACACCCCCCGCTACTAATCAAAGTGTGTGTGTGTGTGTGTGTGTGTGTGTGTGTGTGTGTGTGTGTGTGTGTGTGTGTGTGTGTAACACAAACTTTTGTGGGCTGAAACTCAGTTCATAGATTTCTGGTCAGCTACATCCATGACCTAAACACACTTACACAGTCAAAATCAGTATGTATACAAAAATCACATAATGTCTGACCTACTACACAAGCGTAGCCTACTACACATGCTCAGTCTATGCGCTCAAGCTTACATAGACGTAGTCTGGGCTTGTAGAAAATTCTATGTGCTTACAAAGCACATAGAATTACAATATGTGTATGTGCCAGAAAGGCCACTTACACATTTAGATGGCTGCTATTTAGGTATACAAAAGGAAACAGAATTCTTCTCTATCTGGCTTTCCATGGAGGAGTCACAGAAAATACAGTGAAAGTTATAGGTGTCTCAGGTAACACCAACTTACATTACCATCAATGAAAAAGGATTAAAGTACAGTAATTCAGCTTTCATCTACCATGGCATAAAAATGCACATTCACAGTTACTACACATCAGCTGCTTCAAATTTACAGCTACCAAATTTTAGAATGAGGATCTAGCTAGTGTGCGCATGACCTGAGGCCCTCCACAAATAGCCTTGGAAGGAAAATGCATTCAATCATCTTGTGATTTTAGCAGCTCCTAGCACTTCAAACTGTCCCTACCCTCTCATTAGAAAAAGGTCCAGTGCCTTATTCTCACACTCCAGTTCTATGAGTTGCTCATAGGCTCATGAGCAACAAACAGGAATGTGACTCAGGTGTATTCATTTAATATTACAATGAATTAGCCAAAATCTGTTCACATAAAACCTAGTATTAATTGTTTTCAATAAGGGACAAATTCACAAACCAAAGAGAAAGAAATACTCAAATGTATTTTGCTAAGAATAATTCCTGCCTCTGCTAAAAATTATTCCATCCTCTATTCCATGATATACTGTGTGGCTCTTTTGTGCCACTTCCTATGGTCAGGATATAAGCTCTAGTCTTGCCCTCTAGACCACCATTTTCTCCTAAGATAACCTGATAGTTTTTCCCTGAAACATGCAGTAAGCAAGCCAAAAGTATTCAATATCTGTATTTGCCTACTTTTGATATTATTAATACATATATGCGCAAACCAAAAAAAGAAAGAAAGCTTACCTAAAATACTACAATGGACAAGTGTCTAAACCAAGTAGTCAAGTCACTGTACTGCTAAAGTCCTCATCCTTTTATGGTTGTCACGGCAGAGTCCTGCAGGAGGGCCGCGATCTCCTCAAGGCCGCCTTCCCATGCCAAGTTGGCCCAAGGGCACCCTCAAATTCTCGCCCACCACGTCCTTGATGACACAATATAAGAGAGGCTGCCTTTTATGCCCTCTCAGTCGCATCTTGCTGGTTACTCGGACCCTGTGGTTTTCCAGACTCTTCGTGGGTCCTGCTCTACAATGGGTGCTTTAGGGACACCCTAGCCTTAGGGGCTATGTGTGTCTCCAACCACCCCTTTACCATGCCCCAAGCCTCGCAGCTGGAATAGATGTTGTTATGTCTGGGTTTACACCCTCTCTTTCATGCTCGGGCTCTCCACGGCTCTGCCTCTCTCTGTGCCCTCTCTCTGGTGCTTGGGCACGCCACAGTCCTATCTCTCTCTCTCTCTGCGCCCTCCCTCCAGGGCCTTCTCAGTAATGCCACCCCCTTCTCTAGGGCCTTCTCAGTAATGCCGCCCCCCTCCCTGGGGCTTCTCAACTGCCCCTTTCTGGGGCTGGGGTCTATGTACCCTGAATGCTGCACCCCCACTGGAGCTGGGGTCCCCACACCACTGTGAGTCCCCTATGAGGCCTCCTCCAACCCCTACTAGCCTCACCCAAACCACCGGTGACGAACTGCAACACAAACGCAAGCCCCTAGGCTATAACATAAACAGAAGCCGCCTCGCCTCTAGCAGAGCACTCCTTCCTCCTGGACTACTGGCAGGGAACTGCCTCTGGCCCCAGTCCCTAGGGTTTATAAGGACCAGGCCCCATCCCTTACAGTCAGCTGACCTCTCTGGTTCCCCTGGCAACCTGCAGCTGGCCTCATCACTCACTGCTAGGGCTCTTTCCCTCGCAGTTTCCCCTCTTTAGGAGCAGGGCACCTCAGTGCTCTGCGACAATGGTCTGTCATGTTTCTCATCCCCATCCAAGTCTCAAATGTAGTTCTGTCTAATAATTAGATTGTAAATGTTTTAAGGAAGGGGGCACATATTTTAATCTTATCTGAGACATCTAGCATTATAACAAATTAAATATATTAAGTTGTACAAAACAAGATTTCAGTTCTTAGGGGTTAGAAATATACAGCTCTTTTTAGATTCTGTGCATGATATTTATTGTGCTTGCTTGTTTTGCTTTGCTTTTCCTTCAGACTTAATTAGATTGGACCTGCCACTTGTTACTAGATTTAAACCCTCTGAATGCCTGCAGGCAGTTTCATTTAAGAATATATACTGTATTTACCTGAATCCAACATGATTTTGAATTTAAGACAACTCCCCAGTTATTAGATTCCATATATGGAAAATTTATAAATTTGTTCTTATTGTCTAGTTACAGAACCTTATTATCAGAGGGTCATATTAAATTCAATCTCCCCACTGCTGCAGTAGGGAAAGCAGTGGCTAGCGCCCCCTTGCCCTTTTCTCTGTACCCCCTCCCCCCATTCTTACTCCTGGAGCCTTAGCATTCCTCCTTCTTGGTGACTGCACTTCCTGTCACCTGCCTCCCCTGTGTGTGGACCCCGGCACCCCTGGTTCCTGCCCCCTGCAGCCTCTACCCAGTGCCTGCCGCTTCATAGCTTCTGCCCCCGCTGCCTGCTCCCCACAGCCTCTGCCCCCTTCCCTCCCCCCAACTTCCCTTACTGTCAGTTGAGTCTCTGGCTCCATTCCTTCCCGGAGCATGGAGCACATGGAAGGATGACCTTTGCCTGGCAATGCAGTGGTATGCTGGGGCTGGCCAGCAGGGAATGGAGTTTCTACATGCTCTGTGCCATGGAAGGGAATGGAGCTGGAGTCAGAGCTACACCTGACAGTAATGGGTGAAGGATGGGGCTTAGGCTGTGGGGTGGTCAGGAGGGGAGCCAAAGGCTGTAGAAAACAAGAAATAGGACAGGGGGCAAGTGGGTGCTGTGACTCTGACTCAGACTTTGCTCTGACTCTGGCCTCAGGCCTGGAGCCAGAGCTACCTTCCCCTCATCTCCACCTTCTACTCTAGTCAAAGTTGAGGCACTTTTTTCCCCATGCTGAATGGGGGGAAAAAACTCATCTTGGATTTGAGTAAAGTTGGTGCTGTTTAAGTTAGAAATGTGTTTTAGACATTCCTTTTTCATGAAATCATACAAAGAAGGACCAGAAGGGACCTGTAAGATCATCAAGTCTGGTCCCGTGTCATGCAGGAGGAGGTACTGGGCTCAAACTAACTCAAAAAGTGCTTGTCCAGCCTCCTCTTGAACACTGCTAGGGATGGTGACTGCACCACCTCTGCTGGAAGTGTGTTCCAAATGTTGGTTTCCTGCAAGGAAAAGAAGTTTTTTCCATATGCCTAGCCTAAACTTTTCCCTGACTAGACCCATTGGTCCTCGTCCTCCCAGGAGGTACTTTTCTGAAAAGTTGCTCTCCCAGACCCTGTTGTTCTCCTTTGACATATTTGTAGGTGGCTTAATAAGCAGTGGTCTCTTCATACCAGCAGTCTTCCTGTTGTCACATTTTTGTGGCATCAAGGAGAGTTTTAAGGAAAGATCTGAAAGATAATAATAAAGGAGCTTTACAGATGTTTACAAGGAGCTCCTCCGAACCACAAGCAACATGGCAGAAAGCAAAAGGGTATTTGTTTGAAAAATTAACAAATGGGCAGTGGAAACTGGCATCATCAGCTAATCAGAGGTAGGCTGTTACTCTACAACACATAATGAGAAATAAGTAGGGCAGTGACAAATCAGATGTTATAGAGAAGTTGGGGGTGGGGGCGGCAATGGAGAAGTCCAAAGAGGGGTAAGATAGTCAAGCAACAACTAGGAAACTTATCTTTGCAGAGCCTTTTGGATGGATATACTAAATAGGGCAAAGGGGCATTCTTAATACCAGAGGAAAAACATGCTGTAGTATTTTCATGGAGATGTGAAGAGGAGTTTTACAGGTCAATGGATAAGAAAGGCTATATCTTTGAGAGGCTATACAAAAGGAATCTGCAAGACTTAAAAGTCTTGAAGCATAGACTTAGAGAGAGGTCAAAGTCTAAGATAGTATTCTGAGTGACAGACACAATGATGGTATTATTCCCAATGATGGAGAAGGGGATACGTGGGCTGGAAAGAGGAGAATAAGGGCTCTGTTTTTTGGCATGTTGATCTGGAGCTGATTGTTAGATGTGCACAACTTGTATTCAGCAGCCAACTAATATGGGAAGATTTGATAGAACCTCTGCTCTACCATATATTCTACCTTTCTGGAAACAAGAAGAGGCAAATGAAAATTAGTTAGCATGAAAATAGATAAAAGATCAAAGTAGTGAAAAACTATAATCAGGGGGAGAAACAGTCACCATGGTTCATACTAAAAGACTGTGTTTGTTCTTCCATTCTTCCAGAAAATGTTTTTCAGTTATGAAGAAAATCCCCATTTAAATTGCTTAATTAAATTTCAAACTTTCTTACAGAAATATTAAAAACTGCACTTAAGTTATTCTTAGTTTCACAAATGGTTTATATTGCCATTAGCTTGAGAAGCCATATAAAGGGAGAAATGGATTTTATTTCTTTTTAACCTTCTACATCTAATCACAAATTGTGTTACTTTAAAGGCCAAGTCAAGTCTTTTGCACTATAATGAGTGTAATGATAAATAATGGTACTTATGTGCAATAAATTATGCCTTGCCCATCAGCAAAGCCTTTCTGCATAGATGTTTGCTTTCTGGAATTTCATAATAAATTAGAAGTAATCTGTGGACTGGATGTAAAATTAACTTAAGCGGGTAGACTAACTGTGGCATTCACTAGGACTTGCTGTGTAATAACTAGTTTAATGAAACATACTTTACTAAAGCATAATTATGAAAATAGTATGCATTAACTTAGGTTTTCAAGTCAGAATGTCCATAGTTAGGATTACATGATAATGAAAGACAAGGGAACTTGTTAACATCAAACTTTTAATATGGCCATATATAACTTATATGGATCTATTGTAATTTCTTTGCTCTCTGCTTTTGTTGCAGACTTAATAGGCATTTGTAACTAGTCCACAAAACTGCTTCTTTTCTTTGATATATTACACATCTTTTCCTTAATATCTAGTCCCAACAAAATACAATAAAATCTATGCTTTTGCACTTGAGGTTTTATTTAATTGTATTCCACTGTGCTATGCATTCTTTGGCATGCCCATATGCATATACAAATTGATATTTTATCATTGTACAATAATGACTGATGTTTGAAATGAGATCTGGGGGCTTTTTGCAACCCTCCTATAATATCTGTGAAATAGCACTTTGTAAACCATCTTGAATATATCAGTGAAATCCTGGCTCGGCTGAAGTCACTGAGAATCTTGGCATTGATTCCAGTGCATACAGGAGTTTACTCATGTGTTTAAGCAGTAAATAAAATGTAATGACATTTATCTCTAGCCATGTAACAATTTTTACAGTGAATCAGACTAGGGAAAGCATGGTTATTTTTACATTAGCCATAAGAACATCCAAAAGCTATACTTCTAGAAACAGAGAGCAAGCTAGTAACTTCTAATTACTTTTACCTGCAGGCCACAGGGCACATTTACACATCCATTAATGCACCGTAGTTACAGCACATTAAGTTTAGTACTTGGTTAACCAAGTACTGAATCAATGCACAGTAACTTGCACTGCTGCACAGTAGTGCTGGTGCATGGGTTTTTAGTGGCATGTACTGCACAGCAGCCTAATACTACTGCACAGTAGTGTATTAGCACAGTTTTTGCCTGGCACACTACTGCACAGTGTTATTAGGCTAGTGCACAGCTAGCATCTTATGTCGACATGCCCACAGAGTACTTTTGTAAATGTTTTAAATTGCTACAGTTAGATGTACATGCACTATTCTCTTAACTTTGACCACAGAACCCAACTAATGTCTTCTCAAATCATTACATAGAATAAATGCAGCCATTTGCCACATTAAGTCTATATTCAAGAAGATTTAGGTCGCATGAACATAGACCGGGAGCAGCATGTATAGCCATTCACCAGTGCCAGGAGCTGCATAGGGAACTCGGTGTAATTAACACAGTGTGGGGGAGAGGCAGGCAGGAAGAGCAAACAGGTTTTGTGGGCAGGAAGTTGGCAGTTCCAGGTCGGGGGTTGGCAATATCAGAGAGAGCTGGCAGGTCTGGGGGGCAGAGGTGTTGTCCATCTGGGGATGTGATTGGTGGTGGGTAGGAAGAGCACAGCTCCAGGACTGGTGCAAGTGATTGGGCTTTCCCAGCCCTAAGGATGTACTCCAAACCAAACTGATGTTCAGCAGATCGCGTTAGCCTGTTTCTGAACTAAGTTCACCTTCTTAGATTAATTAAATTAGATTGAACCTCCCACTTCTTACTCTGAATGCCTGCAAAGATGGGCATTTAGATTAACATAACCCTCATCAGTTTAATCTAAACGTTACAGGTGTACATACCCATAGCCTGATTTTCAGGTCCTTACCTTTGCAAAATTATGAACAGAGATGCTTATATACAGAATTAGGTGTCCAGTGCATGGCTTAGGGAAATTTGACTGCTAATACTTTCCTGCTCTCTAACATTACATTGGAATGATGTTTCTGAAAGAACAATTCAGTACATTAGCCCTCAAATATAAAAGAATACACTTTATGCGTTGAAATTAGTCACTTAAAGTAGCACTTCAACAAAACATTGTCCAGACTGACCTTGTAATTATGTCACATCTAGTGTGTACTGATTTACATACTGTATGATTTCCACATGTAATTGAAGCTATTAAATTGAATCCAGAGGCTCTGGTCCACCCACTATATCTAACAGATTCAAGAGAATATAAACCTAATAAAATACATCTCAGAAGAACATGCTGCTGGATTGAGAACCTTGGTTTTTCTCCCCATGAAGGAGTACTACTACTGGACTAAACAAACAGCTTAGCTGGCTTCTGTTAGCAGAGACTCTTCAATTCTAAATCTAATTTATCTTTAATATACAATAATAGTATATAATAGTAACAAATATTATAAAATATATTTATTAGTATAAAATATATAAATAAGTACTAAAGTATATATTATATATAATCATATGTATTATATATAAAAACATGTTATGCATCACATTACATATAAGAATATATAAAATATAATGTAACATAATAATATGCATTGATATATAAATACATGTATATATAATATGCATAATATAATAGTATGTGATATGTAATGCAATAATATATAATAATATAGCATATACTATGCATATAATATAATATACAAATGTAAAATTGCATATAATAGGAATATATAATTTATGGATAAGCTGGAAAAAAGTGATCTATTTTGATGGCGTAATCTTGGTTTTTCAAAATGTGATCTACACCTTATCAGAGCATTTCTGCTAGAGTACTTAGCCAATTCTTACAAATGATGGATCTAGCCATATTTTCATTAACAAATTACTTATAAATTGGCATGATTTTTATCTTGTGGTTTTGTTATTCAGATACATTCCCCAATGCTTTTTCAGACTCTGGGTGTTCCCTAGTGTTTTCCAGGGGTTCTAAGATTGTGTTGCTAAATCAGTTGATATCACTTGATATTTCTCATGTGTGATTGAATGATGAATTGTTTACCCTGAAAATAATGAATAACAAGTAACCACTTCCTCCATGAGTTTTAAGATAATCATTTGTCCTAACATTTGTCATCTTTTCAGCATCTATGAACTATCATCTGAGGGTTTTTCTGACTATCCATAAATAATTAATATTACTCTGAAAAATAAAAGCAAACTGAATTAATGAAATTCATTAATTCACTTATGTCCATGAAAATGTATTTGTACAACAGTTTTGTTTTTGTTTTGACACTACGTGTTACCTCTAATTACTACTACCCTGTACACTGGAAATTTGATAACTGAATTTACTTTCTGGAATGTAAAGGATGCATAAAATGAAGAGGTTCCCAGAAAACATGAAGAAAGAGTTGGGAAAACTAGAACTGTACTGAGATACTAATCTGGGAAGGTATGTTCTAAAGTAATTATGGGTTCAAGTATAAGAATATTCTGAATTAGAGGTCTGGATGGCACCTAAAAATCACTGTCATGAAGCAAAGGATAGTACATTTGCATGTGAAAGGATTGTGAACAGCATCTATGAAGAACTGTGAAATTACTACAGTATTTATTATTATAATTTTGTATCATCAGTCTCATTTCAGTATGACCTGTAAGAATAGATTAAATTAATGCCATTTTCTTTTCTTGTTAACATCTTTATCACAAGTGCAAGCTGTCAGAATTTTAGAGTCTAAAATAGTCTGTGAATTACTGCAGGCAGTACTTGGACTATTTCCATATTCTATGCTTTGATTGGCTATCCTCATTTAGTTCTCACTTCCTTCCAGATCTGCAGGGATGTATAGAGGGTGACAGTAACCTCAGATGCTCTCTTCCCCTACACAAAATGAGAAGCTCTTTATTGTTTTTAATGAATAAGATTAATTAATAAATGTGAAGTCAAGATTAAGATTAATAAAAATAAACCAGAAAGAAAAGTCCTGAAAAGAGCAAAAGAGGGTATAGAAGGAAATGAAAGCAAATACTAATTTGGGGTTAATATATATGTATATAATCTATGTAACTTGAAAATCATTTGAAAGTTACAAAAAGCTGACTCTCCCCACAAAAAAGACTCATAAATCAACCACAACACCATTCATCTGTTCAGCTGTTTCTAAGACATAATTTACTTTTCCAATAAAAATATATATTTTTAGAAGTCCTTCAAAAAACATATTTTTGCAAAATATTTGCTTTCTTGAGAAATTTTCCTTTTCTGACAAAACTAGAAAAATAAAACTTTACTCTTGTTTCAGTTGTAGTTTTTCCATTATGGTTTTCCATTTCCCTCCTTTCTTCCCCTCTCCACCTCATTCCTTTTTAGTGACAGAATGGACTAACAGGTAAAAGAATGAAGGAGAGGAGTAAAGGGAAAAAAATCAAGGCAGAGACTTCTAAAAACATTTTCAGTGAGCTTAAGATAACGCTTATTCATTAAGCACAGATACTGCTGTCATGATGCAGTCTCACCATTTGCTCTCTGAAGTTTTTACTATACCTTTGGGTGTAGGGGGACACTTTAATTAGAGCAGCTCCAAGAGCCACTGAAATTAAAGCACCCAGAGTGTCATGCATATCAGACTCCCTCCAGTAAAAAATAGCAGTGGTAGTGCTCTAACTAAACCACATTTGATGAACTTTAGTTAAAGCACCCCTACCACCATTTTTCAGTGCATGGATACTGATATGCGTGATGCTGGAGTCTGCTGGAGCATGGTAATTACCACACTCCAGCAGACTCAATTAATCACGTCTGTTCTGATGCGCTGTAATTACAGCATATCAGAGCAGCCTCCTTGCATATGTATAGGTGCCCGAGGATCCTAGCTCTCACCTAAGATTGATTGCGATACAGATACAAGGCAGAACAGCATCTGGCTTCCCATCCCTCACCCCACTCACTTAAGGCCCTGGAAACACCCACTATGTTAGGGACGTTCAGAATGCACCAAGCACACATCAACCACCTTTTGTTGCCCTGGGGAGTCAGACCAACTCTCAGGATCTCAGTATTGTGCTGTTAGACAGGAGGGTGTGACACAATTGCACATATACAAAACATACACAAATCAATTAGGTGCATACACACATACACAGCTCAGGCACATACACATCCAAACCAGCCTAGGCACATGCATACTTATCACCAATTCAAGCACATGCACTATACACCCCAAAAGTTAGACACAGATTACTAATGTGAATACCATGCACACAATGCCACATATATATATATACACACACACTCACACTGGCAACTCAGATACACACACGTTCAAAATAACTAGTCTAAGTTCATGCACACCTATCACCAATTTAAGCCCATGCATGCTACACACACCAAATTTAGACAGAATCAGTTACCAGTTACCAACACCTGCACATCCAATACACACACATGGATTACTAATTCATATACCCCCCCC
>JAGPOW010000304.1:44655888-44672729 GCA_030014935.1 Caiman crocodilus
CCCCCCCCACACACACACACAATGGTATCTATATCTATATGTGTGTGTGTGTGTGTGTGTGTGTGTGTGTGTATGTATTCAGTAATTCACACACATACCACCCACCTACACATATACACAGGTGAGTTTCTAAGTTGGGTGTTGTGATGTGTGTGTATGTATGAATGTCCTTGGTGTACTTGGGATCTCTGGGGAAAGGTTAAGGTAAGAAAGTAGAAGTGTAGGGAGTTGAAGTTACCAGGACCGGGATCAGAATCCTTATACTACGGAGGCCTGGGCTGAAGAACTAAGGCTTGAAGGTAACTTTAGGTCCATTCATCTTAATTGATTAAAAGACAACGCCCAAAGCCTGCAGAACAGGGAAGCATGCCGGCACAGAGGCTGGGTCTGGAGCCAGAGCTACATAGGAGCTGAAAAGGAGATGGGGAGAGGGAAAAATGGAACTAAGGGTAAGTGTGGGTGTTAAAGAGGGTCTCTGGGTGTGGGGAGCCAAAGCATGGCTCTGGGACAGCTAGAGAAGTTGCAAGGAGTGGCAGTAGGTGCTGGAAGCTGGAGCAAGGCTCCAGCTGCTGGAGTGAACTGCAAGATATCTAATAGGAGCTGGGAAGCTGCGGGGGGAGGGGGGAGGCGGGAGGATTACAGAAGGTGCGGGGGAAGCCTGAAAACAGAGAGACAGACAGCAGAAAATCACAGGAAAAGCAGCAGGCGGCGGAGCAGCAGGAAAGCAAAGAGAGGCTGAGAGGTGGCAGAAAAGGGAAGATGGAATTGGGAGGAAATCAGGAAACTAGGAGAGAGGGTGGGAACTGGAGCTGAGAGAGAATGAGGTTGGAATTTAAGATGGGGAAAGGACTAGGATTCAGTAAAACATGACCCAACTTGGGGTTGCAAATGACAGTGGTTTTATTGAACAGGGGAGATGGTAACACAATGCCAAATTGGTTTTCTTGCACCCACCCACCCACACACACACACAATGGCAGCAGGGGTTAAAGAGGCTTGGTGCAGGGGCTAAAGTCCACTGAAGTCCAGGAGGAGAGAGAGAGAGAGAGAGAGTGTGTAGGAGGAGGTGTGCAGGTAATATCTACCTATCCAGGCTGGAAGGGGTCCTTGTCCAGTAGCTGTTGTCTGGGGTGGGGGGTCACCGGCAGGACCTCTGGGTGGATAGGTGGTGTGGTATGGTGCTGGTCCAGATGGAAATGGCATTCCCACTGGGTCTGTCTTCACTGCCCCTTTTTTATAGGGGCAGACCTTGTGTGACCCTAGTGACAGGAGGCATGCCCAGGCAAGGGTCAGCCCGTGTTGTATTGAGCATGTGTGCTCCATGCAGGGATGTGCAGTTTCAGGTGTCTGTAATGGTGAGAGTTGCTGGTTTTTCAGGGTCCTTTGTCTTTCAAATGCTGGTCTTGTCTCTGTTCCTGGGTGAAGTCCATGGTTCCTGGGTGAATCAATGCGAGGTGATGGCCCAGTCATTATAGGCCATTCAGTAGAGGCCATTCAGTAGAGGCCTTGTTTTTCAATCATTCCCAATCATTCTCATTCATTGGGGAACCAATTTACATGGGAGGGGTACAATGAATCATATTCTTGCAGCATGGGATCCCAGGCAGAGGACAGAAGATGGAGGCTTGACATATAAAATGAAAACTTGACATGACCTTTGTTCACTTACAAACACAGACCTAAACCATACAATGTCCATATGAAGTAATAAGAATGAATACAAAAATGGTAATAATACAATCTAAAACAGAGGATATCCAAAACCAAAAACTTGCTACCAAAATAAAAATGTTTAAAGCTTATCCTATGTCTGAGCTCACTTATACTTATATAGGGAATAGAGGGGGAGAGAAAAAGTCAGAAATGGTTGGGAAAGGGGAGGGAATGCATTTTAAAGGAAAAGAAAAAAGAAAAGAAAAACTGGGGATTTTGCTACACTTTGAGTTCAGCACAAGAAAACAAAAACAAAAGTGGCAGTCACTCTCGCTTACAAACATGGATTAGCAGATACTACCACCTATCTTTGGTTTATCAGTCTATTGGTTAGTCTATTGTGCAAAGTGGGCCCTATTCAATTTGGATTTGGCCCATATCAGAGGTGTGGTCTGAGCACTTCTAATAGAGCAGCCTCCTCCAAGAACCGGGGCAAGTTTATACACCTCTCCACCTTGTAACTAAATCACAATATAGCTGAGGCAAGAACTAAGTATCTATGACAGTGATTCAATTTGTCCACTTCCAGTTCTGCCGGGGAGCACACTGGGGCCCTGCCTCACCCCCCCATGCCTCCCCAGCTCAGCGATCAGCCACAGGGGGACCCCGGGTGCCACCCCACAGACCCAGGAGGCACCAGTCACCATGTTGGGGTGGTACAGGGGAGGGGGCCACCAGTGTGCTCCCCAGTGGACCTGGAAGTAGACCAGAAGTACTTCTTGTCCACTTTTGGGTCTGCTACTGAGTGCACCTGGGACCACCCACACCCCCATGCTCCCGTGGGATGCTCCATCCGCCTCAGCACTGCAGCATTCATGAGCCCCTGCTACCTAGAGGTATGTAGAAAAAACACTTTAAGCTGTCTCTATGTCTGAATCTCCAAATCTTTCCAAATCTCTCCAAATCATTTCAGAAGGTTCTGATTCAATTCAAAGAGATTAAAGCGTCCTCTGATTCAGTTCGGCTTTGGAGATTCAGCCACCAAATTGGGCTGAATCTCCACCAAATCAAATCAGGGACCAAAGCTTCGTACAGTCCTCCTGGTTAGATAATTCAAATAGGAAGTGGAAGATACGGGTTCTTGGCAGTGCTTAGCTTGAGTGGATTGAAACCCAGTGTTCAATTTTTTGGGAGAAATTCCTCTAGACCAGGGTTATCATACTCAAATGAGCTGTCAAACCATATCTTCCACCAGCACCTGGGGATGGGTCATCTGATCTGTGGGGCTTCTGGCTGCAGAAGTGACCCACCTCTGGATCAAGGCAACTGGGCTTGTTGCTGTGGCGGCTAAAGCAACTGTGAGGGTACAGATCAGCACATAAGGGGCTAACACAAGCTGTTCAACACTTCTTCCCCCCTGCCCCTTTCCCAATTGTTGGTTACCACTGATTTTAGTCACCTGATGGCCAGAACCAGAAATTTAGAGCCAGGTAAGAGGGAGAGGGAGCAAGGGCAGTATTAACCCTGTGGGTGCTGGCCTGCACAGCACTGACACAGCAGCTCCAGCAACTACAGTAACAAGCTTCACAGGTCAGATGTGTTGGTGACTTGTCCACCCTGCAAGAAGGGTGGACCCTGTGGACCAAATCCAGCCCATAGAACATATGGTTGACATCTCTGCTCTAGACTACAGAGTGGGCTCTGCATTTAAAAAGTTCCAAAAAAAGAGATTCTACTTTCCATCTAGGTAATCTGTCCCTGTGCTTACTCGATCTTACAGTGAAAAAGTTCTTCATAATACTTAATCTAATCTTGTTGCAATTTCAGCCCATTCCTTTTTACTCTGTCTTCTCTGGCATGAAGAACCCTTTCTGCAATGGTACACTGCTTTCATAAAAATCTTAGAAATCATAGAGAAGTAGAACTGGAAGACATATCTAGTCTAACCCCTTTCTTGAGGCAGGATCACCCATATTCAAACCGTCCTTTACAAATCCACAAACTAAACTCTTTGTAAGACTATCATCAACCCAGACACAACACAAAACATGACACTCTAACTGGCCACAGGCAAAGCAGGGGAACCACAATAGCCCATGTCCTGCTTCATGAGATCCCAGATAGAATGTCATGCCCCCCTGCTACAGAGGAAGACAAAACCCCCCACATTCTATATCAATCTGACTTTGGAGTAAAGCTCCCCTTCAATTTCAATTCTTCCCTCTAAACTATCCTTATTCTTCCACCCTTTCCCCGTGCTTTCTAGACTTCTAATATTTTTTGTAGCTCTATTCTGGATTTTCCCCAACTTGCTCACAGTACTCCGGGAAAGACCACACCACTGCTGAACAGAAGAATCATTTTCAGGGAATTGCCCACAGCACTCCTGTAATTTTTTCTATAATAGTATTACATTGCTAATTCATATCTAGCTTGTGACCCACTCTAACCCCCAGGTCCTTTTCTGTGGTACTGTAGTCATTCCCCATTTCATATTTGTGCAGTTTTCAGTATGGAAACCCAATGACAGATTTTTTTTTAAAAAAATGAGCAGTTTAAAATTGCTATTTGACAAGACAACAGAAACTTTTATTCTTCAAAATCAGGCACAGAAATTTCATGCTAGAAGATGCATGTATGGTACATTCAGACTTACTTGTGCAAAAGTACAATATGCTTCAGTCTTCTAGACCCAATCACACCAGTCCTCAGCCTGATACAGACATTTAGTTTCTCCTGAGAGAGTTGCTTCTCTCCCAGGAGAAAACATGAGTGTACAGATGTGCAGGCTTTTTTTCTCAGAATAAAAATGGCTGCTCCCAGAGAAAAATTACCTGGGGACAGCCAGTGTTAAATAATTTCTGGGATATTTTTTCCTGGAACACCGTTTTCTATAAATGCTGAGGCTTCTTTCAGAAGAGAATAATGTGTTCCAGGACGCACCGCCCCCCTTTGAGGAAAACATTGTGTTACTCACTGGATTCTGCTGCTCTGGTCATCTGCACAAACCCCACATGGTGCTGTAGGGAAACACAGGCTGACCATGGGCAGTCTGGGTCACCTAACCAGGGTTGTCCTATGCACTCCTGCTATTTGTCACCAGAGAGACTAAGGGAACCTGTGGGTACTCCAAGATGTGTACACAGGACATCCTCTTCCTCTCCACTGCCAGCTGCACAGTATCAGCACTGCAGGCTTCCCACTCTCCTGGGCCTCAGTACTTGAATATCTGTATGAACTGAATGGCTCTGGGTACATTTCTTTACCAAGAGAACAAACCTTGGAGAATTCTCTGACATCAGTTGAATGTGTCTATGCAGTCTTAGACAGAGCCCCTGATTTTTTCAGATAAAGGATGCAGCAGCCATTCAATAGGAGCATAGCTTAGGGAGGAATGGGTGTCTCCTCTTATTCATAAAACATTCCAGCCTGAAATATTCTACTAAACTCTGTTGTTGGCTGTGTCTTGTTTATTCCATGATACTTTTACCTTTTATATTTTTGTTTGTATTGTTTGGCTGGTAGAACTTCTATGAACAATTTTTGTTCTTTTATAGTTTATTTTATTATAAAGTATGGTATAACCTTACAGTTCCATTTTAATAAATGTTATAATTTTATGTATACTTTATTTATTGTATTTGAACTCAAGCTTATTTAGGAGCTATGTTGATAAAATCCAGCTACAATATGATTTGTAATTGTCATGGATTCCCCCAGGCAGGTACTTGCTTGGAACCTCAAGACTTATCTAATCTCTCTAAATCACCTCTGAAGCCAGCCAATGCATGCCTTCTTGAGCAGAGGGAGATCCCTGACTCTTCTCAACCCTGAGACTACAGTCTTCTGGTCCCTATCTGTCTCTGGCTATCCACAGCCAGACAGCTCCCTTCCCATTCAGCTCCTGAGACGTAAACTTTACCTCTCCAAATTGAAAAGTGCACCCCACATTCCAAACAGCAAAACAAAGTTCCTCTTCTGTAGAAGTAGTTATTATGGCCAGGTCCACCCAGCAAGAAGTCCCTGCCCCCTCCAAAGGGTTAACAGTCTTTTTGTCCCAAGTCCTGTCCACAACAGGCTGAGTATGCCAAGAATAACTCAGCTGTGCTCCCTGCAGCCTGCAAAGTCTGAGTGTCTCAAATATCCCAGCTGTTCCCTTGCTTCAGACTCTCTTAGGATCCTCTCTTCAGCTCTTAGGATATCACCTTGCTTTTTAGGTTGCCTGTCTATTGCAATGCTTATTTCCCTCTTCCTGGAGGCCTCCTGAATGTCACCTCCTATTCCTACCTTGTTGAAGTGTCATGGGTTCCTTTGTTAACAGATACCTGTTCAGTCACATAGGCCAGGCAACTCTGGCTTCACTCTCTCTTAACCCCTACTTCCTCACTCCTCCCCATGCGAGTTAGTCAGAAAAACTAAGGCATGCAACATTATTACAATGTGAACCCATTCAAATCAGAAATATTAAAATAGACCTTCAGTTTGTCGCAATTATCTGGTTTGCAAAGATAGTTAACAGCTACAAGTTTCAGGGAACATCTACACAAGACACTTACCACGCAGCAGTCTAATAAGACTGCACAGTAGCCTGCCAGTCAAAAACCATGCTAATACTCTATTGCGCAGTGTCATTAGGCTATTGTACAGTAAGCATCACAAAAAAATCTTCCATGAGTTGGTGCTACTGCACAGTAACTGGTTACTGAGCATTTAGTTAGTACTTCATTAAGCATGTACTAAACTAAATGCACAGTAACTACTATGCATTAATGTAATAGATTTCATAGACATTAGGGCTGGAAGGGACCTCAGAAGATCATCAGTTCCAGCCCTTCCCCAAAGGGCAGGAAGTCAGCTGGGGTCATAGGATCCCAGCAAGATAAGCATATAATTTACTCTTGAAGTTGTTCAGTGTAGGTGCTTGCACCACCTCCTGGTGGCAGTCTGTTCCAAATCTTGGGGGCTTGGACAGTAAAGAAATTCTTCCTTATGTCCAGCCTGAAACAGTTTTGCAGTAGTTTATAACCATTCAACCTCATCATCCCTTGGGGCTCTCTGGTGAACAAATGTTCCCCCAGATACTGGTGGTCACCCCTGATAAACTTATAGGTGGCCATCAAATCACCCCTGAGCCTATGCTTTTCCAGGCTAAAGAGCCCCATGGCTCTCAGCCTGTCATTGTAAGGTCTGTTTTCCTGACCTCTGATCATGTCTGTGGCTCTCCTCTGAACTTCCTCAAACTTCTCCACATCCTTTTTGAATTGTGGAGCCCAAAACTGGACACAGTACTCTAGCTGCAGCCTCACCAAGGCCGAGTACAAAGAGAGAATGATGTCCCAGGATTTGCTTGAGAAGTATCTATGGATGCAAGCCAGCATTTTTGTCGCTTTACTAGCTGCAGCATCATATTGAAGGCTCATGTTCATCTTGTGGTCAATGATGACCCCCAAGTCTTTCTTCCATAGTGATAGCCAGTGTAGCACTGCTGAGCCTATCTGGATGCTGCAGGCTTTTCCTCCCAAGGTGGAGAACCTTACATTTATCGGCGTTGAACACCATCATGTTCTCGTCCGCCCACTTGCTGAGCCTGTCCAGGTCAGCCTGGATTGCCCCCCTGTCTTCTGGTGTGGATGCTTTGCCCCAAAGTTTGGTGTCATCGGTGAACTTGGCCAGTCTGCTTCTGACTCCAACGTCCCCATCATTAATGGAGATGTTGAATGATATGGGTCCAAGGACAGAGCCTTGGGAGACCCCACTGGTCACAGGGCACCATGATGATTGACTTAAATCAACTACTTCCCTCTGTGTCTGACCTATTAATGAATGTGTAGATGCACCTTTAATGAAGTAAAAGGAAACTGTGAATGCTCAACACCTTTGAAAGTCAGACACTTGGATCTTCTTGTCAGAATCATATTTTATCATATGTATTCAACCTTCTTCATCTTTTTAAATTAAATTAGGACATATTGAGTGTCCAAACACTAAGCTGACAAATTAATAGCTCCCTCTCAGAGAGACAAATTCTACTGTCTAACTGAGTTCAATGGAAGTTGTACTTCTGAGTCCCAACAATATACTATATTCACTTGAATATAGGAAAACCCTGAATATAAGCCACCACCCTCAACCCCCCCGCAGAATCATTAGATTATATGGAAAATGTTATAAATTTGTTACAGTTTTTCCAGGTGTGGAATCTGATGATTGGAAGTTTGCCTTGAATTTGTCCCCTTCTAAATACTACAGCCAGGGAAATAAATCTGTGCGGGTTAGATAGCCCCCTTGTTCAGCAACTAGGGGATTTAACCCTCTTTCTTGATCCTGCAGCCGTCACAGAATTAAGTGTGTTCTAATGTTACTCTGCATGGGCTTGCGCAGTGGCAATGTGGGACAGATTGGGAGGGTTAACCCCTAGGCTACAGGCAACCTTCCATGTTCTGCAGGGCCAAAGTCTGTAGCTGCCAGAACTTTGAGTCTCTCCCTGTTAGCTCAGAACACCAATCCCACTATGTCTGCCTCCAGCTTCACCCTCTTTGAATACAATTTTACTTTGCTCAGTTACTCTTTTGACAGCTAGTTTTTCTCTGTTTTACTTTTGTCACCTGTTTGATAATTATCGTTTAGATAAAACCATCAACTTAATGACTTTCATGATCATTTTATTTATAAACTGTCTTTTTTAACGTACAAGAAATTTTAAAAGGTGCTTCTGAAAAAAAAATGAAACAAAATACATGTTAACCCTAAACAAAATACATGTAGCAGCAGAGATTCCCTATGTCTGAAGAAGGGTGATTGCAGCCAAAAGCTTGCAAAGAACTTTTTTCCAGCTACTCAGTTGGTCTAATAAAAAATATCACATCTACCCAAAGAACCTCGCCTGCCTATGTTAACCCTACCCCATTCCACAGTACATCAGTTCATTTTGTGTGGCCTTTGACCTTATACTAGGTCTTATACTGGTATGCCTACCTTTGCTGCCATGTACCCAATGCCGCTACTTCCTCCTGTAATTCTGATACAGTGCAGACATGTCTGTAACATTTAGTATGTGTAGCTGAATACTGGCTTCCAGGAGGAATATTTATAGGATCGCATTTTGCATAATTAGACTGAGGTGATACTGTTGCCAATTGATGTTTTTGCAACATGATATGTTTTAGGTACCATTAATTCTGGTTTCCATTGTATGAAAATTTTGATTACCTATTCAATGAAAAGACTGCAGTCGAACAGAACGTTTTCATAGAATGATGGCCTCCTGCTGTTAACTAAGTAAGAGGCATTTATAGAAAAATATGGACACTTCTTGTCTTATCAGGATCTATCTTATACAGAGAGAAGATGCAGCAATGGCACATTACAAAATAAATACATCACAAGAAAATATAAATATTAGATTCATGCTCTTAATTGTGAAAAAAAGTCTTTGAATGTTTTTTTTCCCACTCTCAGCACATTCATATCAACAATTTACTGACATCAACGTATCTGGAGAAAAAGACAGCTTCCTCAGTGGTGATTATTAGTTGGATTTTTATCACAGAATAAGAGTTCTGCAAGGTTCAGCTTTTCTGAATAAGAGCTGTAATTTTTATCATAAAATATCAAACTAGCAGCAATAAAATAGTAAATATTTTTTCTTCAAGATTAATATGCCCTTTGACCTAGGCTCCAGCTACTGATTTTTATTTCATTTGGCATGTGTGTTTGATTCAAACTGTGGTCCTAACTCCTCTTGAAGTTTTTCTATTACTACCACCCATATAAATTATTTTGCATATACGAGCTTCCTAATGTTCCAGAATGTAATGCTAATAGAGAACTATAAAACTAAACTGTTAATCAGAGAATGGTGAGACAAAAGATTTCCCTAAGGGGAAATTGTCGGTTACATAATCAGAATACATTAAAATCTAGTAGACGGCTTTTTTTTAAGAGCAAAATGAAGAACTAGATTTATAGACAGCAGACAAAAATAAACCTATTCATACCTCCTGCAAGGTCAGGTCAAGGGTGAAGAAATGAGAATTGACCAAATACTAGAGCAATTCCCTGCTAAATAGAAAGCCAGATATTCTTTTCTTTTCTTCACTGACAACAGAAAATGTACATAGAGACAAGAAAGGTTGATCACTGATTCCAAAAATGTACTTTCCATTCTCTGCGCTTTCTAAAGTCTCTTCTTTTATCCATTTTCTATTTTTCCTCATATTGCCATTCGCTGGTTTTTGTCAACGACCTTTCTTCAGTCCGACTCAGATTCTGTCTAATGACCTGAAGAGGCCTTCTTCAAATGATGGAAAGCTTTAGATATAAGATCCCCCCTCCTTCATTAGAGTGAAAAGTGAACAGCTTCTATGTGCTGGGTGTTAATGAATGTGAAGAAAGATTTTTTTTTATATGTGTTTTACACATTATGTTCTTGACTCCTTGAGGTGCTACAATAAATTGCTGCGCTTCATTTACAAGGAGTGATAACATGAGCAAAATGAGGATCTGGTAGCAAATTACTTCTCAGTTCACCCTGGGTCAGGCTGCTGGGGCTAATGAGAAGAGGTGTTCTAATTTTAAACTCCTCCTCAACCAAGCTATTCTTGCATTAATGTTCACTGCTGTAAATTGTAAAGTCAAATGAAGGAGCACTGTTGAAAATTAACCAGTATTTTTATTCTTTGAGTACCCAATAGAACATATTTTGGCTTCTGTTCCTGGTGGTTCTCAAAGGGAGCAATGACTACATCAGAGGTTCCAGCCTTACTGAGGCAAGCCTTTTTTTCTTCACGGCTATTTCACTTTAAAAAAACAACATCAACAGGAGGAACTGGTATAGATGTTCAACAAGATTATAATTCAGCCTGAAGAAGAAGGTGTTTAAACCAGTCCCTTTTGTGTCCGCTTTAAAGGACACCATACACAGACATTAAAAGTCATGTAGAATTACACTATCCATTTAGCGCTGCTGCATGTTTAATGAACTGTAATTGTGTATATAGAAGGAGTCCCTGCAAATCACTGACCCATTTAGGTTTGTAAGCACTTTGTTGCTATAAGCCCAAAGCAGATTTGAGCAACTAATGAGAAACTAATGCAGCACCTGCTTCTCTCATGAAATAGTTTCCTAATCCCACATTTTGCCAGTTTATTCAAATCAAATACAAAACAAATAGGAAAAAGAAAACCTAAAATAGGTAAGGAGGAGATTTATGTTATTTTTAAGAATATGGTTCTAGATTTTCACCGTATGATTTTTATTGCAATATCTTGGTTTGGGCTGAATCTGCAATAATATATTTAACACATACAGCATTTGGTGTGTAATGTATCTGTCCTGGTATATCCTCCCATGGAATTGCTACAGAACATACAAATTAACCACACTACCCTACTCTAATCATTGTAATCAGTTATGTTTTCATGTGTACATTACTAATATATAAGGTTGTTGTAGTTCTTGTGCGTGGTTTAATTGCTTGTTTTTGCATATCTTGTGTGATTGATGATGTTCTAGAAATCTTTTCCCCGAAAGGAGACTTTCTAAATTACTTTGTTTAGATGCTAATGATTGTATTTCATTAGTGGCCCTCTCATCCAGAATCATCTTTAAATGAATGAATATGCCATAATTAAAAATCTGAATTATGAATTACTTTGAAAGGAGACAACATTGTCCCGATTTCCCACTGCGACTCAGTGTTATTTCAATTATGTAAATATGTTTAATCATTCCCCTTTTGTTTTTCTAATTATTTAATATTAATGTTGCTTTACCCCTTTATTGCTACAAGAAGGGATATGGCATCTTAAATGAGAGTACTTAGACAAGTGATACACAGATGACTAGATTAAAGCAGACATTTATCAAAATGCATAACCCATTTCAAAAACAAACATGCTATTAACATTCATACTAATATAGCAACACTAGCAGTAATTGCACTTCATGCATGTTTTGCCTGTATAAATTTAATATATTCACAATGTACAGTCTCCAATCACTATTTTTTATCAAAGTCAAAATTATTTTGTGAAATTTTAGATTTTCTCCAGGTAGAGATTTTAAGCAACAAGATGGTTTCTTCACCTAAATTAGGCTGCATTTCATCAATATTTTAAAAAATTCAAAGCAGAGGGGGAAAAAGTAATCTGGACTTCAGGTTTTAAATAATGACAACTACACTTAGTTCCCTGATGAAACAACTGTTTTCCCTGCGAGTGTGAGATTCTTAGGAAATTAATGCTTCGAAACATTCAACAAGAAAACTGCTGGAAGTAGGAGTCTTGTCAGAGATAATAAATGTTCCTCTTGTAAGAACCAATAGTCAATCATTCTCATAAATCCACTCCTAACAATTTTTATGAAGCTGCACGTATTAAAAGTTTAAAAAATGACTATAAAAGTAGTACAACTTCTTAAGTTCCTCTGAATGTTAAGCTGCATTTAGGTGAGAAATGCCTAATTTTGACAATCCTATAAAGCAGTGGTGCTCAACCTCTGGCCCCTAAGCCAAATGTAGCCTCTGTTATTTGATACATAGGACTCCCAATAAGTCCAGCAATTTGGCAGCAAGGGAATGGTGGCAGAATTAATTGCCACAGCTTCCAGAGCCATTACAATTAATAGTGCCACTGCTTTCCTGTCACCAGATTTCCAGACTCATAGGGAGCTTTACAGGCCAAACAGCACAATCTTGAGTACTAGATCACACTAGCCTGCAGGGTTCTTTCACTGCCAGACCTGGCATGCAGGAGCAGGCCAGTGCACTGGATTGCAGCTACAGACCAACCCCACATATCAGTCCCACAGTGGATCAGGCCTCAAGATTGACCCTGCCCATGGGATCCGGCTCACTGACTGGCCCTTTGCCACTCATCTGGATCACAAGGCTGCCTTTTTATGGATTTGAGAATGGTACCAGATACGTCAGCCCCAAATTTACCTTCTAGGCCATTTCTGTAAATGCTTCTGTGAAAGTACTGGTACATGTCTGTTTATAGTTGTCCATATTTTTTGTCAGTAGTTGTTCCGTTATATACTTCTTTAATTTCATGTGAAAAACAATTTTAGCAGTCATAGAAGTTACCTAAAATATCAATTGCAACTGATGCTGTGTTAAATTTGTTATGTATTTTAAATGGTAATAGATTTTATTTGTACCACTAATAAAAGGAACCCAAGAAAAACAACCCCATCATGGCCCATCGAGTACAGATGGCACCCAGTCAGTACCCATTTCTGTAGAGACCAGTTTCTTTGGACTGCAAGTGCTTTTCAAAACCAGTTTGAGAGAGAAATAAAGGATAATGGTCATCCAAAGATTTGTAGATTTTTGTTAAACGTTGGTAAGCTAGAAAATTATACCCAATTGGTATGGTAGACTTCACTGCAAACAACATTACATTTTTGTAAAGTTGGTTAATTAAAAAGATAGGAAGGATGATTGTTCCATGTAACATAAAGTCTCTTTCTCAGTCCAGGGAAGGAAAAAATCCTAGAATGCTATGTTGTTTTCAAGAATCTTAGATCTGTAAAGAGGTTTTCCACATAAGAACTGACAAACACAGACCTGGTTAAAGCAAATTAGCTATGCAGTTTGCATGCATTAGAGAGACAGAATAAGGCAATTAAAATATTATTATGGAAATTTAGAAGCAAAAGCCTACAATTTCATACCCCAAATTATTCTTTACTGTGGTTTTCTGCTCTGCAGATCCATAGCATAGTCTTATCTTCATTTCATAAAAACATATATAATAAAATCCTGGCTTCACTGAAGTCAACGGCAGATTTTCCATTTATATTACTAAGCCATGATTTTGCCAATGGGATTTACTATATATAAACTGTAAACATTATCTATTCAATATGTAACAGGGTGGATATGGTGCCTGTTACATTAAGAAAGGGAAACTGGTTTAAAGAGCCACAGCTGTGGAAGAATTCCTGCTAGAAGCTCCAAAAGAGAGAAGGCCTTGTTTGAAAGCTATAAGTATCTACTGCAGAGCTACCAGACCTGCTGTCCTACAGCTGGTGGAGACCCTGCAAGTAAGCAAAGCACTGTAGCAGCAGCTAGGCAGTCACAGAAGATTGCCACAGAGTTAAGCCGGCAAACTAAATCAAGGGACACCTGTAGACCACTTGGGGGGTCACCTGCCCGGAAAGGGGCAGTGCCTGGGAAACACATAAACCCAGGGCTTGAACCATGGTAGGTGGGCATGCCGTGGAGACTGTCAGGGAAGGAGCTCTGGACTGGGGTGACTGTAGCTTGAGTAACTGGTTGAGATCCAGCAGCAACAGCACTGTGAGTATGGGACTGAAGACTTACAAGGAGCCATGCACCAGGATGAGAAGTTTGATTTTGCTGATAGAGCCTTTAGGGGTTGTCAGCAGAGCCAGAGGTCTCAATGGAGGTGGGTAGGATACAGAATCTGGGTCTACACACCACAGGAGGAGGAGTCTTGCAGCAAGCTGGCTGTAACTGAGCTAGTACCAGGGGGCAGAGCAGAGTGCTTGGGGAATAAGAAAGAGTGAGAACTGTGGGGTGGAGCTGCCTTGGTGTTTGGTTTACTTGAAGGGAAAGGAGGCTTTCCTTCTTCTGGTGGTTGGCTGGTTTGAGCTTGGGATGACAGGGAAGGTTTGGAGGTCCCAACTGTGCCTGCACAGCATGTAACTGCCTTGAACCTAGCCAGGGATGAGGCAAACAGTGGGAGTAGCAGAGAAAGAGCCTGGAGCCCAGTGTGCAAGCACAGAGAGAACCAGGGTCATGGACCCATAGCCCAGGATGGGTAAGTTCAGCCCAGAAGGGCAGAGACCAGGAGCTCAACAGCCCAGAAGGCCAAATTCTGGGGTCAGGGGCCCAGAGTCAGAGACAAGGGCCAGAGGCCCAGAGAGACTGACAGTTGCCAGGGTGGAACCCCCGAGCCTGGCCTGGTGCAGTGGGCTGAGGCTGAAAGGAACCAGCTAAAGAAAAGGGGAGGAGGCCATGAAGGCTGAGGCCCCAACAAAGGTAAGAGTTCTGAGGTGACACAACACTAGTGCCCACTGAGGTTATTGATTCATACAAAGCATGGCCATGGCTGCAGGAGAGAATCAGAAGCTGTGAATAACCCATAAGGCATCAAATGTCCTAGCAGGGAGGGTCACATACCAGTTAGGAAGACTCACATGTCACGGAAACCAATTGGGATTGATTGAGTTAGAGAGGAACCGCAAGTGTGAAGGCTGACTAAGACTCGCTCTAGGACTCTGAAGCAGCCCCCCTTTTCCTAAACAATATTTCCAGCAAGGCATGGCAGGAGAGAATGAAGAGGGAGGATACACAGAAATAGGGCAAGATTTACGAGACTACCAGAGGGCCTTTTATCTGTCAGGTACAGTCAGTTAGGACACCTATACACATGCCTGATGTCTTCTCTAACCTGTTCTAATTAGAATGTATTGGAGCAGACTCAATTAATGGAGTCTGCTGCAGTGTTCTAATTAGCATGCTCCAGCAGCCTCAGCTTCATGTTATTCATCATCCCTGTGCTTCAAAATGGCAGCGGGGGTGCTTTAACTAAAGCTCTTCAAATGAGCTTGTACCTGCCTCCTCTCAACTAGGTGTTCGCACACTGCCTTTGCCTGGGCCCAAGGTTTTGTGTGCCCTGGGTTCACAGGTACACCCCGGAGGTTACCCCTGCTGGTATCAGGGGGACCCCTGAACTCCCTGCCACAACTTTGATTGTACCTTCAGTGGGGGGTCTTTCCTTGGGGTATCCCCCGGCGTCGGCGCATTCCTTGGCGGGTAATCTTGGGGCTCTGTCCTCCCCTACACCCCGGCCACTCGCCACCTTATGCCCTACCTCCTATGGCCTCAACGTCATCCTTGTCTTGCCTCCCTCTCGCCCCCAGTGCACCAGCCATCAATAACAGTCTTTGGTCTGGGTGTACTGCCTACTGGGATGCCAGCCCGGCCCTTCTGAAATGGTACCTGCTTCACTCCAGCGTTCCGTGATGTAGCCATATCTACCAGTGGCTCCCCTCTGTATGGTGCATCTGGTTACCTCACCAAAGTTCCCTCTTCAGACGTGGCTGGCTCCTCTGCCACCCCTGCCCCTTACAAAGCAGCTGACTCCTCCACCAGCTCTGCAGTCAGGGATCCAGTCAGCTCCTCCCTCATCTCTACTGCTGGTGCTGCAGCTGGTTCCTTCCCCAGCTAGGCTGCCTGGGGCCCCATTGGCCCATCCTCCAGCTCTGTTGCCGGTGCTGTAGCTGGTTTCTTCACCAGCTACGCTGACCGGGATTCTGTCAGCTCCTCTTCCTGCCTTGCTACTGGTGTTGCCACCTGTTTCCCCACCAGCTGTGCAGATAGTTGCAGCGCTGACTACTTCACCAGCACTGCTGCTGGTGGCTCCACTCCTTCTCTCAGAGCCGGGTCTGGCTCCGCCTCTTCCTCTCCCATACTCTGCGGGTGGCGGCTGATCCCCCACTTGCTGAGGCTCGTCCTTCCAGCCTCCTCCACTCAGCCACCCCGTTGCCTTGGTGGGGCCGTCTTTTGTTCCTCCTGGAAGGCGTCCCCCACCCCCACTGCTTTGCCACAGCTGAATAAATGCCCAGCTGATAACCCACGCTGGTGTTCTTGGCACGTGTGCCTCCTTCAGCTCTTCTGGCTCTGCAGGAGATAAGCGGGACCCTTTGCTGCCCCAGGGACCTTCTGGCATCCCAGCTCCCCTGGGACAGAGCTTTAAAGCACCCCGCCGTCATGTTGAAGCATGGGACACAGAATAAACAAGACGTTGTGGGTACTTTAATTAGACTAGCTCTTAGGAGTAATTAGACCTAAGATCTAGTCTAATTAAAGTGTCCCCTACCTCCAGCCCACCATGGAGCATGTGTTAAGATGCCCTTATAGTTTGTTATTCCTAGGTAGAAAATATAAGTGATGACATGTGTCTTTGAACCATCTGAGTTTCATAGGCTAATAATTAATCATAGAATCATAGAAGTAGGGTTGGAAGGGACCTTGCAGATCTTCAGGTCTGACCCCCTGCCTGGGCAGGAAGAAAAACTGGGCTTAAATGACCCCAGCCAGGTAGGCATCCAGCCTCTTCTTAAAGACCCCCAGGGTAGGAGCCAGCACCACTTCCCTTGGAAGTTGGTTCCAGATCCTAGCTGCCCTAACTGTGAAGTAGTTTCTACGGATGTC
>JAGPOW010000304.1:44672829-44693350 GCA_030014935.1 Caiman crocodilus
AAAGACCCCCAGGGTAGGAGCCAGCACCACTTCCCTTGGAAGTTGGTTCCAGATCCTAGCTGCCCTAACTGTGAAGTAGTTTCTACGGATGTCTAATCTAAACTTACTCTCCAACAACTTGTGGCCATTATTCCTTGTTATCCCGGGGGGATGCTAGGGGAAACAAGGTCTCCCCCAAACCCTTCTGGTCCCCCCTAGGGAGTTTATAGTTTATAATGTATCTGCATGATTGTTACTGTTTATTATACCCCAATTATAGACCAAACCTTTCTTCCTGCTGTTTTCATTAAGGACTTGCCACATGAAAGGTTTGGACCCCAAACCAATCAATAAGGAACCTCTAACTTTTTAAGGAGTTATGTCAGTTTGTTTTTCTTTACATAGCTAGTGCATTATTTGAAGTTCCCAATATAGCACCAGTGCTGCACCATTTAGGTATATGTGTAATTATATGCATGTGAGAAAACCTGTTGTACTCCAAAAGATTACTTGTATACAATTACTTGATTTATAAGTTGCACAAATGTGTAAACCTTTGTAAAGACATCTCCATGATTTGGGTGGTTTGGCCTCATTTCCAAGTGCTTATGGGTCAGGTTTTTAAGGATATTTATTTACCAAACTATCAGGGTGTCACAGGGCACAGAGGTGCTCTGCTCCTAAAGAAGGGAAACTGCTAGAGAAAGAGCCCTAGCAGTAAATAAGGAGCCCAGCTGTGGGTTGCCAGGGCAACCAGGAGGTCAGCTGACTGAAAGGGGCAGGGCCTGGCCCCTATATAAATCACAGGCAGGAGGCCAGAGGTGGTTCCCTGCCAGCAGTCAGAGAGGAGGGAGCTCCTTGAGCAAAGATGTGAAGAGAAGCCTGACTGCAGATACAGCCCAAGCCAGGTAAAAGATGGGAGCCCTGGGATGTTTGAGCAACGAGATTATAGCTGGGCAGCTTATGTTTAAGTTATAGCCAAGAGGCTTGAGTTTGTGTTGTTATTTGTTACACCGGTGGTTTGGGTGAGGCTATTAGGGGTTGGAGAAGACATCATAGGGGACTCACAGCGGAGTGTGAGGACCCTAGTGCCAGTGAGGGTACAGCATTCAGGGTGCATAGACCCCACCCCAGAAAGGGGCAGTTGAGAAGCCCCAGAAAAGGGGGCATTGCGGAGAAGCCCCAGTGTGGGCATGGTGAGCCCCAGAGAAAGGGGCAGCATTGCGGTGAACCCCAGAGAAAGCAGCGGCTTTACTGAGATGCCCCAAGGGAAGGCAGCTTGACTGAGAAGGCCCCAGAGAAAGGGTGTGGAGAGAGCAAGGGCCAAGAAGAGCCCGAGCTCCAGAGAGGAGTAGTAAACTCAAACAGAACAATGTCTATTTCAGCTGTGAGGCTTGGGGTGTGGTATAAGGGGTGGTTGGAGCAACACATAGCCCTTAAGGCTAGGGTGCCCCTGAAGCACCCATTGTAGAGTGGGACCCATGAAGAGTCCGGGAGTTCATGGGACCAGAAGTAACCATGTTCAAGGAGACGTAAGGCAGCCTCCCTAACATATGTCAACATGAAAGACATGGTGGGCAAGAATCTGAGGGTGCCCTTGGGCCAACTTGGCATGGGCAGGGGGCCTTGAGGAGATCACGGCCCTCCTGTAGGACCCTAGCGTGACACAGGGCTTGTGAGAAAAAAGTCAATTAAAAAGAAAGGTCTTTCAATATTTGTTTGTGTTTTGCATTGGGACAGAAATGAGACCTTAGAAATTTGTCATGAAAAAACTAAAGAATGAAACTTGAGAATAGCCTAGTAGTTAAAGATCTCACTCGGTGTGGAAACGAAGGACATACACTCTCTCTAGTTCTCCCCACACCTCTCCATCTATCCTTTGTCAGACTTGAGAAACCTTCTTGACTAAAGTTTTCTCAGAATTGATGGGTTGCTGCATTTGAAAGGTAATATCTGTTCTGTTTTATGTAAGAATAGTTTATCTTCTCTACCCTCAGGAGAAGACTTTCAGCTCTGACTCCCAAGTGCACAGAGGGCTTGTCAGTACCCTATCAGTGGCATGTCTGAAGTAAGACAAAACTTGGTACACCTTGTCCACACCCATCTAAGTCTGCTGAAATGCTAACGGTTCATCAATGAAGCTATTCCAGACTTATTCCCAGGGTGATATCAAGTATGTCCTCCTGGAAATGTAGAATGTCCAGTATGTGTGGCACCTCAAGAGACAGGCTGGGTGGGTCTAGGAAAAGGTTCCTGGTCTGGCAAAACAGCAACAAAGACCACAGTTCAAGAATAGGGAATTTTGAGACTGCTCAAATATATCACTTTCACCATGAAGCATCCATTCTCAGACACCCGCAATGCAATGGAGTGGTGGAATGTGTAGTACAAAGGGCCAATACTTAGAGAGAGAAGGAGCCCACGGTTTTTCTTTAAATCTTAATGAATATCTGTAATCAAACAATAAGAACAAAAGGAGTTTGCCTACCAAATACGTAATAGGATCAATGAAATGCACAGGTATAGTGGACACTGCATTCAAACTAACCTGCCTGAAAAATAACACCTTCTGGCCAGACAGGCTAGGAAAAAGGGAATATAAAACTGAACTGTCTAAAGGTGTTGTTACATATCACAATTCACACATGCTCACTAAGGCATGTTAGGCATATTCTGTGAGTTTTCACACATCAAGGGATAATACCCTCTAACATGCACAGCTCTGACTTGGTGCTGGAGGACTGGTAAGCAGGTCTATGGCTAGGAGCTGCCAAGTCTGCCCAATAGCTGCCCAGCTCTCCAGCCTCCATTCACCAATGCCTCCCATTGCCTCTCCAGTCACCCATAGCTGCCTGGGTGAGCTGGTATTCATATTCTGCAGGGATGTAATTTAGACTCCCTATCCATCTAGGACAGTAGAGTTCTAGATGATAAATCATCCATGGGTGGAGGGGGGGCAGGGGAGGGCTAGCAGCAGTGCATCTTGGGGTACTGGAGGACTGACAATTACTGGTATTGGCTCCAATGGAGCAGACAAAACATAACTACAATATGAGCCGCCTAACAGCAGCTGACAGTAGTGCTTGCCCAGGCATAATGTTGAGACACTCCAAGGGCACTTAACTCACCTTTCCCTGCCTTAAAACATGGACATCCCCTTGTAAAAGTGTTTAACATGTGGGAAAGATAATGTCTAACAGCACCTTAAGCCAGAGATTGCCAACATTTACTGACAGTGGGCCACAATGCCCCAGCTCAGGTCCTGGGCAAGCCAGGCAGCCAGGTCCTGCTGCTTCTACTTACCACTGCTTCTCTCTGCTACCCCATCACTGTGCAACATGAGCAAATCACCCAGCCACCCAGCTCCAGTGCAGACAAAGCCCCCCACCACCAAAGCCCATGCCGGTGAAGGACACCACTGAAGCCCCTGCTCCATAAGCTGGATCTGACCATGGGACAAGGGTTGCTGACCCCTGATCTAATTGGTCTCAAATGGAGAAAGTGACCATGAAATATGTACCCATTTAAAAATTGGGAAAACTTGGATATGAAAAGTGGACTTCTGGATTTTGAGCAAAATGCTTGAATAGTTGAGATACTGGATGAGATAGTTATCAGTCTGGATTTTATTAAGGCTAATATCTGTGTAATAATTCCAGGAAACATCCTAAAAATTCAGTTTGTGGAAATTCCTTTTACGAATGGTATAATGAAAAACATTATATGTAGGTAATCAGTTTACAATGAGCAGGTGTTCTTTCTCCTAGTCAAGTCACTATAATGTTAACCTGGTGTTAACTGACTATATATAACTTGGTGTCACATCTGTGCTAGAGCTGTGCTAATAATGTGCTGTATTTATTTCTTTATTTTAGTCAATGGTCCAGTTATGAAATATCAAAAGAAAAATTAGTTTAATTCAGTTCAAGGCTATTCAGACCTTCCTACCTTATTTTTTTAAATCACATTATTTTAAAAATGAAAATGTAATTTCAGAACAAAAAGTTATAACATTTCTTTTTGAAAATGCCAACAAAAGTTTATGGAGGCCAATCTGAAATTGAACCCAAGGAAATACAGATTGCTCTAAAAGTCACAATTTACAGTGGGCATATAGTCAGTAAGCAGATAATTTTTACTGTTAAACTGAGAAATGAGGTTGGAAAGAACATTAGCAATGACCTGCTCCCATGACAGGTTTATTTCTATGATTACCAATATTGCAAAACAGTTGTATAGATTGGGTAAGAAAAAGAAACTATTTCAGTAGTCAACATAGTTTAATTTAGCATTTTCAGAGTTAAAGGGGCTCTTGTAACTATTCTTGTCTTAGCACATCTTTATTTCAAAACCACTCTCATATTGGACACAGGTGCTAGGGTTTACTGATTGCAGGACACAAAACACAAACATACTATAAACTTGAGAGAGTGGTGGCTTAAAGAAGTAAAACTCTAAGTTCCCCTAAATAAAAGTGAGAAACATGTGGCCCTAAGACAGAAGAAGTGGGCAGAGCAATATGCATGACTTAAGTGGGCAGACTCTGGCTCTCATATTCACAACATGGAGCAGAAGCCAAAGAAGAGCATGAGAGTCAATGCTAGTTCCTCTGGAATTTGGCCATTTGTCCTTCTGAGTGTTACCAAGGACTCTGGTTCCAGCATCAAAAAAATTTTTGTTGCCACTGTAAATAACACTGCTGCACCATGAACTCTTTCAACTGCATGGCAGCTATTCCCTGTGATAGTGGTAAGTCAAGATTCCACCGGCCCTTTCTTCCCCACATACAACTGTGAACTCTGTTCCTTTGCAGTTGAAAGGGTCTCCCTCACCTCTGTACACCTTCAACGCTGTTAGTGCTTTCCTCTTCCCTTTTTCACATGCTGTTGCCACTTTCTTGGCATGCTCCTTTAGTCCCTTTTATTATAGGCATTTAGACAATGTATAAAAAATGTCATGATTAAAAGATTCCAAAGAACCTGACATGTGTCTCCCTCTCTGGTGCAATGACTGTACTGCCTTCAAATAAAACAAAAATTGCACCCTTAATATATTAAAGAATTATATAAGAATTAACATATTTTAATTCTGAAAGGGAGAAGGGGTAGAGATGTGCAGACCCCCCTCTTCCTCCCGGTACACCATTAACCACCAGAGCCTTTCTTCAAACTATGTCCCAGTTTTTCATCTGGAAAATCTGGTTAGCCTCTAAAGGGAGGGTAAGCAGTATGGGGAAATAGGAAGGGGAGGCAGAGGAGAAGCCATGGGACACGCTCCCGCAAAGTTCTTTCTAACACTTATTCAGAGAAAAAGAAAAGATTTCCAACATACACAACTCATTTATTAACAACTAAACAGTAGAACAACAACCATTTATATCATCATACTTGATTTGGTATTATGCAAATTAACAAGAATAATTTGGAGTTTTATATATGCATTACCACACGATTCTAGCTATAGCCATTCTCACAATCACACTCCAATTCAGAGACTAACTGCAACATGGAATGCTATTAAGTATACAATATTTTCTTACCAGTGCGTTTATAAAGTCTTGGTGTATACATATGGCAAGGGCTTGATTTAATACTAAGCAGTTCAGTGGGTGGCAATTTTTAGTTTCCTGCATCTGTGCTAATATTCACAGCAGAGTAGTTATGGCTTGACAGCCAGACTCGCTTCCTGGCAGCCCTGACAGCAGTGGCTCTTTCCAGCTGCCACTGCTACAACATCTGGCCCCACTGCCCGGGCACCCTGGTCCATCTGCCCTGCACCCACCACCAGAGGCAGGACCCGTGCGAGCAGGGCACATGGCTGGGTGTATGAGATGGGACTGCAGACAGGTAGGGAGCAGCATGCTGGAGCAGGACGGATGGGTGAGGCCAGGATCACGGAGCAGGATCATGGAGTAATGACAGCACAGGGCCAGGACCTGGGCAGAGCTGTGTTCTGCTCCCCACATGCCCCTGTCCATGGAACCAGTTTCCATCATAAGAGCATACAGAGAGGTGGTCACAGATCACAGCTGTGCCTCAAAGCCCAGCCCCATACTGTCACAGCCCTATCTTAGCCCTGGCCCCACCCACCCATCCTGCTCCCAGGTGCCACTGCCTGCCTGCCCGTAGCCCCATCCCAACTGTCCAACTGAGCATGGAGCAGAGCCACTTCAGGAGTTTTGGTGAGTTGTTGCTGGGGAGTGTTGATCCAGGCTGCGACAACTCACCCAAACTCTCTAAGTGTCCCTCCGACCCAAATAATTGTCCATCGCTACTTTAGAAAGAACTGTGTATACTTTTGCCATTTAATCAGAAAAGATATTTGCAAAGCACGTACTATCTCTTCTACCCTTTTATCCTTCTTTCCTCAGCAACTGATACAGAGTGTAGCCACCGAGCATCGAACATCCTATCTCAGGCTTCCTTGCCCCGAGGATTTGCAGATATCCGGGTCGCCATCGCAGGTAGCTTGGGGCAGATCTCTCTCTGCACCAGGGTCCGCCCCTTTCTCACCTGCCACGACTTTGATCTTCCAGTGGGTGGGACTTCCGGCCGTGCGGTCACCCTCTTCAGCTACCTATAATAGAGATCTTCTGCGAGGCTCCTCCTCGCCTTCCACCTCACCCTTACCCTACCCGGCGGTTCTTGGTGTTCCTGTTGCTGCTCCCTCTGGCATGCCACCGATGAGTTTGCCTTTCCTCACTCCCCTTGCCACCACACCTCAGCCCCTTCAAATTTGGGGTAACACAACCAAAAGACAACTCTACTAAACTTAAACACGACTAGTCACCTAACGGGCCTCCGCACCTCTATCAAGTCACCACCCGTGACGTGGCTTGCTAGCCATCACTCCCCAGGCTAGCTACCCACCACTCCTTGCCCTGTTCCCCTGGGTGTGGCCCTCTCTCTGGGTTTGCCCTGTTGCAGATCCCGCTCTCTGGATCCGCACCGCCCTGCCATCCCTTCTCCAGGTCTTCCCAGGGCTGCAGCCTCTCTCCTGGATCCACCCCGGCCACTGTCCTCTCTCTGGGTCTTCCCTTGGTCATGGGTCCCTCCACACAACCGCGGCTCTCTCCCCGCTTTTCCCTGGCTCACCTGCCATAGCCATTCCCCTCCGGGTCCCTTTTCTCCTCCAGGGTGTACGCCTGTGGTCAGTTCTGGCATTCCGCGCTCTCTGGGCTCTCTCCTGCCCGGGGCACGTGCCAGCAGTCAGCTTCGGAGTTCCACGCTCCCCGAGCTCTCTCCCCTGTTCAGGGCACACACCGGCAATCAGCTCCGGCGTTCTGCGCCTCCAGCCCAGCCGCCTCCCAGCAGCCACGTGTTCTCTTTTATCCCCGTCGGCCGGTGGTCTCTGCTGATGTCACCCATCGTCCCCAGGTGATTTAACTCCTCGCCCAGGCTGCGTACGGGCTTCTCCGGCGTTCCGTTGGCTCCTGCAGTAAGCAACTTAAATTTTTTCTTTTCTTTCCTCTCTGCTTTGTCACCCGTTTCTGCCTCCGTGGCTCCTTCCAGGAGCTCCGGAATCCCCTCAGGGCTTCTCCCCCTGTGACACAGAGTAAACGTAAACATCAGTCTATCATTTCCATGCTAGTTTGTGCTCCAGGATAAACTTTAACTTGAAACATAGTATATTTGTAGGCGTAGCTTACCCATTTTAATAACGTGTTGAATTTTACTAGATTTTGCTATAGATTGTATTCCACTTATGTAAAACTTAAATGCACATGTGAAAAACTAGCTAAATTATACTAAAAGAAATTAAATAAATTGGTATATGTATAATGTTATCTTTGTTTATAATGTCACTGTTGCTTGGATAAAGAGTAAATCACCAGTGCTGATGATTATGCTGATAGGCAGACTAGTAGGGATAGATACATACTGTACTTAAAGCAAAGAAAATAATATAATAGTGAGATTTTTCATGTGGATGGAAAGTGTTTTATGTGTATATTAATTGTAAGTGATAGCATTATATCTCTATTTCAGAGAGAAGTAGAAGTTTGAACATACAAAAAGATGCTTCTCCAGGCTGATGACCCTTTACATTCTTATTGTATGAATTGATAACAGATTTGGAAATTCACACCGAATACTTGGATGATCCATTCAACTTAAATGCAAGCAATTTCATGCAAATGCTGCTGCCAACTAAATTATTATTATTTGTATTAGATCAGAGGTGTCAAACTCATCAGGCCTCATAGGATGATGAGAAGCTCAGGTCTCATGAGTACTGCAGGGCTGGTCTGCACACCAAATGCAGCCCATACCTCTGACCAGCCCTGCATGCCACATATAGCATGTAGGTCCAATCCAAGACCCAAGGGCCAGATGATAGGGTTCTTCAGCCATATCTTTGATAGCCCTATATTAAATGAATGCTTGAAAGCACCACTCAAAATCAGGGTCTTGTGGACTATGCATTATTGAAAGCACATAAGAAAGAAAAGTCCCCACCTCAAGAAGTCTACAATCTAAATAAACAGGAAATCAAAAGTAGGAAGGGAAACAAGTGCACAAAAAAGGAAAGAAAAATAAAGGAAAATTTGCCAGGATGACAAATTAGTGGCAAATCTGAAACAGCATCCAAGATGCACAAATTGAAGTCCAATGCCCCTAGTTAAAAAGGACTGTTTTCTCATGCATACCAGCTGGCTGCTTGTGCACACTACATTCCTCCCTGTTCTTCTTCCCTATCCATCTGTATTGTTTTGTTGGCATGTTACAGTCAAACGGATTGTCTTGAGAAGAATGCAGGAATTCAGTAAGAGAGAGTGGTACTTTATACATGCATGCATGTATGCATACATACATACATATGCATGTATACTGGTTCCAAGGTCAGGGACGCAAGGCTGACAAAACAGATACCAAGCTTGAAGTCTTAGACTTCAAAAATGCAAATTTTAATACGCTCAGGTCACTAGTAGAGAATGCCCTGAGAGACCAAGGACCACAGATAAAGGGAGCACAAGAAAACTGGTTGTTCCTTAAGGATACAATCCTTAAGACTCAGAGAAAATCCATTCCCTTGCAGAGAAAAAGTAGCAGAAGGGTCAAAACACCCTCTTGGCTAAGCAGAGAAGTTGCAGTCCTCCTACAGAAAAAGAAAGAGGTGTACAAACAATGGAAACTTGGGACAGCCTCTAAGGAAGACTACTTGACAATGGCTTGCACTTGTAGAAACCAGATTAGGCAAGCTAAGGCAGAAACCGAACTAAAACTATCTACAAGAAGCAAGGACAACAAGAAGTCCTTCGCTGGCTACTTAGGGGTAAAAGGAAAACTAATGTGAGTATGGGGCTGCTGCTCAATGCCTCAGGATACCTGGTCACTACCACTCAGGAAAAAATGGAACTCCTAAATGACTACTTTACCACAGTCTTTCACAAGACCAGGGGGAACAACATGCCAGGCAGGGCACAGAACAAGCAGAGTGGAATTGATACCATTCTCACCATTGCTGTAGAACTGGTGTACATGTACAATCAATTAAAGAAAGTAGATGTATATAAATCAGGAGGACCAGATGAACTCCTCCCAAGAGTGGCCGAAGTAATCACAGAGCCCCTGGCAAAGGTCTTTCAAAAATCATGGGCCTCTGGAGAAATCCCAGAGGACTGGAAGAGGACCTATGTTGTGCCCATCTTCAAGAAGGGGAAGCGTGAAGACCTGGGAAACTACAGGCCAATTAGCTTAACTTCTATTCCAGGAAAAATCCTAGAAACTTTCATCAAAGAGGCTATATGTGACAAACTTGCAGAAGTCATGATAGTGAATGACAGCCAGCATGGCTTTATTGAGGGCAGGTCCTGTCTGACCAACCTCATTTCTTTCTATGATCCGGTGACTCATCACCTGGACGAAAGAAAAGTGATTGATATCATATACCTCAACTTCCAGAAACCCTTCGTCCTGGTATCCCACGAGGTACTGATCAGAAAACTGGAAGATATCGGGCTGAACTAGGGGACCATCAAGTGGGTGCAAAACTGGTTGCGGGGTAGGATGCAGAGAGTCCAAATGAATGGGTCAGTATTGTCCTGGCAAGATGTGGGCAACGACATACCCCAGGGGTCAGTACTTGGCCCAGTGCTGTTCAACATCTTCATCAATGACCTGCATAAGGGGGTGAAAAGCCCATTGCCCACATTCATGGATGACACCAAGATATTGGGTTGTATGGACACAGCCACAGATAGGCTGCAGATACAAGCAGACTTAGCCAGACTGGCATATTGGCCAGAACGGCAGCTGGAGTATTGCATCCAGGTCTGGGCACTGCACTTCAACAAGGACATGCTAAAGCTCAAGAGGGTCCTGAGAAGGGCCACACATATGATCAGGGACTTTCATGGCAAGCTATATGAAGAGAGGCTGAGGGACCGCAGACTCCTCAGCCTAAAGAAAAGAAGACTGAGAGGGGACCTGATTGCAGCTTACCACTATATCAGAGGTGTACAACAGGGGCTCAGTGAATAACCGTTCACCAGGGCACCCTGGGGGAAAACTAGAAACAACAGCCACAAACTCCTGGAAAATAGTTGCAGGCTGAACATTAGGAAAAATTTCTTCACAACTCGGGTGTCCAAACAAGCTCCCCCAGAGGTTGTGCAATCATCTACCCTAGAGGTCTTCAAGAGAAAACTGGATGGTCACCTGGTTGAGGTCACTTGACTCCAGATGTCTTTCCTGCTCATGCAGAGGGCTGGACCTGATGATCCTTTGGGGACCCTTCCAGCCCTATAATGATTCTATATATATATATACACATATATACATATACATACACACATGCACATATGCACACACACACACACACACACACACATATATATATATATAAAGCCAATCAACCTAAATCAAAAGTTTCAACTCTGCTAATCTTACTTTTATAAGTGTATTTATTTATTAGAATTACATTCTGCCATACCCAGAAAGGTTCCAGGCCTTTAGTGTGCACTTCAATAACTGCTACATACCTGTTTGTGCAAATACTATAGTACTAGGATGCTCTGTGATCTCAGACTAAAACAGAACAAAATCTGGGTGATGAATCCATAGAAATGGTATGCTACCTTGAATAAAAATTTAAAATCAGATGGTCAAAACAGTAAGGTCAAAGAAGGCACCAGGTCTAGAGATGAAGAGGAAAATATAACAGCGATTTTGTAAAAAGCAAGGAAGTGGCTCTGGAGGACACTCTTGGGAAAGGGTTGCGTAGATGAGAATCTTAAACCAAGGAGTCCAGGTGCTTCTGACAGAAGCCAGTCTATACATCAGGACAAAGAGCAGGAACACAGTAAGGATAGAGAGGGAGCTCTGTTACCTAGCCAGATCATGACTTGATCAATAATATTATAATAATAATTTTTAATATTATAAAACTATATACTATTATAAAACTAAATGCTCTAAAATTATGGTTTCACCAGTTACATGTCATTTTAAATCATTCATACCCCAGGCCACATTCCAAATGCTTACTCGTAGCCAGTTGAACTAGTAGTCCAAGCTGCAACCCAGTTCCACCCACAATTGTAACAACCATTGTGATGCCACATCTAGATTTCATATTACTGTAGTTTCCTAGGTAACCAACACACAGCTGCAGAAAGAGGATGCATTCAGGATGAAGAAAAACAGTTGTCAGCATTTACACATATTTCTGTGCTTTAAAATAGTTTAAATAATATCAATAAAAACAAATGCTCTACAAACTTATGTGAATGAAAAATTACTTCAGCTTGGAAAAGGACAGTATTACGACATGCGAGAAATACAGAACTCATAAACAGAGCTAGTTGGAACTACCTTCACTTCTGCTCCCCACCCCCAGTAGAAATCTTTGACGAAGTATATGCTGTAGAAGTTTTCTACAGAACACTCTCAGTTTTCAGCAGAAAACTAGGAAGTTGGGGATGAAAATTGTCAGCTGCAAACAGTGAGATAAAGAGGTCTTTCTGATTATATCTTTTGTTGGACCAATTGTGTAGTTGCAAGAAATGTCAAACAAGCTTTCATGCACAAAATGCCCTTCTTCCTCATGCCTGGACTTGAAAACCTTAAGAAAAGCACTGGGGTACCAGCAGACATGTGGGACATCTGCTCAGATGAGCTATAATTACAGAGCATCAGAGCAGCTAAAGTGCCCGCACCACCATTTTGAAGTATGGGACACTGAATACATGAGAAGCTATAGATAATTTAATTAGAGTGGCTCTTGAGAGCCATTGTAATTAAAATGCCCTCCCCACCCACCCCCAGAGCACGTGTAAAGATGTCCTAAGGTTTTGTGCCCAAAAGCTCATCTAACATTTCTCCAAACTCCATAGTTGGCTCAGTAAAAGATAGCACCAAAAAAAACTTGCTTCTCACAAATTTTCTGGATCATCAGTCCTACAGTAACATTCTAAACTTCCTAGGTGAAAACTGATTTTTTTTTATTCAGAAATGCAGCACTAGATTCTTGGGGCATTTATACACGTTTTTCTTGGAGTGATATGAGGGGAAGGTGCTTTAATTAGAGTGGCTCCAAGATCCACTCTACTTTAAAGCTCTCAGCGTATCATGTGTCCCCCCACTGAAAAATGGTGGTGGGGTGCACTTTAACTAAAGCTCATCAAATAAGCTTAATTAAAGCACCCCCACTGCCATTTTTCAGACCATGGATGATGATACATATGACGCTGGAGTCAGCTGGAGCGCAGTAGTTACCACACTCCAGCACACTTGATTAATTGAGTCTGCTCCGACGCACTATATTTACAGTGTTTTGGAGCAGTCATGCTGCACATGTATAGGCACCCTTGGATATTATATACTACAGTGATGGTTGAGACTGCTTATAGCATAGGCAGAATTTAATTAATTGAAATTTAAATTCTAAGAAAACATAATATTTAATAATTTCTTTTTCAATTTTAACAGTGAGTACTAAACAAAAGTATCTTATTTCTTCTGAAATATTCCACAAGGAAGCTAAATGGTGGGAAGAAGAAATTTTACGTATTGTTCTTCTGTTCTCAATCTGAAATCCTGCAGGCAATAATTAATCTTCATTGTATCCAAAACTTTCATTTTCCATGATGACTTGATCCTTTTTACTGAGCCTTTTCAGTTGCAGAAAGCTTCAGTTTGCTTTCCAGTTCAGGTTCCCGTCTGCAACTTCTAATCCTCATTTTTACTCCTGCTAGTTACTCATCTGATCTCTTTGATCCTTTGTAGCAAGACTTGAACTCTGGTTTTATTCAGATTAGAACCCAGTGTCAAGAAGTGCTGTTTTCTTTTCCCTGCAGTTTTGCAGCCTTTAGCTTGTTTAAGCTTGTTTTCTCTTTTCAAAGGTTTCATTTGTATTTACTGTGTTTTCAGGACATTCTTCAGGATGAGAGAAACCATTAAAATATGGCATGTGTGACAATATTAGTTCCTCTGCTGCCACAGTTATATTTATTTAACTTCTTTCATTTCTTCTTTAATCACTAGGTGTTGGATATAAAATATGAAGAAAGCTGTGTATAATGCAAGGTGTGTTACAGTGAAAGACCTGACTCTTACCTTACCATAACAGTTCTTCTAAATGTTGCTGTCAGCATGGAATCTCCTATTGAAGTGCCCCTCTTTCAGGAGCACATGATTGGAGTCCTTTGAATAGCAGTGTACCCTGGACCTGAGCTTGCGCCTTGTGCAGCAGTGTAATTAGGGAAAGGTGAGCCTTGATATTTAGTGGAAGCTACACCCATCAAATGGTAACACATCAAGATTCATTGTGCTATCCACCTTGATAGCAATGACCCAGTAATTTAAATAGCCAACTATAACCAATCATAAATTAAAAAGGAGACAGTCTAAGTGGCTTTGTTGTCCTGATGCAGTAGAGAAATCTCCTGGAAACTTCCAGCATATGCAGGCTCCTTTGTTCTGAACTGAAATAGGGTTTTGGGAAGAAGACAGAAAATTGATTGATGGAAGTCAGGGATCAACATGGGGATCAACTAAAGGTGTGTTTCAATGCCACCCCATCATGAAGGTAGGGTTAGGCCTAAGTGCTTGGAACTTATTTACTCTTCAGCCCAATATGACAGTAGCTAGAAATCTGCTTTCAGAATAAAGCCACATAAGGAATAGTCTAAAAGTTAGTTTAAGGCAAGAGTGGGCAAAATATGACCTGCGAGCCACATCCAGCCCATTAGGCCATTCTATCCAGCCTTCAGGGCCCCTAAACAATTTAGAAAATGAACATTTATCTGTCCTTGGTTCCTGTAAAAAATGACAGGATCCAAGGGCAGTAGGACCCATGGGAAGCCCCGGTGGGCTCCCTCAACAGCAGGATCTGCTTGGCCCCACCCCCACCCCATCTGGAAGCCCCAGCAGAGGCTTCTGGCCTGGGACCATGTGGCTGCCCAGCATGCGAGCTCTGGGTGGGCAGAAGCAGCAAACACTGCCCGGCATGGCAAGTGGCAGGGGGGCACAGGTGCTGCTGCCTTGCACAGCCCCAACGGGCAAGTTCAGAGCTGGCGTGGGACCCAGGCCAACAGTGGGGACAGGTTACAAGCTGGTGCTAAGCATGAGGAAAAGTGACCCCTCACCCATCCCGTGCCCAACGCTCTGTGCTGCAGCTGCTCGCAGCCTGCCTGGGGCTGCTTTTTCCTGCTCAGGACAGGCTGTGAGGGCTGCAAGTGGCTGCAGCAGGGAGAGCTAGCCACAGGGTGGGGCAGGGGCCGCTTTTTCCTATCCTCAGCTTTGCCGCAGTTTCCTTCCTGCTTCTTCCTGGCGCAGAGAAAAGCAGCCCTTCCCTCGCCCACTTCTCCCTGCTTCAGCTGCTCACAGCCCATGTGGGACTGTCCTGAGCAGGCACAGGCAGCCCCAGGTGGGCTGTGAGCAGCTGCAGCATGGGGCACTGGGCACGGTGCAGGTGACAGGCTTCATTCCCCTGCTCCACACTCTCCACCAGCTTGTAACCCACCCCTACTGCCAGCCTTGGCCCCACACCAGCTCCAAGCTCACCTGTCAGGGCTGCATGTGACAGCAGCAACTGTGGCCCCCCTGCTTGCTTTTCCTGGCACTGTTTGCCACCGCTGCCCCTGTGCTGCCCATCATGCGAGCTCTGGAGGGCAGCAGTAGCAAATGCTGCCTGGCACAGCAGGTGGAGGGGCATGCACAGCCCCGATGGGCTAGACCAGAGCTGGCGTGGGGCCCAGACTGGCAGCGGAGATGGGTTACAAGCTGGTGCTCAGTGCAGGGAAAAGCAGCCCATCAACCGCCCTGTACCCAGTGCCCGCTGCTGTAGCCACTTGCAGCCTGCATGGGGCTGCCTATGCCTGCTCAGAACAGCCCTGCATGGGTTGCAAGTGGCTTCAGCAGGAAGTGCCAGCCCTGGGGTGGCCGAGGGGCCACTTTTCCCCATGTTCAGCACCAGCTCCTTCCCAGATGGGGAGCAGGGGTTTGGGGCTGCACACTGCCTGCCACCTGTACCACGGTGTTGGGGGAGAACTGAGAGTGATCAGGTGCAGGAGCCAGTGGGAGCACAGGGCCCGCACTGATGTCCCGGGGCCAGTGCCAGCGGGGCCAAAACCAGAGTGGCTGGAGCATGGAGTCCCAGCTTGCAGGGCCTCTATGAAGCCAGGCCAGCTCCCCCCTCTCCCTGGTGTTGCAGCCCAGCCCAGCTCCACAGACCTCTGCCAGCCTGCACCCTGCTTTGGACCCCACCGGTGCTGGCCCTGGAACATTGATCCCAAGATATTGCAACATTGGTCCCAAGATGGTGACCGGGGGCAGGGCACATGGCAAGGGGTGTGGCTACCCATGCGGCCCTCAACAGCCTACCAAAACTAGGTAAGCAACCCTCCACCCAAAATAATTGCCCGCCTCTGCTCTAAGGGAAGCTCTATAAATCTCTCAATTCCAGCCTCCCACTATGAGGCATGGGGCTGCACCTATGCAGCTTCCTCTGACCAGGTTGTACTGGGCTTCCTGTGACATGGAAAAGGTTCCTGAGGAGAGGAAGTCAGACTGGCACCCCCTAAATCATTGCCCAGGGCTTGTGACCAGTTACACTACTGGTCCAAGATCTCTGTAATCCATGCATCCTGGCCCTAGTATGCCTTAAAATCATCAGTTGCAAGAGTAGGGACAAGAGTTAATGCTTCATCTGGGGACTACAATGGGGAATGTACTAGTAGATGGCAACATGTGCAGCAGTGCCCACAAGATGACTGAATTCAGGATCCTGAAGAAAGGAAGGATTGAGAGCAGCAGAATAAGGACTCTGGACTTCAGAAAAGCAGACTTTGACTTGCTCAGGGAATTCCTGCACAGGATCCCCTGGGAAGCCAGTCTAAGAGGGAGAGAAGCCTAGGACTGCCGGCTGTACTTTAAAAAAGCCTTACTGAGAGTACAGGAACAAACCATCCCAATGTGCAGAAGACCAGCTTGGCTTAGCAGGGAACTCTTCAGCAAACTAAATCACAAAAAGGAAGCTTATAAGAAGGGGGAACTTGGACAAACAACTAGGGAAGAGTATAAGAGCATCTCTCAAGCATGCAAGGATGAAGTCAGGAAGGCCAAAGTACAATTGGAGTTGCAGCTAGCAAGGGATGTGAAGCGTAACAAGAAGGGTTTCTACAGGTATAAAGGTGCTGGAGGGTTTGCTCAGGGTTTGAAAGCCCAATCAGGGTGTTTGCACTGTTGAAATGGGGATTTGCAGCAGGGTGTGCACACAGACATAGCAGCTGAAATAAACAGCTTGGAATTCAAGCCTGCAGGATCCATGCACTCATTGGACAGTTGTAACTCTGGGGCGGGAAGCCTGGGGAAAGGAGTGAGCAGCTGCTGAGGGGTGAAGAAGGGTAGTTGAGGGCTGTGACAAGAAAGTCTGCTCTGAGGGGACTTGCTACCAGGACAATTGCTTCTGAAAAGACTATTGGCAGAAGAATTGTTTCTGAGTGAGCTGCTACTGATGGCAAAGGAGCCATAATCTACTAAGTAGCTCTCCATCTTTGGAGGTTTTTAAGACCCAGCTAAATGAGGCCTTGGCTGAGATGATCTAGTTGGGGATGGTCCTTCTTTGAGTCAGAGGTTGGACTAGATGGCCTCCTCATGTCCCTTCCAACCCTAATTTTCTATGATCCTATGATTCTTTAGATGGGAACACAGGTTGAAGCTGCCTTTCCATTCTTATTAGTCCTTGAAGATTGATGTCTGCCTCTGGTTTAGGCAGCCAAGCTAATGAAGCTGCTATAAAGAAAGCTATCCTCTTTCTCAATGTTGGGTCAGGCAGCTACTGCCAATCTTATATTATCGTCTTCAATAAGGCCAAGTAAGCATGTTGTAAGGGTAATGGCTCATTTGAGGCTGCCTGGGCCAGTACCACTCATGTCCTCTTAAGATAGGGCCCAAAGCAGAGGGCCCTGGAATCTTTCCTGGGATTATTCTGAGAAGTAAGGGAGAGATACTTATTTGAGGCCAATGCAAACAAGCAGGGAAGCAATGATGATTACCATACACCTTAAATGTTGAGGTTATAAAATGATATTGAATCGGTGCCAGTGCTAGTTGCTTCTTCCCCACAAAGGATATCTTTAGACAGAATATTAGTTCTTCTATAAGGATATAACTCAGATCCTTGATATGCTTCAGCTATCAGTAAGATTACAGATGTAAGATAGTCGTGCATGGTAACTGGATGTGTGCTTATGCTCCAACTAGTCATGTTTCTTCATTTTGCCCTTCAATGTTGAAAGCATAAGCAGTGGACCTACCAGTACCAAAGCCAGCTCTGTGGTTGACAATATTGAAGTTGTTAGTGCCAAACACTGCAGTGTTGAGATTGTCAGTGCCAATGCTGATCTTTGATGCATTCCCTGTGCCAAATCCCAAAGTATGGTGTCAGCTATAAGGATGGGTGCCTGATGATGATAGTTTCCTCTTCAGTCTAGCAGTTAATTTTTGGGGTTTTTTAGAAGACCTGCATGGGCTGTGTGAGCAGATGTAGCTTGAGCCAAAGAGCCCTGGACCTGTTCATTTTCAGAAAGAATGACCAGCATCCTGAGAATCTGTCTGGGAACTGCAGCTTCATGAAGGACCCTCGCACTGATCCAGCGGTCCTTCCATTTGATCCCCAAGATTTGACACAAGCACCGCTGGTGAAAGCTCTCAAGGGTCTTAATGGGCCATCAGTAGATGGTCCAGGTTTCACTGCAGTAGAGGAGGATGGTTAGTATGACAGCCTTGCAAACCAGGATCTTCTTCAACTTCTGAAGGTCTCTATTTTCAAAGACATGCTGTCACAGCTTGAAGAAGGTGGCACTGGCACAGCTGGACATCTTCATCAATGATAGCCCATTGAGAAAGGTGGCTGCTGAGATATGGAAAGTGCTCCATGTGCTCCAGATCCTCCCTGTCTATGTAGATAGCATGAGGGATATTCAGCTGGCCTGGGGAGGGTTGGTGGAGAACCTTCATCTTGGTAATGTTTAAGGACAGGCATTGAAGAGATCTAAGGTCAGTTGCACATCCTGTGCAGAGTGAGCCATTACGCAGCAATCATCTGCAAACTGAAGGTCATGGATGTCCTTGGGGGTGAGTTTTGGTTTTGCTCGGAAGTGCCCAAGATTGAGAAGCTTCCCATCCAGCCAATACTGGATACAGACACCGGATGGTAGATCATCTCAGATGAGGTGATCATCTGAAAAGGGCCAATGTGATCCTTATATTCAAGAAGGAGAAGGAGGATCCAAGTAATTATAGGCCAGTCAGTCTCACTTCTATTCTTGGAAATGTCTTTAAAAAGATTATTAAGAATCATTTTTGTGTGAGTATAGAGGGAAAAATAATGCTACAGAGCAACCAGCATGGATGCATAGCAGGTAGATCATGTCTGATTAATCTGGTTTCTTTTTATGACCAGGTTACAAAATGCTTGGATGCAGGAGTAGAGGTGGATGTCGTACACTTGGATTTTAGGAAGGCCTTCGATACAGTATCTCATCCCATTCTCATAAATATATTAAGAGTCTGTGACTCAGATGATCACACAGTCCAGTGGGTGGCACAATCAGGGAGTGGTAGTGGATGGGTCGGTATCGACCTGGAAGGATGTGGGTAATGGGGTCTCTCAGGGCTAAGTCATAGGACCTGTACTCTTCAATATCTACATCAGTGACTTGGATATTGGCATGAAATGTACTCTGTCCAAGTTTGTGGATGAGACTAAATGTGGAGTGAAGTGAACAAACTGGAGCATAGGGAACGACTGCAGGCAGACGTGGACAGATTGGATAAGTGGGCAGAACACAATAGGATGCAGTACAACAAGGACAAATGCAAAGTGCTGCATGTAGGGTATAAAAATATCCAGCAAGCCTACTGGCTGGGAAATGACCCTCTCAACAGCACAGAAGCAGAAAGGGATCTTGGAGTCATAGTGGACTCCAAGATGAACATGACTAGTCAGTGTGATGAAATCATCAGCAAAGCTAACCACACTTTACTGAGCATCAGCAGATGCATGACTAATAAAACCAAGGAGGTGATACTTCCCCTCTATGTGGGATTGGTCAGACCACATTTGGAGTACTGCATCCAGTTTTGGACACCATACTTTAAGAAGGATGTGAATAACCTTGAGAGGGTCCAGAGGAGGGCCACTTGTATGGTTAGGGGTTTGCAGGCCAAGCCCTATGACAAGAGACTAAGGGACCTGGAGCTTTTCAGCCTCTGCAAGAGAAGGCTGATAGGTGATCTTGCGGCTGACTACAAATTCATTAGGGGGGCACAACAGGGAATCAGAGAGGCTTTGTTCACCAGGGCACCTCTTGGGGTAACAAGGAACGGTCACAAACTGACAGGGAGCAGATTTAGGTTAGACATCAGGAAGAACTTCTTCACAATAAGGATGGCCAGAATTTGGAATGGGCTTCCAAGGGAGGTGGTGCTCTCCCCTACCTTGGATGTCTTTAAGAGAAGGCTGGATAGGCATCTGGCTGGGGTCATCTGACCCCAGCACTCTTTCCAGCCCAGGCAGGGAGTTGGAATCGATGATCTGTTGAGGTCCCTTCTGAGCCTAGCATCTATGAATCTATGAGGTGGATGATGATAGGTAGATGGTGAACAGAGTGGGGTGATCACACAACCTTGTTTGACCCCAGTCCAGATATGGAAGACATTGGTTTCAGATCTTCCACTCAGGATAGTAGAAGTCATATCATCATGCAGGAGCCTCGGCATGGTGACAAGCCTCAGTGGGCAGCCAAGTCATTGGAGGAAGGTCCACAGAGCTTCATGATTTAAGGAATCAAACACCTTGGTCATGTCAATGAAGGTGAGGAACAGTCCCTGACATTTTTTTTAGATCTGTCTAGCAACAAAAACCATATCCACTGTACCCTGATCGCCTGATGGAAGATTACCGTGCTCTGGGGGACGTGCTGAGGAAGATGGGAGCCCAGGCGGTCTTCTCATCCATCCTGCCAGTGAGTGGATGAGGCAGACGCCACGAGAGATGCGTAGCGGAGACCAACTGGAGGCTGCGGGATTGGTGC
>JAGPOW010000304.1:44693450-44706996 GCA_030014935.1 Caiman crocodilus
TTGGTGTCATCAGCAAACTTGGACAGCTTGCTTTCCACCCCCTCGTCCAAGTCAGTGATGAAGATGTTGAACAGCGCAGGCCCGAGGACTGAGCCCTGGAAAACCCCGCTACTAACATCTCTCCAGGTCAAGTATGACCCGTCCACCACCACTCTCTGGGAGCGCCCCATCAGCCAGTTTCTGACCCACTCAACTGTGTAATCTTTGAAAAGATCTAAGGTCACTTGCACATCCTGTGCAGAGTGAGCCATCACACAGCAATCATCGGAAACTAAAGGTCATGGATGTCCTTGGTGGCGAGTTTCATTTTTGCCTGGAAGCACCCAAGATTGAAAAGCTTCCCATCCAGTTGATACTGGATACTGACACCGAATGGTAGATCATCTCAGATGAGGTGGATGATGATGGTCAGGTAGATGGTGAACAGGGTGGGGGGCGATCACACAACCTTGTTTGAACTCGATCTGGATGCAGAAGGCATCGGTTTCAGATCTTCGTCTCAGGACAGTGGTGATCATATCATCATGCAGGAGCTTCAGCACAGTGACAAGCTTCAGCAAGCAGCCAAGACATTGAAAGATGGTCCACAGAGCTTCACGATTTAAGGAACTGAATGCCTTGGTCAGGTAATGAAGGTGAGGAACAGTTTTTGATTTTGCTCCTGACATTTTTGTTGGATCTGCCTGGCAACGAAAACCATGTCTGCAGTGTCCTGGTATGGTTGGAAGCCACACTGGGTTTCTGTAAGGATGACTTCGGCAACAGGATGAAAGTGGTTCAGGAAGATGCGGGCCAGGATTTTATCCGCAATGAACAGGAGGGAAGTCCTCCTGTAGTTCCCACAGTCAGATTTGTCCCCCTTCTTGTAGATGATCATGATGATCACGTTGTTGAGATCCCTGGGCATGTCCTCTTCATCCCAAAGGCAGAAGATAAGCTTCTGGAGTTGTGATACGAGTCGGAAGTCACCAGCATGGTAGACTTCTTTGGGTATACCATCTGGCCGTCAGGCTTCGTTGGTTTTCATCTGTTGGATGGCCTGCTTCAGATCTTCAAGGGTTGGTGGCTCACCAAGAGAATCCACCACAGGGCATTGCAGGACAGCTTGGAGGGTCTCCTCTGATACAGTGGACTCCCAGTTAAGGAGGAATTCGAAATGCTTCTTCCAATGCAGAGGGATGGCGTTATCGTCCTTGAGGAGCCAGCTGTCCTGTGATTGGCGTGGGCTTTGTCCAATAGAGCAAGGTCCATAGGTTGTCTTGTTAGTCTGGAAGAAGTTACACATGTCATTTTGGTTGGCGTAGCCCTGGATCACATGTGCCTTCTCCCCCCATTCACTTGTTTTTCGTGTCATGGATGCATCACTGGACCTCAGCCTTTATCTGGTGGTACACTTCCATCTTTCATGAAGTTCGTGGATGGCTTTGCCAGGTGACGAAAGCTGCACGCTTCCGCTCACGGAGATTGTGGATCTGAGTGGTGTTGGTACCGAACCAGTCCTGGTTCCATCACGGTGTGAACCCAATAGTCCAGGAGCAGGTGTCTTGGAGAGCAGATTTGAGTTGCTCCCAGTGTGCCTGGATGGAGATATCATCAGTAGTAGGGACTTGCTTGTATAGTGCACTATACAATTTGGCCTAGAATTCCTTCCGCTATCCAGGGTACTTCAAAGCTTTGAAGTGCAGCCGTCTGTGTTCATCAGCAATCTTGTTCCTGATGGCAAAACCAACTCTGTGTGTATCGGGGTCGCAGTCTGGTTTCCCTTTCCAGAAGAAGGTGTACCCTCCGCCGACCTCCCTCAGCTGTCCCTCCCTGGCAAGCTGGGTTTTGCCGAGAGCAGAAATGTTGATGTTGTGCCTCGCTAGCTCCTGAGCCATGATGGCAGTTCATCTTCTTGGGCGATCGCTCTTTGGACTGTTGATGAGCGTTCTCACATTCCAAAGTTTAGCTTTTTCTTATTTCAACCACAGGAATGGTGATCCTGCTGGGCGCCGTTTCCCAGCCAGGAGAGATGGGGGAGCCTATTTTGGGAGCACCTTTTCTAGCCCCCTCCCCATCAGGGTGAGAAGAGTGTATCCTAAAAAGGACTGCTCAGTTGCGGATGCAGTTGCTGAAGGACACTACTGTCCAGACACAAGTTCCCGATGACCATTGCACATCTGCCTCCTGTGTGCAGATTCTTGGTTGGGGCCTCCAGATATCACAGTCCTTGCCCCCGTTGCCAATCCTCCATTGCCACAGGCCTTTTGGACCTGACAGAAGCCTGCATGTGGCATGTTTAGTGTGGGGATTCCAGTGCACAGTTGTGCCCACACAGTCTTGGCAGTTGTGGCCAGGTTTAGTGGTATGGTGAACCATGATGACTTGGGCCACTTCTCCATTGCAGCCTTCTTCAGCCTTCAGAGCCGTTAGGGTCACAGCTTTCCTTTGCCTGTTTTGCTGTTGAGTACTTCTTGGATCATTCTTTGTCTGGAACCTCCCCCTTGACCTTGCCGCTGTGGGTGCCCTACCAGGAATGCGAGCTCTAGATGGCATTGCTCTCAGGGACATTGGAACACACAAGCCTCTCCACCACGACAAGGTGATGATCCTCAGAGATGAGCCTCTCCACAGGTCATATGAGGAGAGGCTGAAAGACTTGGGACTGTTCATCCTGGAGAAGAGAAGACTCGAAGGGGACTTGGTGGCAATGGAGCTTAAAATTTCAAATCGACTAACTTGGCATCTTTCATGTTTCAGGGATGCATTTAGTAGCCATATTGGTCTGAGACAAAAAGAAATGCAAAAATCTAGAACTTTTGCTTCAGAGATGATACCTTTTAGTAGACCAATCAAGAAATTACAAAAAAGATTTCTAAAACCTCCCTTCATGCCATCTGACGCTGACAGGGAAATAGCCCTGCCTGATGTCCATAGCAAAGAGCAACTCAAACACTGATGCATGGACTCAGAGGGACCAGAATTCCACTCTCAACTCCCTCTGTGCAAAAATTAAGTTTATTTCCTACCTGTGGTGACTTTTTACCATCTTTAATTTTCCATGAGCCAGATGAAGCCCACGTGAGCCTGAAAGCTTGCAGAAAAAGAGTTTTTTGTGATTTCTTAGTTGGTCTAATAAAAGGTATCATCTCTGAACCAAGAGTTCTAGATTTTTGTATTTATAAAATATGGTGTCATAGCCTGCCTTATGGCTGTGAACAAAGCACAAGATCAGCATTATTGAAGTTTTTCTTATTTTGTCCTCTTCTAGGAAGGGAATGTATGAGATATCTAATGTAATATTATTGAAAGGAACTTATCCTTGTCTTTGACAAGTCATCTTTAATCTGTTGTTCTTCATAGGTTTGTGAATCATGTGGATTTTCATCCAAGTGGTACATGCATTGCTGCAGCTGGTACAGACAACACAGTGAAAGTGTGGGATGTTAGAATGAATAGACTTCTACAGCATTATCAAGGCAAGTTACTGATTTCTTATAGTCATATTTTCATCTATAATCTTTTACCTAAAAATATAATGGCCAGGTAGTAGGGGTGGACCCTACTCGATTCGGATTCGGCCTGAATCGGGGACAGTGATTCAATTGGTTTTATTTGGATCGCTGTCCCTGAGTTGATTTGGCTGAATCTGAATCTTCAGATACGATGCTGATTCAGAGAATCGGCAATTTGGACATGGACACAGCTTTAAAAATTGTTTGTTTGTTTGTTTTTTCTACATACCTTGAGTTACCAGCACAGTTTGTGAACACTGCAATGGTGGGGCGCATGGAGCATCTCACAGGAGTGCGGAGGGTGGACCTCCACATGCTTAACAGCAAACCCAGAAGTGGTCCAGAAGTACTTCAGGTCTGTTGGGGAGCATGCAGGGGAGCCCCCCGTGCCCTCCTGGCTCATTGATTGGTTGTGGGGGGACCCTGGGTGCCCCCAGATCCAGGAGGCACCGGTCACTGAGCCAGAGGGGTAGGGGGGTGGGTCCCCAGCGCACTCCTGACAGAAGCACTTCTGGTCCACTTCCAGGTCTGCTGTTGAGCACACTGGGGAGACCCCTGCTATCTAGAGGTATATAGAAAAAACATTTAAAGCTGTGTCTGAATTACTGAATCTTTCCAACTCAATTTGGAGGGTTCCAATTCGATTTGGAGTCATTTAAAAGGTTTTCTGATTCAGTTGAGAGGTTCGGCCACCGAATTGATCCAGATCTTTACTGAATTGAATTGGGGACTGAAGCTTTGCACAGCCCTACCAGGTATAAAATCAGAAGAAATGAAATGGTAGTAAGTTTTAGCTCATGTGACAAGTACTGGTCAGAAGTTGCCAGCTCTAAATTTAATTGTTCACACATCTGGCTTTATATAACCATCTTTTCAAACAATACTTCCAAATGTATGCATCTACTAGAAAATTGCCCCCTCCCTCCCCCTCATTCAGGTCCAGCCCCACTCTGCCTCCCTCCCTCTGGTTCCGACCATGTCCCCTCTTTCCCTCCCCCTAGTTCGGGTCCGATCCTGCTATGGGATCCTTCCTTAGCTAGCCCCACCGCTTCTAAAGTGTTTTTCCATATATATGTTTATTTATTACAAATACATTTATTTTTTGCCTCTGTGGAGGTGAGGCAGAGGGAGCTGCTGCACTGGAGGCTACAGGAGGAGGTGGAGCCAGCGGAACGACTCCCTTTTTAACTCAGCTGGCCCTGCCTCTGCCCGCCCAGCCCATGCAGCCAATCGGCACATGCGCAGCTGGGCAAAGGCATTACAGACAGACTAAGCCTTTTATTATATTAGAATTTACTTTAAATTAGATTGGGAGAATTAAATTCTCTTGGTTCCCTATGTTTAGTACAGAATATGCAGCTCTGTATGGCTAGGCCATAACAGCAGAGCTTTGTGATTTATCCTTTTAAAAGCATAAGATTGATCATAGAATCACAGAGAAGTAGGGTCCTGAGGTAGGATCATCCCTATCCAAACCATTCTATACAAATCCATAATCTAACCTCATAGTAAAACTATAGTCAACCCTGACACAACACAAGATGTAGCACCCTTTAAAAACAAAGGAAGGGTTTAAAAACAAGCAAACAACCCTCACCACTCTTAGCCTGATATGTGGGAGGTAGGGGATTTTCCTCCGCTGGGGTGGTTGGGGACTGGCCCTATGTAGGTGCCATATACAGTCCAGGTCCCAGAGCAGGCACTTGTCCCAGGCCCTGCATAAGGATCTGGTCTGTCACGTACTGTGTGGACTGTGGGGCAACTGGATACTCAGGGCTAGCACTGGGAGCATGATGATGGGTCTCTATGGGCCAGATCTGATCATGGAGTGCATCTCTGACACCCCTAGCTTAGACAAGTTCTCAGAAGACCACAGGGTGCGCCTCAGACATGGTTGGGCTCTTTGTCCCTCCTTTTTATAGGAAAATTATTTTATATATAGATTGTTTCAGTGGTTCACTGTTTGGAGTTTTTTTTAATGTTTATTACTAGTTTTGTATCTTGTTTCCATTAGCTTTATTTTTAGTCGCTGCATCTTATTTGTTTACAATTACCAATTTCTGTTCTTGTGGTTATTTAGATTGATGCTCCTTAATCTTCTCTTTGCTAAGAGCTTTTACTAATTTTTTTAAGTCTATGAAAGTCTCCACTACAACCTCTATAAAATATTACATTTATGTTAAGAATCAAGGACCTTACACCTTAACTGCAAGGAATGATTAAGGCATACACTTCACTGTAGCTGTTGTTAATATTGACAGTGCCAAAGATTGCATATTTTCTTTCTTAGAAGCATACTTCTTTTAAAATTTGTGCATGTTACTGGAACTTGAAAATGGGTTTATAAAACCCTTCTGCTTATAAGGCAGAAGTTTTAAATACTTAAACAGTATCAGATTGGTCTTTGTCCTACTTGAGCAACTTTTATTCTGTGGCAGGATGTAGCGTATGTATTTTTTCAGCTGTGGTGCAATGTAGAATACGTTGGTTCCATGGTGATCTTCTCCTGTATTCCATTTTTTGTTTCTGTTAAATTGCCTGAGTCTATTGTGATTGTCGTTTATCTGTCGAGCCTTTTTGTTTCTTGGATTTGTAACTCTTTCCCTTTTTTTTCCTAATTGATATTTTATTGTGCAACTCTTCAACCATAAAAAAAAATTTAAAATAAGCTACTGCATAAGTGAATTATGCATCAAACTTTCAGTTTGAAATAATAAAACAAAGTAGCAGACTGCAATGATAGCAGTGAATTGTGAATTCATGTATCTGTTGATATAAAGCCAGTTTTACCTCTACAATAAGATTGGGTGTATTGTCTTGTTTAGCTATCTAATTTGTATAGATTTAGGAATTAATATATCACTTGTGTGAAAGTGAGATTACCTTAAATCACTAAATGTCATTAGAGAGTGTTTTTTTTCTTAACGTGTTTTTAATCCGATTTTCAAGAGAATGTTTTAAAGATCAAATAGGATTGAAAAGTTTTATATTTAATTAGGTTTGTTTTCCTCCATAGTCACAAATTTATAGTTTGGTCGTTGTCAGAAATGATTAGCTTATTTTGTTGTTATGGTCAGATTTGTTCCAACTAGCATTTGTAAACGTACAGATTTTATACTTGCTTTCTGGCTTGTTTGTTTGTTTTACTGCCTTTTTCAGTAAACAGAACTAAATCTCAGCTCTTTAATGGGTAGTGTCTAAAAGCTCTTTTCATGCTACATAAGGAATTACATCAAATATATAGCAGATTAGTCACAAATTTGACTAGTTTTTTGCTGATCTGCGCACCACTGCTCCTGGAGCCCTGCAGTCCTTTTCTTAAGAACTTGGGCAGGTTCTTAAAAACAGTATCCCGCATGTACATGGAGCTCCTGCGGTCTTGATCCATAGAAATAGTCCTCCAAAATCTGCACTGGGGCAGCTGGCATGTGAGCCAGTACACTGTGGAGTTTCAGTGACTGGCTAGCAATACTGAAGTGAATGAGGCAGCCCAGGCATTCCAGTTCTGCCAGGGCATAAGTGAAGAGCTCAAGGACAAACTTGCCCAGGTTGAATTCCCTACTCACTTGGGCCCCGTGATAGAGCTCCATGTTCAGATTGAGTATTGCCTTGCAGAACGGCATCTGGAAGAGTAGAGGGCCTTTTAGAGGGGGCTCCACACCTTGATCCCAGCTTCCCTGCTGCCCTGGGAACAGCAGTTGGAGGAGCTGGTACAGGTAGAAGTGGGGAAACCCCATCTGTCATTTGCTAAAGGCTGGAAAAACCCAGCAATGAGCATAGGGCTTCTGCTTGTACTGTGGAGCACAAAGCCATTTTGCGATCCACCTGTCTTACCACGTACAGGAAGGGGCCACTGCCAGGAAACTAGTACCTGGCCAGAGTTAAGGGTATCTGAGGCAGGTGTCAAAGTTTATACTGTGCCCTTCCAGCCATGTTACCCCTTTTGGTTTTGATAACATGGGCCACTGCAGCATGCAGTCCTTCTCTGTTGCTACTCACTGTGCACCTGTCCCACCCTACTCTGTCCATAATACAGTTATCTACTCTGGACTTTGATGGTTCAGGCAGTTTTATGGATGCCAGTTTGCCAAAACATAGTGTATGCCAGTAAGATGCTGCAACTTCAAGCAATTGGTCAAGGCCTTGTCCTCTGCAGCAAGGAATAAAAGGTGTTCTAGACAATGGTTCTCAATCTTTTTAGACTGAAAGCATCCCACAGAAAATGCCACGTCTTAATTAAAGAAAAATATAGAAGCTGTAGAAAAATAGAGCAATTCTGGTGTTGTCAAGAACTTGGAAAGACCACAATGGGTTGAATGTTGTTAATACCATGTATTCCTATTTGAAACCTCTACGTTTATGTTGCAAATCATGTACACGTACTTAACAGTGCCAACATTGCATAGCACCCTGTGACACCCTTGGAAGGATCTCATGGTGTGCCAATCAGGGGAAGCCACTGTACCCTGATTGAGAATCAGTAACTGACAAAACTTCCCTTTTACTTTATTTTCACAAGATCTCAGTTCACCCCTTAATCTTTAGTTCTTTGGGAGCAGTTCTTGTATAACTTGAAAATTTATAATCAGGAGGTACATATAACTTTATATGACAGTAATGGAAAACCTTTATCCAGTTTTTTTTTGCCTTTGCTTATTATAATATAAGCTTTTCTCCTCCCTCCTTTTCAGTGCACAGTGCTGTGGTAAACTGTCTTTCCTTTCACCCATCTGGAAACTACCTGATTACTGCCTCCAATGATTCAACTCTGAAAGTTTTGGATTTATTAGAAGGAAGGCTGTTGTACACTCTTCATGGTCACCAGGTAAGAAAAATCTTAATTTTCCCTCTCTTGTTCCAGGATAGATAAAACACAAATGAAGAAATACTGTTGAGTTGAAACTTAGGTTTTGTTTTGTTCAGACAGTAATTCTTTTTTACATTAAATTTGTAACTTTGTCCTCAGGAAAAAAGGATATAATCTTTGGGGACATGTATGTATGCATGTAAGATAGAGGCAATTTAATAGACTTTGTTTGATGTCTATTGTCACCAGAAAAACTACTTTTGTGAAGACATTGGACTTCACAAATAAAACAATAATAATTTTAACAACATATTTTGCTTCAGTGTTGGTAAGCTTTTCTCTAAGTGCTAGTAAGTGGCAAATGAATATGCAAAATGGACTATTAATGGGTGTGTTTTGGAGAAAGTGTTTGTGTTTAGGTGGCAGGAAGCTTTTCTAGAACGTGTCTGTTTTATTAGCTAAGTTTTAAGTGCTATCTTGTTTGTTTGCTAAATGATGCTGATTTGCCAGAACTAATTTGTCTGTGTATTAGTACTGAAGCTTCTATGTGTTGTTTGTTTTGTTTACTTCTGTTATCAGACTGGTGGTGCTCTTGTGTGCTCTTTTTATTTAAGAGTATTTAATGGCTGGTAAGTCTGTTTACAAGGAAGGGGAGTGGGGGAGGGAAGGGGCATGGGGGGGAGCAATTCGAGGCTCCCACAGTGAGGAAGGAGGGGAGGTGGGGCTGCGGCAGGTGCTGCCCAGCTGGGGTGGGGCATGAGATGGAGCCACGAGTGGCTTGTCTGGGGGGTCAGCTCCCATGGCTGTGTGCACCCTCAGGAGAGGCACAGGGAGCATGTGCCCTCCGGATCTGTACACGGGGTGCAGGCAGGCTGCTGCTGTGGGCTAGGATTGGAGGCTGCACCAGGCTTTTCCTGGCGGTGGTGGGGCTGGCCCAGGTTGTGCGTGAGTGGGTGGTGGCGGCACTGAGATGGAGTGCTACAGAGGAACCCACCTTGTAGCCCTAGTGTTGCTGCCACCCAACCAGAGCCCATCCTCAGCCCAGCCCCATCGCTGTCAGGAAGAGCCTGGTGCAACCTGTAGCAACAGCCTGCCATCACCCCCATACACTGATCTGGGGGGCATATTCTCCCTATGGGTGTGCACGCAGTGGTGGAAGCCACCTCCTCCTCCCTTCCTGTGGCCCCCAGATGACCTGCTTATGGCTCCATCCCACACCCCACCCTGGCTAGTCAGCTCCTGCCCTAGCCCCAACCCCTCACCTCCCTCACCTTAAGGGCCTCAACTCAATCTGTCCCACCCCCACACCATTCCCCTCGCCCCTTTCTTCCCATCAGATTTACCAGCCAGATGCTGCTCTCCAAGCTGCCAGACTGCATATTGGCAATCATATCAGTATCGACCAATATGGCTTGTTAACATTCAACCCAAAAAATCTTTATTGGTGCACCCCTAGAAATTGTACATTTTGTTGCCTTTTTTTATGGGTTTTTACAAGTTAAGCTGATTTTACCAGCAGCCTTAGTCATCTGCAATCTCTGGAAACCTCATTCAGGGTGAAGTTACATATTGTATTGAGACCATGCTAAGGGCACTTAAAGTACAAACACTCCCATGTTAAAACTTGCTAATTTGTGCTAAATGCCTTTTGAGCATCTCAAAGTTGCATCATTTCAGGCAAGAGTTAACTCTGGGCTGTGCTACATAGCTTATGTTAGGGTAATTTTGGTCTGCTCCATGGAGATAAATGAGCAATTTCCAGTCCTCTGGCATCCAAGAATATATAGTTCCCAGCAGCACTGAAGACAGTAGATACATGAATTTTAATATAAAGACTCATCAATGCATGGGTGAACTGCCATTCAGGTGTGCAGTGGTATCTTTTATTTCCCCCATGTATTTCACAAACCTCCCGATGTGTGAGTACTGCTTTCTAGATGTGTCTCTTCTTGGCTTGACTTCCATGTCCCAAGTTTTAATTAATTAATTCAGATAACAGAATATGATTTTTTTTCTCAGCTGTGAGTTCTAGTCATATTAGTCCTATTTCTTTGCACGGGAGAATTGAGGCAATGTCACCAGTTCTCTCCACTTGGCTAGTCCTATCTTGACTGCTACAAATTTGGGTATTTGGGAATTTAGCCTAATTAAGGTACTTTTGAAAATCTCATGAAGTACCTATTTGCATGTTTAGATATTTGATACCTTTAAAACTTTGATTTAAGGAATTTGGGTTTAAGCCACTATAGTGCATTAGGCACGAGTGTATTTTTTTTTTTCTTTTCCATGAGAATTGGACAGTTTTGAAAATTTACTCTGTCTTTTAACTATTTAGCATATTCATCCTTTAGGAATGGAAATACTGTGTATTTTTAAATGATAAAAGTGAGAAACTTCTAAAGAAGCACCAACACACATAGCATGTAAACTTTGGCCTAGATTACTATAGGGAGGAATAAGGCTTTCAATTTGACTGCATTAAAATTATGCTGCTGCTGTTTTGTAACTTTTTAAGAGTTGCAGCCTACATATCTTTCTTTTAATTTTAATAGGGGCCAGCTACCTGTGTCGCCTTTTCAAGGACTGGGGATTTTTTTGCATCTGGAGGTTCTGATGAACAAGTATGTATTTGTTTGCCTGCTCAAAATCATGGTTTATAGGTTCTTGCTTTAAATGGGGAGGGATGATGGAACAGAAAAGTTATCTAAGAATGATACAGAAAATTGGGAAACAGAATCCTTATGGTGGTCTCTTTGTCTTTTTAAGATATTGTTTTTTTTAAAAATGGGTAGTGTTGAGGAAAGAAATCTAGAGATGAAAGAAATACAGCCAGTTGTTCATTGGTACGTTGTAACTTTTAGAGACACTTCTTCCAACCCTAACAAAACATCCCAATTTACTTCAGTCCCCCCACATCACCCAATCTTACTCATCCAGTCACTTCAGACTCCAGCCTGTTCATCATCAAGTTTTGTGTCAAGTACACACTTGGAGCATATACTGTCCAATCAAATTCACCTCCTCATGCAGGCTGCAACAATTTCCATCATCAAACTTTGTATCAAACACTTGCTTGGTAGGTTTGCCAGTGAGCAAAAACAAAATAACCTTTATTCATTATCAGTTGGCAAGTCAGTTTTTCAGGGGAAAAATGCCAGGGTACACAAATCCAAAGTTCTCCTGCAAATGTATCTCTACATGAACTTTTGTGTACATTAATTTTATTTTTCCTTGAATTAGATAATCACAGGCTAACACATGTCTGGATACTGTTTCTGCATTTCCTTGACTATTTTGTCAACTTCCAAATCAGCCTGGAAAATATGCTTTGATAGATAAGATTATTAATAAAAGGTGTAACAATGCTGTCCTAGGTTTTAACATTTTTGTTAAGTTCGAGGGTAGAAATTAGGGAATTTAATTCTGAGCCTCTGGCTTTGCCAACATGAGTTATAAGTGGAAGGGAAAAGTAAAAGCCAGTAGTATCCTATTATTACTTTTAAAGGAAAAGTTTTAAAGCAGCTAGATGCACCTCAGGGAATTTATGCACAGGAAAAGTCAAAATTATGACAAATTCATTTTATTTATTTTTTACTAATGAAACTAAATATAACACTATTTGAAACTTTAGAAATATATTCAGGTAATATGTATGGTTGGGTGGATGGCTGTGGCAGGGATTTGTGAAGGTTTAGGAGGGTGTCGGGGGGGTATATAGTGTTAACTCAATATTTTAACTAGAGTTCACAGATCAATTTATATTGGGGTGGACAGGCAACTTTATTAAAATACTGAGGTGAAAAGTGTGATAGAGAGCCATAAGGTTTAGCCAGGTAACCTAAGTGTTAAAGCTTAGGCTGGATATCTTCTGGGCTTCATATGAGAGTTTGCACAAAATAATGTATTCCTGAGTGTGTGTTTAAACCAAATGTAATTATACTGTCAGATAGAATATAAGTTATAAAATAGGATAGAAGAGTAAAAGAAAAAGTTATATTAACATATACCAGAGTCACACAGCAACTGTCAGTGTAGGGACAGATATAAGTTGATGTTGTTTCGAAACTCTGGCTACTGGCCCACAAACACTCGCTTGGACCATATCCTGTCTAATCAAATGTGTGCGTATGCTACCACGCTATTACACATAGCACCATACCTTGTACTCAGCACTCAACAAGTGGATATTCACCACTATGCATGCTCCACAGCAAGACTAGGTCACTTTTGTCAGCAAAAGGCAAGAATTCACTCTTGCGAGAATAATCTTAACTGACTACTACACGTGCAGTAGAAGATCTTACATACTCAATCAGCAACTATAACAACTTAAGCAGGGGGATTGTCCAGTGGACTAAAAATTCCTCTTATCAGTAGCACTCAGGGCCATGGCTCTTGGAGCTCTCCATGGACCTTTGGGCAGCCCCACTGAGTGAATGACACAGTATTATGGGCTGGATCTGGTTTACAGACACCACAGTCCTTAGACCCCTGCCTTGTAGGGTCCCAGGCTCATTTGGGTTGGAGGGCTTAGAATTGGGAGTTGTCAAGTGCTAGGAGAGCTGTATAGCCTTTTACCCATGGTTCCCGTAGGTACTCTGGGGTCCCCTCAGGAATTCTCTGACTTGTCAACATCTGCCCTAAAAGCCATTTTGTCAATTCTACCTTCCTGCTATGGACCCAGCAGGTGACTTTTAGAATTGGTCTTGCAAAAAAAGTGAAGATCTTAGGAGGGATGGTGAGAGGCTCTGGGGAGTACCCAAGCCCCTGGGCACCATGGGCAGGGGGTTACTTCATTCCCTGAGTACCTGGAAATCCCTTTAATTCCAACCCCTCTCCCCAAATGAATTTTGGATCCAGCAGCTGCAGGGTCAATAGCACAAAGATGAGATTGACTTAAATTGCTTCAGAGTAGAAGTTGAAAAGTTGTGGGGGGAAGATGGGGGTACATAATATCGAGCCCTTTAGGCACCAGAAGCAACTAGCCAGTGCTTCCACCATATACTTGTCCCAAATGAGCCTGTGGCCTCATAACCCAGGGTCCGTAGCAGGGAAGTGAGATTGACAAAATACTTTCCAATGCAGGTCTTGCAAAAAAAAAAAATTGAGATTTTGGGTAGGCCCTAGAACACCCAGTCTCTCAAAAACCACAAGCAGGGGTCGGTCAGAAGCACCTGAAAACCCTTCTATTATTCTCCCACCCTAGACAAGCTTGGGACCTTGCAGAGTGGGATCCATTTTTTTT
>JAGPOW010000304.1:44707096-44733530 GCA_030014935.1 Caiman crocodilus
TTCCTCCACCATGCTAGTAAGAGGGGAGCTTCCCAGCCAGTATGTGTGCTGGGGGTTGCCTCTCCCCAGATGCATCACCCTGCACTTGTCCACGTTGAAGTTTAGCGTGGGGACTCTGGTACACAGTCGGACCCACATGGTCTTGGCAGTTGGTGGCCAGGTTCAGTGGCATGGTGAACCACAATAACTGGGGCCACTTCTCTGTTGCAGCCTTCTGCCTTCACAGCTGTTGGGGCCAGAGCCTTCCTCTACCTGCTCTGCCATTGAGGACTTCTTGGATCATTCTTTGTCTGGAACCTTCCCTTCAGCCCTGCTGATATGGATGGCCCTACCAGGAGTGTGCGCTCCAGACGGCATCACTCTTGGCATCATTTGAATACACGAGTCTTTCCACCACGACAAGGTGATGATCCTCAGAGAGGCTACAGTGCTAAGCCAATATCAATTGTGAAAGGGTTAACACTGGACCTCACCCATGCTGCTTATTTAGCCAGAAAAAAGTGGCAGCCATCTTGGCAGCAATTAGTGTCTCCTTTCTCTTATTCCAGTAAAGACAAATCAGCTTCGCCATGAAAGATGCACCCCAATTTTGAATGGCTGAATGTGGAGGGGATGGGGTGTGAGTGTGGTACGTGAGGAAATGCAGTATGTCTCTCTGTGAAGGTGATATAGCCATCACAGGACAGATGGGATTTGAACCTTGACTATTCAGAGCTTGCCATAGGATCTGGCAGTAAATGCAAACTTCCCTGCTTTACTACAGGAGAGGAGTTGACAGATTTTTTCCCTTTTGTAAACATCCAGCTTGAAGAAGGAGAAAGAATGATGTTCTCTTCAATATTCTTGCAAGCAATCCACGTTTTTAAGCTCTCAAGACTGGTTGGGGAGACACTCAGTACGTTCTGTCTCAGTGTCACAGGCAGTAAGAGGGGACCAAGGGACAATTGTATCCATTTCACTCTTTATGCTGTCACCTGTGCACATGAGAATGCATTGTGGGCTCTCAAGAGACACTCATATTCAAAAGTCTCTGTTCTCATGCATACAACAGTTGAAGAACCAAAATTATATCTAAAAGTAGAAACCCCACAAAATTATATACTCCTGCTAACCAGAAATATTACAAATGTGAAGCTATAAATATTCTATCTTAAAGGTTTTGTCTGTAAGCTGACAAATTTTAATGATAGCTCTTTTATGAGCTTCAATGTTCCTTCTGGCACACTTGATGAGTGAAGTCACTGGTCAAGTAATCATTGTAGATGTCCTTTAAGACTAAATATTTTCTCCATGGACAATAACACCTGTGGGCACTGCATAAATTCCTGGATAGCTTCTTTCCCTGAGCCCGTTTTGTCCTGTGGGATAGTTATGTTTGATTTTAAGTATTATTTTTATGATGGTGACTAGTACAACAAGTGCAGAAAGCCAGAAAGATAATACTTTGTTGCACTAGTCACAGAAGTGCATTCATTATATGTGCTTCACAACACAGTGGATACATTTCATTTATAGCACACAGTTTGCACAGAACTGGCACTGAACTTTGCATTGAGTATATCTTTAGGACATCTCCTAAAAGGAAGACTATCCTTTATCCCTAGGTCTCACTCTTCAAGCATTATCTGCTTCCTTGGCTCCCTGTTGTTGTCTGTTTTTTCTTCTCCTAAGCCTCTTTCTTTTATTAATACATTTCATGCATTTCTTTCCTATATAGATGTTGAGCCATTTGTTGCCATGGTTTCTTTAAATGTTCTCGGGTAAGGCCTCTGATGTTCTCTGCAATATACAGTTTAAAAGTTTTATCATCCAGGATTGGACTGACTATACATGGTGTTCTGTGTAATGCTTGAGACACTAAGGAATGGTAAAAAATTATATTCTAAACAGCATCTTGAAAGTATATGTTAATGTGCTGGCCATAATATGGAAAGGCAAAATTAAGCTGTTATTTCTTCATATAGATTACCTAGGCACATCCTTTAAACAGTATAATACTCACAGTTTACAGTTTGTGTTTGCCTTGTTGCTATTTTTGTGTGATTTTTTACAAAACAAACATTTAAAAAACTCTTGTTAAACAGAAAATTGTTCCAGCAACAACCAGTTCAAAAATAATATGTGAATATGTATTTGCATTGTACTGTGCATGATGAAAAGTGGGTTTGGTTTTTGTTTCAAGAGAAGGCAATTTTTTAATTTTTAATTTTTAAACTAAGGAGGACAGAAGCAAGTAAGAACTTTCAGGAGTTTTTTGACAGAAGGCTTGAGACAGTATGGGATCTGCATCCCAAGGAAATTATCTCATTTGCACTGCTTTTAAAAGAGACAGTAAAGCACTGCATCAAGACAACACATAACCTGTGTGAAAAGTTACTGAAACTCAGAAGATGAAAATGAAAGAAAAAAGGAAAACAGGAAAAAATAGAATAATGTCATTAGCCATTCTATGTTACTTTTCCTCCATCAGTTCACAACACATTTGCCTCCCTATGGTAATGACTTTAGCACATGGAAAAGTACCAAGTTGGGGGTTTTTTCTTAACCTAATATTGTTTACCCAGAGATGTTACGTAGGAGTGCATCAATAAAAATGTATTGGCTGATACTCATAACAGATTATTAACCAGGCATATCGGCCAATACCAATATAATAACCAATATTTAGTAACAATGCAAGACATTTTAAACTACTGACATAAATTTCATAGATTTCATAGACACTCAGGCTGGAAGGGACCCTGGAAGATCATCGAGTCCAGTCCCCTGCCTAGGGGCAGGAAGTCAGCAGGGATCATAGGATCCCAGCAAGATAAGTATCCAAAAGTGTCTTGAAGGCATTCAAAGTGGGTATTTGAACCACCTCTGGTGGCAGTCTATTCCAAACCTCAGGGGCTCGGACAGTGAAGAAGTCCAATGAAGAAGTTAAAAAGTAAAGGCCCTAGGGGAGATCCTTGAGGGACCCCACTGGTCACAGCACACCACAACAGTCAACCACCACCCTCTGGCAAGCAGATCATGGTGAGGTCAAGGCTACAGTTAGCCAGTTTTGCCAAGAGGTGATCATGGGATACCAAATCAAAGGATTTTTGAAGTCAAGATATATGATATCAATCTCTTCTCCTTTGTCCATGTCACCTGGTTCTAAAAGGAAATGAGATTGGTCAGGCAAGACCCACCCCCAACAAACCCATGCTAGGTATCCCTCAGGATATTGCCATCACCTAGCCTGTATAGGACAGCCTCTTTAATAATCTTTTCCAAGACCTTCCCCAAGAGAGAGGCCAGGCTGATGGGACTGTAGTTTGCTGGATCTACTTTCCTCTCTTTTTTAACACAGGCTCCACATTGGCCTTCTTCCAGTCATCAGACACTTCACCAGAGCACCAGAAGCTCTCAAAGATCCATGCCGGGGCCTGAGCTATGATGCTTGCCAGCTCTTTGAGCACCCTTGGGCATAAATTGTCAGGGCTGGCTGACTTGAAGGTATCCAGCCTGTCAACGTGTTCCTTCATGAGGTCAGCTTTGATGGATGATAAGGAATTTACCATGGGACTGGTGAAAAACTGATGCAGAGTACCTATTTAGCAGGTTTGCTTTTTCCTGGGCATTGGTTGTCAGTTGTCCCGTCTGGTTTAGCAGGTCATCCAATGTTGCCCTTGCTTTTCCTCCAGCTCCCCACATATCTGAAAAAGGACTTTTTATTGTCCTTGATATTTGTAGCCAGCTGGAGTTCTGTCACAGCCTTGCCTTTCCTGGTTTGCTCTCTGCAGGTCCGGACCAGAGCAGAGTATTCCTCCTCGGTGGTGGTTCCAGTCTTCCATCCTTTGTAGGTCTTCCTTTTAAGATGCAGGAGGTCTGCTAGGTCTCTGGAGAGCCAAGGGGACTGCTGTGCCCTTTTGCTGCTTTTTCTCCAAGATAGGATAGACTTCGCTTGCGCATCCAGGATCACTCCCTTGAGAAGCAACCACTCGTCCTGAACTCCCCTCCCCTTTGGGTTGTGGCCCTTTTGGGCCTCACTGACAAGCCTCCTGAGCTTGTCAAAGTCAGCTTTCCTGAAGTCGAGGACTTCTGTACTGCTGACTGACTTGCCAGCTTTACGGCAGATGGTGAAGGTGATCAGCTCATGGTCACTGTCACCCAGATTCTCTTCAATCATTAGGTCACTGATTAGGTCACCCCCTGTTGCTAGTCAAGCAGCGCTTTACCTTTCATCGGCCCATAGACTTCCTGTCAGATCGAGGTCATCCACACACAAGAGAAAGCTTTGCGACTGCTCAGATTTGGCTGTGCCCTCCTCCCATGAGATGTCTGGATAGTTAAAGTCTCCTGTGACAACCATATACCAGGAGCATTCAGCCTCAGCCAATTCCCTGGCAAACTCCTGGTCAAGGTCTTGACCCTGGGTAGGGGGTCTATAGTAGAGTCCCACCATAGTATCCTCTCTGCCGTGTTCCCCATGGATTTTAACCCAGAGGGTTTCAAGTCCACTATGGGTGCCAGTGTTGGCTTGCAGGGATGCGTAGCTTTCCTTGACATAGAGAGCTACACCCCCACCCCTTTTCTCTACTCGATCCCTCCTGTACAGGATATAGCCGTCTATACCTGTGGTCCAATCATGGATGGAGTCTCACCAGGTCTCCATTATCCCTATGACATCATAGTTATTTGCATTTATCAGAAGGACAAGATCCTCCTGTTTGTTCCCCAGTCTGGCATTTGTGTATAGGCACACGTGTCCCCTTGGGGCCTTTGCCTTACCTACAGTTCATTCCAGGGCTGGGGCAGGGGTGGGCTCCCTTGAGTGCCTTGGTCTGCTGCAAAAAATAAACATATTTTGTTTGTTTTACATTTATAAGACATGCATACAGATGGACAGATTTTTTTGCATTTATGCTTCTAGAAACATTTTGTAGCAAAACAAAAACAAACACATTAACTTTAACACTTTTACTTTTAAAAAGGTAGTTTGCAGCATACACTTAATACACTTACATAATAATTCATTTGACAGAAAAGTCATTATAAAACTCAATATTCAATTTGTTTTACAAAAATCACCCTAGCAAAGTTGGAAAAAATGGCATAATCATAACAATTTTGGCTTCAAAATAAACCCATGAGAAATGCAGATCAAGATGTAAAAATTACAAACAAAAAATACTGAGGTACAGTTCATAGTAGTAGAAGCCACTGTAATAATAATAATATTATTAATAATAAAATTACAGTATTGGTAGAGTAAAAAAAGCCATATTTATACCTTCCTCATTGCTTACTCACAACTTTGGGATAGCAAGTGATTGAGTGAAAGGTTTTTCTTGATTAAAAGCAATGTTTCTGCTTTTTTTCACATCAGTCAGTTCCTCTTCTCATGCACAAAATGTGAAGATGCACTGCACAGACATTTGCTCTCAACACTGCTGCAGGGGGAAAGGAGAAACTTGCGTGCAGCTTCAGCCAAAATGGGAGATCAGCCTTTGTTGCCCTCCCAGTATTTCAATTTTTCTGCACTTCTTGGAAGTGTGGGCTCACCCAGATAGCTTTGTTTCTGAAGCGTTACACTGCTGTTTACCTCATCAGTTTAACTCATCAGTTTCTACCCCAGAGATACTTTCCTCTAATATCTCATTGTAAATTGAGCACAAGGAGCTCAGTTATGCAATGCTGTCATCTGCTTCCCTTGATATCTGAGTGCTTGTACACATGATGGTGAGGCCATGTACACATGACAAAAAGTAACAAGAAATCATCATTTGTCTAATGTAATGGCGTCAGTGTGTACATGTGCATGATTTTTTTCATGTAAAAATGTATTTGAGTGTGGCAACTTAAACTACTTCCAATGTATTTTAGTTTGATTGGAACAAATTGTCCTGTTGCGGATAAAAAAATTGTGCATGTGTACATGATGTCTGGAAGCTAAAGAAGACAGTGGGGACGGTGCATGAGGAGCTGGAAATCTGGGCAGGCTCATGGAAGCTTAGGCTTGGCAGGCTTCCATGCACCGTCCCTGCCACCTTCCCAGTCATCTGCACACTAAGCCACCCTCCTGCCGCCTTCCTGCACTACCCCAGGGACAAGCCAATTCCCAGGTGATCCAGGTAGCCAGAGAAGGTAGCAGGGATGGTGCATGGGGTGCTGGAAGTCCATCAAGCCCAAGCTCCCCTGAGCACACCCAGGCTTCCAGCACCCCATGCACGGTTGAATTGGACCAGGTACTGCCTGCGTGTGATCTGGGGCAGCATCCACCCAGCTAGCAGCCCAACTAGGCAGGCCCAGGGGGTCCTGCTGCCATGGAGGGAAGACTGCCCCCCCACACACACACAGCTTAGGGCTGTGTGACCCAGTGGCAGCTCATGCAGGCAGGCTCTGCCAAGGGGACAAAAAAAGTGATAAGGGGCCCTGTTTTTTTTTCTGATGGACCTGCCTGCCTCTCTCACAGCCAGGAAGCAAGCTGCCAGAAGGCCCTGAGGTGCAAGGGGGAGGGGAGGGATGGTTCTTCCCTCCACAGCAATGATGCCCGCTGGGATCACCTGGGCGGGATGCTAGTGGGTGGGTGCTGCCTGAGGGGGTGTTCCTGCCGTGGAGAGAAGGACCGTTCCCCCCCCACAGACACACAGCTCAGAGCCTACCAGCAGCTCATTTCCTGGCTGTGGGAGGGGTGGGCAGGCTCCACCAGAAAGAAAAACATAAGCAGGTCCCTTACTGCTTTTTTTCCCCAGAGGAGCCTACCCATGGACTGGGGGAAGGGGACTAGCCAGCAGCTTTTTGCTATTATCAGTAAAGTACCTGTCCTTGTATCTTGGATCCAGCAGTCCTGCAATGCTGTAGAGAGTTTCTGGTTCAATTTCAGCAAAGTGTGTTTCCATAAATGGCAGCAAAGTAACTTTCATAATTTTAATTCTGTGGTCTGAATCTGTAACTTTGCTCAAAAGCCTTTTTATAGCCACAGTGGATGGAATATCATCAGAAGCAGAGGCCAAGGATAAACTCAATTCACATGTTAGTTCTTCAACAGGTGCTAGAATTATCACTACTTTTTCCATCAGCACTCACTGAGGTACAGTGAGAGTTGGAAGGATTTCAGTGTCAGCTGCATACACTCCCAAGTGCACATTTCTGCTCCAAAAGGCTTTGCAGCATGTCAGCCTTTTGGCTCAGATCAAGTATAGTGCTGTTCCACCTTGTCTGTATGTCCTGCTGTAACCTCTTAGAAAGCATTCTGAGCTCAGTCTGCACCCCTTGAAGATGAAAATAGGCCAACAGAGAATGTTTTAAGTGCCCAATGATTTTTCATCCAGTAACCAGTATGTCACACATGCTGCTCTTTGATAACACTCCTTCATTCACAATGAGCTGGAATGTGTGTGCTACACAAGGTAAACTTGGCAAACTGGAGCCTTGCATTGCCTTTGCTATGTTTCTTGCATTATTCCTAATAACGGTATGAACCTTTGTCCTTGGGATCTTCCATGCTGCAAACATCTTGTCAAATGCCATTGAAATAGCCGCAGCCATATGGAAGCTACTGAACTCCTGAGCCTGTAGCACTGCCCTCTGTAAATTTAATTCACTGTGCAGTTAAACTCAGCATTGACATAGGTCACACATCAGAGTTCCAAAAATCAGTCATAAAGCTAAATGCTGGTACATGATCATCTTCAACCAGCATTTGTATGCGTCTTAAAACAACACTGTACAGATCTGGCAGCTCAGTCTCAGCTATAAACTTTCCACTGGGTAGTAGGTAATGAGGCTGCAGGCATTCAATGAGACAGTGGAATCCAGTATCTTTTACAGTGGAAAATGGCTGATCATCCAAAGTTATAAATTCCACTAAACAGTTAGCAATTTCTTTAGCCCTGGCATCTCCACTTCCAAATTTCTATCAGCGTTTTACTGTTTCATGTAGTGATAGTTGCTTTGGTGCAGCTTTTTCATGCCCCACTTCTTTCTTCCCTGTAGTCATTTTTAGGAAATCATTGTATTCAGTAGCATGGCACATCTTGAGGTACTGTATTAAGTTAATTGTGTTGAAATCTTTACCAGTGTTACCTCCGCTAAATATTTTTAGCGCATACTTTGCAATCAGCTGTTCTGTTGTTCTTTCCAGACACTTAAAAAATCCATATTGTGCTTGTTTGGGACATATTTACAGCTGATAGAGATTACACAGTACAACATGGTATAGCAAATATCTGTTTACTGAATAAAGGGCTTGCTGCAGGTCTTCTGCCACCTTGCCCAAGTCTGGCCCTGCTGCTCTGGATATAGCACCTAAGAGGTGCCCATACATAAGTAGCAAGGCTGCTTCAACATGCTGGAATTACACAGCGTGTCAAGCATGACTCAATTAATCAAATCTACTGGAATGTGAATTGCCATGGTCTGTTGCCCTGTGGGGCCAGGCCAACTCTCAGGATCTCAATATTGTGCTGTTAGAGGAGAGGGTATGACACAATTGCACATATACAAACACACAGATCAATTAGGCACACAGACACACTCTAGGTCAGGGGTGTCCAACCTTTTTGAATATGGGACTGGATCATGAACTTTTTATCACCCAGTGGGCCATATTCAAAGACCTCACAGGAAGCAATATCACATCAGGAAGTGATGTCATGCGACCTTTGACACCAATGAAGTTGCAGGAAGTGACAATGAAATGGGTCTGGAAAGGTGGTTTAAAATCCAAAATAAAAACAATATAAAAGCAACAATGAAATAATACTGGACACTTGACTAAAATAAACACTTTCACTTGTACTCACTTCTCAATGAATGAAAGAAGCATAATGCAAGTCGACAGATCAAATGTAGAAAAGATATCAGCCAGAGTGGAAACTAATCAAAGCAACAAAAAATGGGCATTTTTGAGAATAATCTTCAAGAAGATTTACTTTTATCGCATTAGTAATTTGTTAGTAATACCTCTTTAACAAGTAGTAACCAGTTGAACCCCCAATCCCCCACAAAGGGAAATAGAAGCAGACACAATCCAAACACTGGACAGTATTTTTACAAAGACTTTACCTGCTGATTAAGGGGGAGAAGTATAGCTGCCTCCCTCTCATGTGCCCTTGCCCTGCTCCTTGGGAACAGTAGTGAGCAGACAGCAGCAGCACCAGCCGGGCTGATGATTCAAAGAACTTCCAGTGCTGCTGTGGCTATTTTTTTTATTCCTCCTGAGAACGAGCAGGGGGGGTTTGGGATGTGAATCTCCCCCTCTCCTCTTTCTCAAGCCCGCCAGGAGGACACAGGGGCATGTACTAGCAGGTAAATCAGGTGGCAGGGAGCTCCCTAGCAGGTGGCTAGGGAAGGGGAGAGGGGGGGAAGCATAGTACAGGTGAGGAATCAGGTATGGCAGAGCTGGCAGGGAAAGGAAATTCCTGCCTGCTGCTGCTGCCACTTCCTTATTCTGCAGTGGTTGCTCATCCTGGGAATCAGGCAACAGGAGCTGGCAGCAGCCTTCTGTCCCAGCCCAAATACTTGCTCCTTCTCCCCTCTCCCCCACTCCATGGCTCAGCTGGGCACAGCCACATCTTCAGCCAGGCAGGAGTGGAGTGGGGCAGGGAGAGCCACTGTCATACGCAGGAGCCCCAGGCTGGGCTCCTTCTTGTCTTCCTGGCTGCAGCCTCTCCAGGATGTGCGGAAAAGGCACCCTCCACTCCACTGCTGCCCACCTCACTGCCCTGGAGGCCTCATGCCCATGCTGCCCCCTGCTCCTGCCTCGGCCCTGCATGGCTGCACTGCTGAGCTCCAACCCCACACTGCCGCCTCCGCCTGCTTTCAAGGATGCTTGGTAAGTCGCTCAGGCGCCAGGGAGCATGTGTGTGCCCAGGCCTTGCCGTGGGGCACTGCTTACTGCAGGCTGCATGTGGGAACCTTGTCCTTTCCCCAGTCCTTCAGCAGCCATTAGGAAGCTGCTGAGGGGCTGGGGTTAGGGACAAGGGGTGGATACAAAAGTAAACAGTGTTTACTTTCATTTCCCATCGCAGCACCTAGGTGCATACACCCACACTTCATGCTTACACAATCTGCCAACTCAGGCACATACACATCCAAAATTACCAGCCTAGGCACATGCACACCTATCTCCAGTTCAAGCTCACATAGACACTATACACGTACACAAAGTTAGGCAAAAATCAATTGTCAATACCTGCACACACAAACCACTCACCTACACATACACACAGTTGAGTTCCTAACTTGGGTGGTGTGGGGTGTATGTGTGTGTTTTTGGTACTTGGGATACCTAGGGTGCTTGGTGACTATGGGAGGAGGAATCAAGGGTCAAAGATCTCCAGAAGGAGAGGAAGGAAGGAGATGGATGAGGGTTAAAATGAGACAGTGAAAGTGCCAGGAGTGAAAGTTGCTGGGTCCAGGATTAGAACCAGCAGACTGGAGGAGAATTGGGGTTACTTAAGGTCAAGTGGCCCCAGGGTTACTTGAGGTCACTCGTGCAAGTGGAAAAGCTGGGTGAAGGAGACATCCAGGAAAGAGAGAGAGGCAGATAGCTGAGAGCTTGGGGGCAGGTAAGTGATGGCAAGATGGAAATAGTTGGGAAACAGACAAAAATCCAACTTGGGGTTTCAAAATAACAGGTTTATTAAACAGACAACACACTACACAGCCCCATGAAGTTATTGGTTCCCACACACACACCCAGGCACACACACAGGCACTCACAATGGTAGCAAAAGAAGGAGATTTAGTGGAAGGGTTAGAGTCCAGATAGGGAAGAGAAATAGAGACTAAGTCTTGCTTGAAGATAGGGTGGGGGTAATAGCTACCTATCCAGGCCAGAAAGGAGTCCTCAATGGCCAGTCAGGATCGTTGTCCAGAGCAGGGGTCTCCAGCACGACCTCTGGGTTGATAGGTAGCATGACATGGAGCAGGTCTGGTCCAGATAAAGATGGCATTCCTCACTGAGTCTGTCTTCGCTGCCCCCTTTTATAGGGGCAGACCTTCTGTGACCCCAGTGGCAGGGGGCCTGCCCAGGCAAGGGCCAGCCCCTGGTACACTGAGCATGTGCTTTCCAGGTCAGGACATGAAGTTTCAGGTGTCTGTAATGATGGCTTTGGTGGGATCTGCAGCAGTCTCTGTCTTTCAAATCTTGAGTCAGGGAGGGTCAATGCAGGGTGATGGCTGGGTTGTGGAGTTAATGGTTTGGTCATTCAGAGGGAGCTATTTTTAGACCAACTGCCATTGTCTCTCAAGCACCCTCATTCGTCCCCATTCATTCAGGAACCAAGTTATATAGGAGGGGTAGGTATGAGTCACACAGTTACAACAGAATTACAATAGGGTATGCCCAGGCAGGGGACACAAAATGGAAACTTGACATGGCTTATGCTAACTTACATATGTAGGCCTAAATCATATGGTATCAGTCAAACAGTAGTATAGTACAGTAAAAATCAATATAAACATAATAATTATACAATATAAAACAGTGGATATCCATAACAGGGCACTTATTTGAAAAGGAGAGAAAAAACAAAACAAATACAGCTTTCTATCAAAATAATTTAAAATTAAAAAAAAAAAAGAAAAGAAAAACTGGTGTTTTGCTACAGGTCCAGCAGATTCCAGCATCTCATGTAGCAGCATCCCTGTGCTTAAAAAAGACAGTGGGGGAGCTTGAACTCATCAAACAAGCTTTAGTTCAAGCCCTCATAGCACCATTTCTAAGCATGGAGACACTAATACAGGAGACATGGCAGCACTTTAATTAAAGTAGCTCTTGGAGTCACTCTAATTAAAGTGCTACCCCTCCCCCCTCCACCACTCGCAGAGCACATGTAAAAGTGCCTGTGCCAATTTCAGCCCATGCTCTTCAACTCCAGCCTGGGGGCAGCTGCCTGTGCCTAAGGCTGATCAGGGCTAGGTGGTCTCTAGGCTAGGCTCTCCACTAGGGGAAGGACCCTGCTGCATACAATGGAGGGGAGCAACCACCCCAGGCCCTGCCAAGCTCTGCACCCAGCCCTTGGAGCAGAGACCCCAAGGCACTGTGGGTTAAGTCATACTGGGCTGGACTGGACCAGGCCAGGCCAGGCCAGGCCAGGCAGCTCAGCTCTGACCACCTCTTCCAGCCCCAGTCATGTCTGTGGTGTTCAGCACCTATTACAGCACCTGCCCCAGCCCCAGCCTACAGTCCATGCCATGCCATACCAGCACCATGAGACCCCAGCAGCTGCTCCACTCTAGCCCAGCCCAGCCCACTGGTGAGAAGATGGGGGTGTATCTGGGGTCACTCTGGCTCATGGGAGGGAACCTAAGCATCTGGGGTCCCCAGCCAGAAAGCATAATTACTTATTGGAGAACATTATCAGCTACAATAGCCAAAAAAAAGCCAGTAATGTAAATTTCCCTTTTATCAGTGCTGATCCAATAGGCAACCAATATATTGGTGCAACTCTAATGTTAAGTTCCTACTCTTTAGCCATCGTAACAATCAGTTTTAATACCAAGGGCCCAGTACCCTTCCTCTCTTAAGAACAGGTATTTTGAGGGCATATAACCACCTCTAGTTGCTTTCTGATCACTTGAAAAGACAGAGAATAAACACAAATGTCTAGCATCTCCGCAGTTGGATCCCATATGGCAAAAATTTACCAGAGAGCATAATAGGATTTTCCCTACAGTGACAAGGAATATATATTTAGAAAATTTAACCAAATGGAGTAAGATCCATGTATATGTAATGTCAGAGGAAAACAAATATGTACATACATAGTGTATATGGGAAAGTCAGCTCAACTGATGTATGGCTGTATGCATATCCTATGGTGCCACTTTTTTTTTGTTGAAGGTCACTACCAAACTATGCCAGTGGTGTTCGACCTCTAGCCTGCAGGCTGAATCTGGCCCATGGGGCCATGTCATCTGGCCTGCAGGGCTTCCCAATGAACCCAGAAATTTGACAACAGGGCTGCATTAGCTACTTCAGTTTCTGGTGCACAGGGCTGGGCTGGCACACTCGATCTTCCCCATGGACTGACCCTGCATACCGACCCATGATGGATCTAGCTCACAGACTGACCCTCTCCACTGGATTTGGTCTGCAGACTGGTCCTGTGCCACTCATCCAGCCTGTGGAACTGGAAAGTTGAGCACTACTGGCCCAAGTTATCTTTTAAATTACACAATATTAGCAGTTTATACCTGCCCTATAACTAATCTCACTTGCACTTCCTCTTTTTAGGAACATTTGCCCTTGATGATTCATCAGTTTTCTTAGTGCATTCATACAAGTCTTAGTCAGCTTCTTAGCCTCATCTCTCCAATTCTGTGATGAGAAATTTGGACAGATATTAAAACTATTAAAAAGTGGTGATGGCTATTTTAAAACAAATATTGTAAAACATTTGTAGGTGTCATCTTGGTCAATGTCATTGCTGTACAGTCATTTTAAAAACCACTGCTAATAAATACTATATTTGGGTTGAACTGTTGAAAGAAAAAACAAATGTATGGAGTTTGAAATCTAATGGCATCTTTAAAAAATGAACCTAGAAAAAAGAAACAGTCAGCACATATATACATGCATGCAGCTGCTTTTCCAAATGCGCATTACATTTAGTAATCACATGATTTTATGTGCCGCTGTAGTACGCAGTAAAATACACTACTGTGCATTAAAGTGCATGTATAGATATACCCAGTGCCTCTTTAAGTATTAGTATTATAGTCTTATCGGTTCTCACTTCCAAAACAGGATAATGTTATTTGTAAATCCCTGGAAAATATTGCAGTTATTTTGTTGACTGGCAAAAACATTCTGAGCAGCTCTGAAATCCCAAACAATGTCAATTATGCAAGTGTGCCATCTGCTGGACTGAAAGGGAGAAACACTTAAATAGGCCTTCCAAATGACATGATCTTTTTTATTCAGTTAAACCTAGTTGTACCTTAAAGTTAATTTCCTTGGTACATAAATTTCTTTTCTTTTAAATATAAGAACATAAAAATAATAATAGGTATGGTGCTTGGACACTTTTCTATATAATGTACCACTCTTTCCTCATTACAATTGTGCTTTTAAAAAAGGACTCACTCCACAGTACTGTGTCTGACATCCAGCATAGTCATATACTCTACATTTTCACACACAAAATAAAAACATAGTAAATACTATGGATAGCTTTGCCACTTTGCCACTAGTGTTACTACCCCTGGAACTGAGCCTTTGAAGTTGGCATGATTATAGAAATATTTTCAGAAAAGAATGCTTTATATATCCTAGTCCATATTTAAGCTATCAGGCATTTGCTCTGCTACTAAGTCAAAATAATCTAAACTACAACTTGTTTGCCATACCCTGGAGAACCAATAGAGATACCACACCGCAGGCAAAGATTTTGAACTCAGCTTTACCAAGGTAAATCTGTAGGTACCTCTCCTTTTACACCAGTATAAGTGAGATCAGAATATGTCCCATAGTATATTTTTAACTCATGTGGTACTTCAGATTTTCACTGAAGGAGGAGTCACAACCATCTGTTGTGTGTGGAGCTATAATACTTTGAAGTCTGGAAGTAAAATAAATAACTGATCACCTCATAACTGAGTTTAATTAGAAATATACAAGCAAGCTGAGGAAAAATTCTAATTCTGCATGGCAACAGCAAACTTTACTGATCAAACCCATCCATTGCAATCAATTTGGTACAATGACAACACCAGGCAAAAGAAGTTCTAAGTGGCTGGTGATCACTGATCATACACAGAACACAGGCTTTTTGTAGCAGCAGTAACCTTTACAAATTATCTATTTCATGGATATTAGGAATGCACCCCTGTCTTAGGAACAAGAGATAGGGAACAACTGAAAAAATATTTTAGGAGTGAGGAGGTCTGCCAGCCAGAAGAAAGGGAAATAGAACAAGGAACTGTTCAATTAAGCATTTAAGAGCTATATTACTTGTTTCTGCCAAACGTAAAAGGCCAAGTAACAAAAAAATACACAGTAATATGTTCTCGTGAGAGGAGAATCCAAGACTGAGGAGCTTCAGTCACCTCTAGAGCAGAGGTAGAAGTCTCCATTTCTGAGAGATAAGGATTTGGCTAGAGAGTATCTCATGGTTCTGAAAACTGGAGCCTAATATTTTAACTAGTTATGTCTTTCTGTAATACAGATGAAGTGTCTTGAGACATCAACTACTTCATATATTTAATAGACCACCATTATATTACTATTTACATTATATCCCAGTCTCTTACCTCTTAATTCAATCCACTCACCTACTCCTACTCTCCTTCCATTTCCCAGAAAAAATACAGTTTGGTAAGTCAGGGGTATGGTAATTGGCAATTCTCTCCTTCAGAACTGCTCTCTCTGAACTTTGGAACTACCAGTCCCAGCAGCGATTGGTATGCAGATAAAAGACCAGACTCCTCTTATCTTCAGCATCTTTGTCTGTAAGACAGTTGTTAAATCATTGTGGTTTATTGGTTAAAGTGACCAACATCCATTGTCTTTCATCTAATCTTTATCACTGAACACCCAGTTGACAATTTCCCTCAGTATAGAATGAAACACAATAAGAGGGTAAAATCTCCAAGGGCAAAATGCTTCAAAAAATCTTGAAAAATCATACTTACTTTTGTTTGTAATGTGTGAAATTATTACAAGTATGTTCACTATGAGGACTATTGATGGATGACTCATAATTTAGCTAAATTCAATAAACCACATACTGTGCCCAGCCCAGTAGGTGACTTATGCATTTTGTAATTTCAAGTGTCAAGTGTTTGCCAAAAACAGTATTTAAAAAAGTAGGAAAATTGTTCAAAAGAGCTTGTGAATAGGTTAGGACTGCCCACAGGCAGCTCTTACTTGTGTTCTGACCACTTACATAGGATTTCATGGGACTGCTGTACTATTCAGTAACAAGAAAGAGTGCTTACCACAGCAACCCTGCATCCCAAAGTACATAGGCTATTTCTCACATATAATGTACCTTCTTAAATACACACACACACACCAGTATTTAATGTGAACCTTCAAGGGCTGTGCTTTATGAAGAAAAGCCTGCACAGCAAATATTTTCCCCCACAGCTGTTTAACAATTCATGTAACAATTTTTAAAATTGCCATAACACCACATCATCAATTTGAACTTCCAAAATTAATTGTTGAATCCCTGCTCCACTCCCTCCCAAAAGAAGTGGAAGGTTAATAAGCACTGAGGTAAGAGAGTGCAGAATGTCAGAGGAACATGTGTTCAAGCATTGTGTGCTGCAAGACTGCTGAGAAAAAAAACCCTGTATCATTGAATAATACAACTGTATTAATTTAAATGGGAGTATGCAACATGAGGAAAGGTGACAGAATCAGGCCTATAAGAAGGAGAAAGCCAAAGGGGTGAAAGGTGCTACATATGTGTCTAATTATTTTTAGTTTAGTATAATTTGTTTTTTAGATAACCACCTACCCAGTTGACATGCATTTCAGACATCTTGTCTTGAGCAAAGGGCTAGACTACATGTCCTTCTGAGGTCCCTTCCAGCCCTACTCTTCTTTGAACCTGTGATCCTATGAATATTTTTTTTTGGTTTTGAAGAGACATTTCTCTGTCACAGAGTGATTTGATCTGGAAGTGAGGAACATTCCATAATACTATCCCCAAACCTGAACAGAAGGCTGTTTTCCCATACATACATTAAATCTATGCATCTCTAGCTAGTGAGCTGCCAATTCAGTAAATAAAACATAAATTAAATCCAGACACCATAACAATAAGCTTAGTATAAAGAAAGGACATAATAATTCATCTTTTAAGCCAAGAGTTCACACTGACTGTAGTAGAAAAGGTATGAAACTAGTCTATCATTATTATTCACACCCTGTACTCCATAAATAATTTCAGTAAAGTACAAATATGAGGTGTCAGAATCTAAATTTCAACCCTCTTTTTTAAGGGTTACATGTTCTAAAAAAGTTTTTGGAGATTCATTGCACCTCAGATGATAAAATAATCAGATCTCCTGTTCCCCACCCCTTTTGTTCCCTTTGGGCATTAGCACTTGCTGAGATTAAGCAAACACAGCCCTATCTAAGGATGAATGACCACAAAGAACAGGACTTACTGGCTAGGAAAATGCTATGCTGGTGAGCCAGACAATCAATACACAACTTTCATACTTGCAGATGTCATGAAAAAAAACATATCAAGGAATACAAATCCATTATTTATATTCTTAATATTTGTGAGGGTTTCTATAACAGGTATTTTTACTGCTGCATCTATTACATCTGTCTTGGTGAACTGTCCAGGGAATCTATTTAAAAAGGAGACTAGGGGTAAAGTGATAATAAAGATAGAATCAAATGCTGTCTGGGTCACTTTTGCAGGTGGGTTATGGGGACAAATTCCTAGGCCAGGGTATTCAAGTTTTGTCATAGTGTTGGCCAGTCCTTGATCACCATCATAAGCACTACTTTGCTCTTGTCTGGAATCATACAATATTTTCACAAACACTATAGCAACCACTTTCATGGGAAAGATGTGTTAGAAAAGCATTTTATTATATTTCAGCAGTCTTTTAATGAAATCCAGCATCTAGAAAAAAAAATGAGAAGGGCCAAAATCATAGTATTACCTAGTTCTCCCTCACAATGTGCAAGTGCCTTGTATAGCAACAATGATCTCTAGATCGTAATGCCAGAATCACTGGTCTAGGTTACATGTTTCATGAAATAACTACTTTGATATCTTCCTATTGCATATAATACTTGAAGGAAACATCAAATTGTAAGCAAACGAAAAAATTCACAATTCACTAGTAATACGTATATACTAAATTGCTCCAAACCAGAAGTACATGCATAATAAATTGTTGTAAATGTTAAACTACGCATGCAAATAACACAGCAGATCTACACCTGTTTTACTGGTTCTGTGGTATACATAATATCAACATTAGTAACAAATGGCCACAATATTGTTTTATCTGTGCACCATGTTAGAAATGCTATTTAACGTCAGACTCAATATTTATCAAGAGCATTTGATTTAATAATATCCAGTAAAACAGTACTCCTAGGTTTCCATTAGTTTGATTGAATGTTATATCTGTCTAAACAAACCAAGCATTAGGCACTTCAGTGAAAGTCACTTGTAATAGAGAAAAATATAATGTATGAATATTTCATTAGTAGATGAATACCCATCAAAACTTTACTTGAAATGCTTGAAAGCACCTACTAAATATGCTGCCAGTTACTTCATAAAGCAGATATCTCTGCCATATCTCTGCTGTTAAAATAGGAAAAATTTATTAGTTGGATCATTTAAATACTAAAACAATTATTTCCTAATTATAAGGAACATAATTATATGTTCTTGATGTCTTTAATTGTGTCAGCCTTACTAATTAACATTAGAAACTTAATCAAAACAAATTTAAAGTTTAAAGTTTAAGGAACAAGTTGAATATCAGATTTTACAAGTCAAACAATTATAACTTGGAACTGAGGCTAGGCAAATTGTTCACATGCACATACTCTCTTGCTTTCTCTCTCTCTGTAGCCAAAAGAGCTGCTCTAACATAAAGTCACAAAAGGCTTGATCCACAACATAATGAAATCCATGGAAAAGTTTTTAATAAATTTTAACGTTCTTTGGATGAAATTCCCCCTCCAAAAAAAGAAGAGGGAAACTCCAAGCTATGTCTCTAACTGTTTTTGATTTATTCCATTTACATGTGCATTACAACACTAATTAGTTCAGATTTCACATCTCTTTGGAGTTATCTATAACAGATAAAAAACAATACTTTGAGGAAAAATTTCAATCTTCTCTTAGAAAGTCCTTGTATTTCTCAGGTTGAAATGAGAGTCCTACAAAGAAGGAGTAAAGGATTTCCTATATAAATATTTTTCCACAGGTGTAGAGAGCTCATTGAGCACCCAGGACAGGCAACAGAGGGGCAGGTATGAGGGTGTACTAACCATTGTAGAGCAGGGAACAGGAGGGGATGGCATGTGGATGATAGGAAAAGAGGCAGCATCTCTGGCAGCAGCAGCCCCATGGCTGGGCTCCCAAGTAGCTGATCCTGGTGCCCCATTGCCCCTTCTCCCAGCCCCCCACTCCCACTCCAGATACATATGCAATGGGAGCAGGGCTGTACTTGCTCTGGCAAAGGCTCCCTAGGGAAGGGAGGAGCACTATTCCAAGTGCCCCACTCACACACACACCCACTACCACCACCCCCCCCCACTCCCAGATACACTGCTTGATGTTGTGTTGCCCCTGCCATGGCACAGATTCCCTGGAGCAGGAATTCTAGCACCCCCTCATAGTCAGCGCTGGAGGCTGATGCCCTACTTGCCCCACCATATTTTTCCGTGGAAAATGCAGGCTCTGGAAAACCGCAGTTTAATTTTCCTAGGGCAGGAAAATATCAATTTTTCTGAAAATTTTCAATTATTTATTTTCATTTATTCTGGGGGCAGGTCAACACAAACTATTTTGGTTTAAATAAATTAAAATATATTTAATCTCATTTCAGTTAAAGATTAACTTTCCTGTGCTGCTGCAGTGCTTTAAGGGACCTACAATTCAATTGATTTCTGATTCCACTCTGCTGGAAAATGGACTGGACTGCATTTTGAGAATTTTCTGTAACCAGAAAAAGAGAGAACTGAAGATCCTAAAAAATACATAAAGGACTTCACTACCCTTAGCCAATGCAATGTCTCTGGTACTACTGACATAACTACTAACAACACAGTACAGATCTACACAAAATTGTACATTGTAAAGCATATCAGCAACTGAAAAAGGATGTAGAGCAATGGTGTCCAAGTCATTTGCCACCACAGGCCAGATTTGGACTGTGAGGCTTCTAGTGGGATGGATGACCCAGCTCTGGCAGCAGGGCAGCAGCTTGTTGGCATGGACAGGGGAGTTGCTGCATTGGTGTGCCTCTGGAACCATTCATTCCCTGGTCACCCACTGCCACCAATGTTATAGTCACCAATGGCAACCCAAGACCTCAATTTTAGTGATAGACAAAGGGGTGGAGAAGTGAGTGGCACCAATGTTCATCCACTGGGTTCCAGAGCTGTACCAACACAGCTCTGGAAGCCACACTGACAACGCTTGTGGCCTCCAATTTAATTACTCATAGATTGCATGAGGCCTACACGTCACCAGTTGGACAGCACTGATTATAAAATATTGACTTTTGCTTTATTAGAGGAAAGTAAACATAATGTTTTATGTATTAAATATTAAAATATCATTGTCATTTCCCGTGTTGGGCATCTTCACTTTCTTTTTCTAAGCCAGTAGGTCTTAACCTTTTTAGACTCAAGGCACCCTTTGATATACTGGAAGCACCGCTTGAAAAATGCCGGCTCTTAGTTTTCACTTGATTTTGACTATAGAAAAATAGTACAGTAATTCCTTTGTTGCAAATAACTCAGAAAGATCACAACAGGTCCAAATATTTTAACACTGTTAATTCCTATGTGAAATCTTTGGGTTTATCTTGTGAATCAAGTTCATACACCTAACAGTGCAAACATTGTGTGGCACCTCACCGCATCCCTACAGGATCTCAACACACTCCAAGGACCCCAGAAAGGATCTCAAGGCACCTGGTTGAGAATCACTGCTTTAAGTCAAGATGCTTGGTTGTACTATTAGAATATGCAATATGGTTCCTCCCTCAGATTTTGTCACATTAATTCCTTATTATATTTCCTTTTTTCTCTTTGCTTTTGTCAATTGATAGTCTTATTTTCATAAAAAAATCTGTAAACATTTATTATATTTCCAGATAATCAATTGTACTGTAAACTGTTTTTTTTGTTTTCTGACTTGTGCTCAACTGTACATAAACATAGATGATTTTTAAAAGTACTAGGTGAAAGAATATATTTGCTGAATCTAAACATTCTTTCTCCAACAGAAACCACACCACACATTTTATCAGGGTCTGGAATGTCAATATTAATAATGGTAGTACATAAATAAATAAATACAAGAACAATTTCACTTTAAGTGATTACTGTGCAGCTGATTGCAATTGGAGAACAAACGTACAGAGGAAAAATGCTAGCAGCAGCAATTGTAGTGAATTAACTGGGGTGCTGTTGGCATGTTCTTAAAAAACAGAATGACTCATGGTATGAGTTGTAGTGGTGTGAAAACTTGTGTTCCCTTTCCTTAGCACATAGAAAAGCAATCTACCTGATTTTCTGAAAAGTAGTAAGCAATCAGATGTTTAGTTGCGTATTGTCTGCTAAAAAATGAGGAACAGGGAGATAACACAGAAGTAAGGGAAAGACTCAAATTTATCTTTAACATATGTCAGTATATTACTGAGAAATATATTTATTTCTTTGAAGTTTTGTTGTAAAATTAGGCTTTTCCCTAAGAAAAAAAAAGAGTGCTATCTATTTTTGTGGAATTATTATTGCACTGAGATTAATGATAATTCACTAAATGCTATTAAAAGAAAACAGACATGATTCATCATTTACTGACTTGAAAAAGAAAATGGGAAAGGTGCATAAAGCCAATTCTGAATTCCATGAGTGTCTTAAACTGAGATTCATTTTGAGTAATGGCGCAGCTGCAGCCGCGCTCCCGGCTCCACCGCTGCTGCCTCTTGTGCAGGTAAGTGAGTCGGCTCAGGGTCTTCCCGAGGGGCTGCCGCTCCCCCACGACCCTCTTCATACCCGCCATCACAGCCTAGATTAAATTATTATAACTATTAAGTGGGTGCATAACTTGTTGAATAATAGTAGTCAAAGAGTGTGATCAATGGCTTAGTGTCAAACTAGGAGGAGTTATCAAGTGGAGTTCTTTGGAGGTCTGTCATGGGTCCAGTACTGTTCAGTATCTTCCTTAATGACCTGAATGAGTGAATTGAGTGCATGTATTATCAGAGAATGCCAGCCAGGGTAGAGATTGGGGCTTAGGAGAACAGGATTAGGATTTAAAATGATTCAATTAATTTGGAAAAATGCTCTGAAACAAGTAGGGTGAAATGTATTAAGGTGTAGTGAAAAGCATCAAATTTAGGAAGGAACGATCAGATTCACAAATACAAAATGAAGAATGACCGGATAGTCTGCAGTACTACAGAAAAGGACATGAGGGTTGTACTGAATCACAACCTGAATGTGAGGCAACAACAATAACAACAAAATTGCAAGAAAAGAGTATCTAGCGGTCCACTCAAATGTGGTGTCTTGAGCGTATCTACATGCACATTTGCGCCAATTTAAATTTAGTGCACAGAAAGTTATTGCACAGTAAGTGAGAATAGGCCAGCATCTACATGTGCAGGCACTAAAGCACATTAACACTGTGTGTGGACTGATCTGAGACTAAAGCTAGTCCCAAGTCAGTTCACACACACAGTGTTACAGCGCAGGAAGATGCATGTTACTGCACAGTAACTAATTGGGTATCAATTTGATACCTGTGCGATGCAAGTATCAAATTTATGATCAAGTCAGTGTAAGTCACTATATTTACTAGGCATGCATGCGTAGACATGTATCTGTACTGCACAGTAATTTTGGTTACTGCACAGTAAATGTACACGTGTAGACATGGCCATTGTATGCAAATCCCAGCAAGTGATTCTTCCACTATTCGGGACTAGTGAGGTCTCACCAGGATACTGTGGCAAGTTTTGGGATCACATTTTAAGAAGCAGGCAAATAGGAGAGAATCCAATGTAGAGCAACAGACAGGATACATGAGGACACATTGAAAGAACTAGGTTTATTGAAACTGGAGAAAAGAAAGCTGAGGAGGGAATTTGGCAACAGTCTTCAACTATAAAAGGAGATGTTAGAGAGATAATGGTGATCGATTTTTGCCGAACCCAACTAAGTTGTGGAGTCTCTGTCACTGGAAGTGTTTAAGTTCAGGTTAGATAAACATTTGTCTGGGAAACAGAGTTGATCCTATGGACTATGTGATCTCCTGAGGTCCCTTCCAGTTCTGTTTTTCTCTAATTTTCCTTCTTCTTACTGTGTCTTACTGTATACTTTTATACAGTGCCTAGCTCAAAAGGTTTCAATCTCTATTGTAATAAATATAATAAATCATAGTGACAAAGGCTTTTTACTCCCTAGTGTTACTAGTGCTCTGTGTTGGCAGGGATATGTATGAAGCTGAGGGCAAGGTGGTGAGGATAGGAAGCCTTGACATTTGTGTTTTCAAACCTTTGTAGCAGTAGTATAGCTGGCTGAGTTTCAATCACATTAACATGGTGATTAAAGTGCAGGAATCTAGTTTTGTGGTGCTACTATAGTTTTAGTTACTCTCCTATTGTGTTTTACACAGCACTATCAGTTACTGCTCACCAATGAACTAATAAAACCTTCATACCATGCATTTAATCAGAACTAGTATGGTCATCCCATTCATTTCAATAGGGCATTGTCTTTTATGCAAATTATGAAAATTACCTACTGTGGATGTTTAACAGCTAATTTTCAAAGTTGATTATCTTGGCCATTGGACTGGGATGCTCCTGCCTCTTAGCTAATTTAATATTTCATTCTTTTTGTTTTCTGATCTGAATAGCAATTAGGAGAAAAGACGCTCCATTTTGTCACCATCCCAGTGTAATAAATCATATTCTTGATTTCTGTCAGATTGTTACATGTTGTGAATGGGTGGTAATCAGGAAATTCTACTAAGGCTAAAAAAAAATAATTTGTGAGTAAAATCAGGCTTATTCCTGAGGGAATCCCCTTTTCTGACTGAACCTTCGCCTAAATGTTTTGAAATACCCAACTTTCATTTCAGGTTCTGCAATATATAATGATAGGGTGTTTAAAACCTTGCAGAAAAGGAGAAAAGTACAGTTGCATTGTATAAATGGTGAAGACTGAAGTGGCACAAGTACTTAACACATTAGTTTACAAGGCCAATGAAGGTAATTTTACCTGCTAGTCTCATATTTACTGTATTTAGTCTGCTTAATTGCATATTTAAAATATTACACAAATTGGTTGTTAACATACAATATGCCTCTTGTCTATTTTGTTGGACTTCTGGTCAATGGAGGGGTGCTATGATAATTTTCTTCAAGGTCTTGGAGTGTATGTTTTCTCTTTGCACATCCACTTTTTAAAGGACTGGTTTAATTGCATTGGATTCACAGTTGTCCCACAGTCAGGTTACTCTATGAAGTAATTAGTTCATACTGTTTCACTTACTACTGAAGCTGTAAGAACCAGCAAGCTAGGAAATTAATAGCTACTGGAACGAGGGGAAAAGATGCTTTTGAGTAATGGTGCAAGCCAGCAAAAGATGCTGTTTTGAGTAAAACAGCCGCGAGCAGGCATTATGCTGGCTGTTTGGCTCAGCTGTTCCCCTTGCTGGGAACAGCTGTTTAATCGCAGAAGCCGCTATGGCTATGGAAAGTTTAAAAGCCCCAGCAGGCCCTACAGTATGTTAACCCCGGTCTCTGGGCCCACTGCAGCACCCTGCCCCTGGCTGGGGTCTATTGCCATGCTAGCCTAATGCCATGCTCACTCCTTGACTTGCCCTTCTTAGGCTCCTCAATAGTAACACCCCTCATTTGGGCTCCTCAAATGGCGCTCCCCTCTCTAGGGCTCACCATGCCCCACAGGGCTCTTTAAAATATTGCCCCCTATCTAGAGCTTCTCATATGCATTGCCCCCTCAGGCCTCTCAGTCTTGCCCCTCTCAACAATACTGCCCCTTATGGGCTTGGGGTCCCCACACCCCATGTTGCTGCACCCTCTCTCATTCTTGCTATGCCCCACGGGGCTTCTTCAATGCTTATCCCCTCTCTGGGGCTTGCTGCACTCAAACTAGCACTGAATCACACCCTCCCAGGCACCAGGATCCCCCCCACTGCTGGGGTCCCTGCTGAGGTTACTGCACCCCACTGGCACCAGGATCCCCACACTGCTGGGGTCCCTTGATGAGGCCTCCTCCACCCCTACAGCCTCACGCAAACCACCGGTGTAATTCAATGCTACCAAAACATAACACAAGCCTCCTGGCTAAAACCAAACATCAGGCACCTGGCCATAACTACATAAGCCTCCTGGCTCCTACTTAACATCATTGCTCCAGCCTCCAGAGCTCTCATGAGCTGCACTCACATTTCTATCTCCTAGAGCTCCTGCCAGCCTGACTCTGGCTCTGGGCTTTATAGTAGCCAAGCCCTGCCCCTTCGGTCAGCTGACTCCCATTAGTTGCCCCAGCAACCCTCAGCTGTGCTCATTATCTCTGCTGGGACTTTTCCCCAGCAGTTTTCCTCTCACAAGAAGCGGTGCAGCGAGGTGCGCTGAGATGGTTTACTCTTGTTAATTTATGTTGACCATTACTAGCTTGTTATCTTGCTAAACCAGATAGGGCAACTGACAACTGATGCCCAGGTAAAAGCCAACCTATTAAATAGGTACTTTGCAACGATCTTTCATCAGTCCCATGGGACGTTCATGCCTGCTATGTGACAGGGAAGTCTGGATGAGGGCTATCCCCTGCCCTCCATTAATGCTGACTTTGTGAAGGAACATCTTGAGAAGCTGGATACCTTCAAGTTAGCCGACCCTGACAATCTTCACCCCAGGGTACTCAAGGAGTACCTTGGCTCTGTGGTCAGACCCAGGGGGCAGTAATTGATCAAGTCACTCATCATGGTGTCCTGAGACCAGTGGGGTCCACCAAGGCTCTGTCCTTGGACTCATACTGTTCAACATCTTCATTAATGATGTGGACACTGGAGTCAGAAGCGGACTGGCCAAGTTCGCCGATGACACCAAACTAGAACTAAGGAAGAAAGAGACTTGGGGGTCATCATTGACCACAAGATTAACATGAGCCTGCAGTGCGATGCTACTGCTAGTAAAGTGACCAAAATGCTGGCTTGCATCCATAGATGCTTCTCAAGCAAATCCCAGGACATCGCTTTCCCCTTGTACTCAGCCTTAGTGAGGCTGCAGCTGGAGTACTGCATCCAGTTTTGGGCTCCACAATTCAAAAAGGATGTGGAGAAGCTTGGGAGAGTCCAGAGAAGAGCCACGCGCATGATCAGAAGTCAGGGAAGCAGACCCTACGATGACAGGCTGAGAGCCCTGGGGCTCTGTAGCCTGGAAAAGCGCAGGCTCAGGGGTGATCTGATGGCCACCTATAAGTGTATCAGGGGTGACCACCAGTATCTGGGGGAACCTTTGTTCACCTGAGTGCCCCAAGGGATGACGACTAGATCGAATGGTCATAAACTACTACAAGACCGTTTCAGGCTGGACATAAGGAAGGATTTCTTTACTGTCTGAGCCCCCAAGGTCTGGAACAGTCTGCCACCGTAGGTGGTTCAAGCGCCTACATTGAACACCTTCAAGAGCAAACTGGATGCTTATCTTGCTGGGATCCTATGACCCCAGCTGACTTCCTGCCCTTTGGGCA
>JAGPOW010000304.1:44733630-44744773 GCA_030014935.1 Caiman crocodilus
ATTGAACACCTTCAAGAGCAAACTGGATGCTTATCTTGCTGGGATCCTATGACCCCAGCTGACTTCCTGCCCTTTGGGCAGGGGGCTGGACTCGATGATTCCGAGGTCCCTTCCAGCCCTAATGCCTATGAAATCTATCTTCTAGGTGCTTACAATTTATTTGATTGATTTTGCATTCCATAGGCTACATACTCATATTCTAATAATCTGGGAGAACTCTCCCAGGTTTGTTCTTCCCGTAGAAAAATTTTCCTGGAGACACCTGAACACACATCTGAATACTGCACATCTGAAGAGCAGAAAGCTTACAATGTTGTTGCTACACAGCTAAGGAGCAACTCTGCACACCCCAGCCTATTCTGTAGGTGCCTTCAGTCTGTTCAGAGGGAGAATAGCAGTAGTACACAGAGCAGCTCTGATTGGCTGACCCAGAGTGCCTGTATCTCCCTGCAGGCACAGGAGATTGTGAAGGGAATGTGTTTTGTTCACTGTTTGGCCTGAATTGCCATGGTGGAGTCCATTGAGTCATGAACGGTGCATGCCTCCGATGGCTGGAGGGGCATGGCAGCAGCAGGAGTGTGGTGGCAGTGGTGGGAGCAGCAGGAGCATGGCAGCAGTAAGCAGAGGAGTTCCCACAGCCACTGGTGGTGCTGTCAGCAGTGGGGGTGGAGGGAGGGCAGTGACCATCGATGAAGGGTTGGCGACCACCCTCAGCTGCCACAGGCAGCATCAGCAGGGGCCAGTGGGAACTGTGGACCTCCCACAGATACCACTGGTTGTGTTGGTGGGGGGGTGGTGCACCACCACACTTGGGGGGTACACATACACCTGCATGCACCCCCCTAAGCATCACCCTGCATTGAGTAACAAATTGTCTTCCAAGGGATAGGGAGAACCAAAGCACCCTGGGATGCTAAAGGACTATGTTGTGACATCTCTCAGAAGAGAATGTGTACAGACAGTTACTCTCCCAAGAGAAACTCTCCTGGGAGCAATTTAACCCTAGTTGCTCCCATGTTCTTCTTCTCTTTAATTATAAGAATAACTAGTCTGTAAATCACAGGGTCCTCCTTTTCTTAAAGATGGGCACTATATTTATCCTTTTCCAGTCTTTTAGGACCTCACTTTATTTTCATGAGTTCTCAAAGATTATAATCTTTGAAAAATCGCTACAATTACTTCAACCAGTTCTCTGAGTACCCTAGAACGAGCCTCATCAGGTCGTGCTGATTTGAAAACATCCAATTTATGTATGTAGTCTCTAACTTGTTCTTTCCCTTATCTGAATTACTTATTATTATCTGATACATCACAAATGAATTATTCTTACCTGTGAAATCAAGGCCCTTTTGTCACAAGCCTTCCAAATCATCTAGTCAGTAGTGCTTCCTACAGTTACCCAGAGAGCTCCAAACTGCCTGACATGTTTCAAAGAAGTCCAAGTTCTGGCAGTAATGGGTAAGTGTATGCACCAAAAGAGGGCCAAGTTCCTGTCCATACCCATAGCTTGTAATAGAAATGTTCAGTTCAACAGGACCATAATATGAGTTCTGAGTACTAGTGTAATTGTGATACACCAAAACAGACGTATCCTGATGACATTATTAATTTATCATACTTCCAAATGCATTGTTTCTTCCCCCTTTGAGTCTCTGCTATGTATCATGGGAAATGAAGTCAGGGCTATCTAACTTATAAATTAGAATAGAGGCATGAAACATCTGAACTACAATTCCTATGATACATTAGCATTTTTAGATCAGAATGTTTCATTTTTCTACAGAAAAGCAAAATGGGACTATTTGAGGGTATTGAATTTTTTGACAAAAATAAACGAGATCCAAAGAAAGTAACAATCTGTTATTTTGTGTAAAAACTGATTTTCCATTAAACACTCTTTCAATTAAAACATTTAGACCAGCTTTACTTATGATGCTAATTCCCATTTAGTGAGAGTTAGGGGGTTTCTTCCCTTTTTTATTTAAAAAAGCAATCAGTCTGCACTTTTTATTTTTACCCATCATTTATTTTAGGTTTCCTCACTCTTTTCATCCTTCTTGTGCTTTCTGCATTGTTCCTCTTTAGTTTTATGCGGTAAAATCCAATTTCTAAGATGTGGCTGTTTGTTAATAGAAACACAGTGGCCTAAAGTACACTTCATAGACCTTTTGACTCCACAGCAGAAACAGTTTCATAGTTGGTAGGATTGGAAGGAACCTGAGCAGATCATCAAGTCCAATCCCCTGCTGTGGGCAGGAAAGAATGCTGGGGTCAAACGACCCCGGCTAGGTGGTTGTCTAGCCTCCATTTGAAGACCCTCAGAGTAGGGTAACTTCCCTTGGAAGTTGGTTCCAGCTCCTAGCTGCCCTGACTGTCAAGTAGTGCTTCCTGATATCTAGTCTGAATCTACTCTCAGTCAACTTATGGTCATTATTCCTCGTTACTCCCGGTAGTGTTCAGGGGAACAGGGATTCTTCCATTGCCGGCTGGTCCCCCTTGGCCATTTATAGATGGCCACCAGATCCCCTCTCAGCCTTCTCTTGTGGAGGCTGAACAGGTTCAGGTCCCATAGCCTCCCCTTGTAGGGCCTGTCTTGCAGCTCCCTGATCATGCGAGTGGCCCTCCTCTGGACCCTCTCGATATTGTCCATATCCCTCCTGAAGTGTGGCACCCAGAACTGGATGCAGTACTCCAACTGCAGCCTGACCAATGTCACAGAGAGGGGGAGGATCACCTCCTTGAACCTGCTCGAGACACATCTGTAGATGCATGACAAAGTACAGTTAGCTTTCCTGACTGCGTCCTCACATTGGTGCACCATGTTCATTTTGGCATCAATAATGACTCCAAGATCCTTTTCTGCCTCTGTGCTGATGAGAAGGAAGTTTCCCAGCCTGTAGGTATACTGCTGGTTCTTCCTCTCCAGGTGTAATACCTTTCACTTATTAGTGTTGAAACCCATCCTGTTCTCATCTGCCCACCCCTGTAACCTGTCCAGATCTAGTTGCAGCCTGTCACTTTCCTCTAGCGTGCTCACTTCTCCCCACATCTTAGTGTCATCTGTGAATTTCAACAAGGTACTTTTTACCCCCTTGTCCAAGTCGCTGATGAGGATGTTGAACAGCGTGAGCCCAAGGACCAAGTCCTGTGGAACCCCACTGCCCACATCCCTCCAGGTTGAAAATGACCCACCCACCACAACTCTCTGAATGCAGCCCTCCAGCCACTTAGTGTCCCATTTGACTGTAGGTGTCAACGCCACAGTCCAATAGTTTTTTAATGAGAATGGGGTGAAAGACAGTGTCCTAAAGTCCAGAAAGATTACGTCCACTACAACACCTGCGTCTAAGGATTTTGTAACCTGGTCATATAAGGCCACCAGGTTGGTCTGACAGGACCTGCCTTTAACAAACCAATGTTGGTTGCCCCTAAGCATAATCTCCCCTGCTGGCCCCTCGTGGACATGCGCCAGGTTAATTCTCTCAAAAGGCTTCCCCAGGACTGAGGTAAGACTAACTGGCCTATAGTTTCCTGGGTCCTCCTTCCTCCCTTTTCTGAAAATGGAGACCACATTGGCCCTTTTCCAGTCCTCTGGCACCATGCCAGTGCACCATGAGTGCTCGTAAAACCATGCCAGGGGTCCCGCAACAACCTCATCTAATTCTCTCAGTACTCTGGGGCGGAGATCATCAGGACCTACTGATTTAAATACATCTAGTCCCACCAGAAGTTCCCTGACTAGGTTCTCACTGACCCCGGGCCTGGATGCACCTTCCCTGGGTCCGTCCAGGATCCTTGTGGAGGGGAATAACCTGGTACCTGCTTAGAAAAATGGAGGCAAAAAATTGTTAAAGAGATTTGCTTTGTCGTCTGGTGTGACCACCAGATTTCCTAGTGTGTCCTGCAGAGGCCCCACATTGCCCGATACCTTCTTTTTACCCCTATGTATTTAAAAAAGGACTTGTTATCTTTGATCTGGGTTGCTAGTTCCAGTCTCTGCTTTAGCCTTCCTAATAGCCCCCGTACAATCTCAAGCCAAGGAGGTATAATCCTCCTTGGTGATGGCCCCTTCCATTGGGTGTGTGCCTCCTTTTTAGCTTTGAGACGTTCCTGGATGCTTTTGGTGAGCTATGGGAGCTTTTGAGCACTCTTGCCCCCCTTGATCTGCATTGGGATTGTTACCCTTTGGGCTTGGAGGATCATCTCCTTAAGGAACAACCACTCTTCCTGGACTCCCAACTCCACTCCCCTCCGGGACCTCAGTCCCTCCCCGACTAGTCTCCTTACCTCATTGAAATCAGCCCTCCTGACATCCAGGGCTGCTGCCTTGCTGCATGCCTTTGACACCCTGCACTGGACAGTGAATTCCAGTAGGTGATGATTGCCATCGCCCAGATGGTCGAGAACTTGCAGTGCACTCACCAGGTCATTGCCCTTGGCCAGGACCAGGTCCAACAAAACATTTCCCCTGGTGGGACTGTGCACCTCCTGGGTTAGATGAAGGTCCTGTAACTCAACTAGGAACCTACATGAGCAGTCAGACCTGGCTGACCACTCTTCCTAGCAGATGTCTGGCTAGTTTAGGTCACCCATAATGACCACGTCCCTTGACTTAGCTGCCTTCGCAAGCTGATCTGAGAAGTCCCGGTCCAGATCTTCCCCCTGGTTGGATGGCCTGTGGTAGACCCCCCACCATTAAATCCCTTTCCCCCCAACCCCCTTGTATTCTGACCCAGAGCACTTCAGTCTGCCCCTCCTCTGACCCAGTGCTGTTTGTTGAGGATGTGTATTGCTCTTTGATGTAGAGTGCTACCCCCCTATCTTTCTTCCCTTTTCTATCCCTCCTGTACTGCCTATAGCCCTTGATGTTTACCACCCAGTCATGCGTTGGATCCCACTAAGTTTCAGTGACCCCAATTATGTCTGGGTTTGTGTTAGCTAGCAAGAGGGCAAATTCCTCCTGCTTGTTCCCCATACTATGAGCATTAGTGTAGAGGCATTAAAGGCCCCCTGAAGGTGTATACACCACCCTGCTAATCCCAGGACTATCCAGGCTCCTCTCACTTACCTGGGTATTTCTTGTGCTCGTCACCTGTCTTGGCTGGGCTATTCCTGTGGGCATCTCTAGGTTTGGTGTTCCATGGCTCCCTCCATCCTCATTCTCCAACCTGCCTAGTTCAAAGCCCACCAGAGGAGATCGGCCAACCTTAGATGTTTAACTAAGATATCCCAAGATTCCAAATTGAAGGGGCTGTTGAAGAGTGCATTAAATATTTTCTCTTTGACAAAAATACAGACCAGTATGGCTCTCAGTTCCACCTACTTCTATTCCAACTATTTCCACCTAAAGGTTAGTCAGTGTCTTTATTCCTCTAGTTCTGTGAGTAGCAAATTCCCTCAAATTTGGGAAGAGGTTGTGGGAATAAATATCACTGCAGAAATAACATGCATTTTGGGCCAGTCCTCAGAACACTGAGTATCCTCAGACCCTGACTTCAGTGGGATTTTAGGGCACTTTAGATATTGTAAAATTAAGTCAAATCCTTTTCTGCCTTCCTTGGTGAAATTTAATTCCTATGCTACCTCCAGGAACTTATGTCTAATCTTAGAGACCTTTGTTCCCATACACACATTAACAAAATCACATTATGGACAGTCTTCTTTATAATAATAATAATAATTATTATTATTATAAGGATAGGAAAAATATGCACAAATTAAAAAAAACTTGCTGAAATTTATTTTAAATATTCCCTTTGACCTTACACTCTCACATTGCTTTCTACAAGTATTGTAGCAAATTCACTACAATATATATGCATAGAAAATTTAAAAAAGAGGCTATTCAGTAAAAACCTAATTTTAATATTTGCAATTATCCATCAGGGAATGAGAATAAGTGATCTATGTGTCCTATCAAAATAATTTAAGCTTTGAATACTAAAATCTCAGCTGAACAAAGCAAAAAAACCAAAAAAAATCTCAGCTGAACAAAGCAAAAAAAACAAAAAAAATCTCAGCTGAACAGAGCAAAAAAAGTATTGGCAGATATTCTCCTAAAGATAATTTTAAAAGATGACTATATTTGAAAGACTTAAAGTCTGTTAGCAGATAATCTGTGAACAGAAATAGAAGCAAAATTTGTGACTTAAAATACTTCTAATGAACTCTCGTTCTTTTCATTTCTAATTATTTGTATGGCACTATTGCTGTGGCCAGTACTACCATCATACACTAAGTTAAAATTTGTGGCCAGTACTACCATCATGCACTAAGTTAAAATTTGGTTCAGGCCTTAGAAGCTTGGGCATCTTTGTTTCTTTCACATGAACAAGAGCAATCAACGCTAAAGTCCAGGGGGTTCCTGTTCCATTGGATTACTGCCAGGAAACTTTAAGCTCATGAATAATATTAAGTTCTACTGGTACAAAGTCTATGTAGTCTGTCATTGGCACCCGTGGAGCTGAAATGTCTGATGAATATAGCTCCAAGTGATCAGTCTTATTTCTTCCTTATCATTACTGCAAACAAAAAAGAAGATCCAATGAAAAGAGAAACTCTAAATAAAAATGAGCAGATGGTACTTCAGGCCAAGTGTCTGGCAATACTGTTATTTTTAGCTAAATAGAGAATGCATGTTAGCTTGCTATTAAATTAAAATATATTTTCATTTCTAAAACAAAGAGGTCTTCCCCTTTTGCTCAGAAATAAATATGATCCACAGGCAACATGCTGTATCCATTAATTGCATATTTTATTCTTAAAGAGGTATTTGCTTTACATTGAAAACCCTCTTTTGCTTACAAGAAAGTGAGATAGGTTGTATGTATGAAGAACCTTCTTAAATAATGATTGTCCATATCAGGGTTGAAAGCATTTATCAAAACTAACAGTATATAACATTTTTTTGTATGGCAGTACTTCAAAGCTAAATTAAAATAATTAATAATTAAGTTATCCAAATCTTTGTAAACAATTTAAATTATTCTGTATAATTAAAATCCCATACATTTTTATCTATTTATTCATTTTGCTACTTTACTCTCTGTTGTCTATAAATCCTTCTTGACATTTTAAAAATATTTTCTTTTCCTCACCAGGGCCAATTCTTGCAATTCAACTCTTGTGCCATTCACAGCCCTATTGACTTCAAACTGGATCCCACACAAGTGAAAATGTTCATTCTATCAACCCAATTACAGGGTAAGCCCCCATTTTACCTCATGTCATTTTACAGATATTTATCATTTTTGCTAGGGCGGGGCAGGCAAAATATGGCCTGCGAGCCAGATCTGGCTCACTAAGCACTTTTATCTGGCCTGCAACATCCCCCAGTGAATTGCACCCCGCCCAAACTGTCCACCCAGGAAGGTAGAAGCAAGGTACCCATGTGTATACACAGCCCCAAACATACCCTATTGCCTCACTCCCACCCTCATGGGCAGAAGGGCCTGGCCCAGCCAGCGTAGCTTCCGCATGGGGCTACTGCTGCCACCCCCAGTTCCCTGGTCCCCTGCTGGCTCCAGGCAGCAGGCAGGGAAGCAGTGGGGACAGGACTGCAGCTGGGTGGGAGCATGGGGCTGAGGCTGGCACTGGTGACAGCCAAGAGCCCATGCCCGTGGAGGTGGCAACGTGGAGCTCGGGTGGGGAGCATGTGGGTGTGAGGGAGGGTGGAGGGACCTCTCTCATACTCTCCCCATGGCATGCAACCCTGGCAGGTAGTGGCAGCAGCAGGCAATGCATTCAGGGCACAGGTGCCTGGCATGGTGAAGTCCAGCCAGCACTGTACAGCAGGGGAAGCCTCCACCAGGCAGTCTGTATCACTGATGGTCACTACCATTCACACACAGCCCCTGCACCCACTGGGCACTGGAGGGAAGCCCCATGTGATGGAGCCAGCTGCCTTCCCTGCCAGGGCTGCACAGCACCAGAGAAAAGCCTCAGGTGCTGGAGCTGGCTGCCTTTCCTGCCCCGCAGGGGAAAGTACCTGAGGCTTCCCTCCCCTGCAGCACAGTCCCAGCAGTGAAGGCAGCTGGCTGCAACATGTGGGGCTTCCCTCCCATGCCTGCTGAGTGCAGGGGCTGTGTATGAGTGGCAGGGAGCACTGGAAATACAGATGGCTCAGGGGAGGAGGATACACTCCTCTCTACAATATGCAGCAATGGCCGAAACCATGCTCCAACGGCCACGTGTGTCCTGAGTGCCCTGCCTGCTGCTGTTGCACCATAGGGGCAGTGCAGGGGTCCCCACACACCCCCACCCTCCCCCACACTCTGCCCCCGCAACCCCCCACATATACACAACCCCCAACATACCCTATGCCCCCCCACACACACACACAGAGCCACACCCCCTCACAATCCCCACATCCTACAACACCCCCACATTGACACCCCCCACATGCACCATACACACACCCACCATACACACCACATACTATACACACCACACACACCACACACACACATTGCACATGCACACATGCTCACCCACCCCACTAAACTCCCACATCTCACCACACACACACCTACACACCACCACACCCCAACCCACACCCCAGCACACACCCACAATATAAAAGATATAAATTTATTTTTGAGTTATTATGCAATCATTTCTATATACACTATGCAAATACAAATCTTGACAAAAATATTTTTCATAATAAAATTAAAATGTTATAGTAAGTGTTTGACTTTTAGTGTTTGATTTGTTTTATTTCTGGTTCTAAGATGGCAACCCCTCCTCACAAAAGGAGTATTTCCAGGGGGCAAGGGCAGGGACATCTAGTGGCAAAGTAGCAACAAGGTGGCAGGGCAACTGTCAAGGGGCAGAACTACCCATGCAGCCCTCGACAGCTCACCAAAACTCATTAAGTGGCCCTCTGCTCAAAATAATTTCCCACCCCTGTCGTAGGGTGAAATTCCACTTAAGCATACAGCACTGCTTCCATAACACAAGGCACAGTTTCCATAACAATTAACTGGAACATAAACCACATTTCTCTGGAAGGCAGAATCCGGTATTTCACTTATCTTCATCAATTTTTGGGGCACTCAAGAATACCAGTGGACCAGACTCATCAGCTGATGTAAGAACAGTACTAACAATGAATGAATGAATGAATGAATGAATATTTATTTATTCATTACTTACTGTCTTGAGCTATAAGTACAGAAGTTTAAAATTCTATTGTAGAATCTACAAAACAAATAGGTTTAAAAATATTCATATGATGATCAGAGGTGGAAAAGGAGAGTGGATATTTTGGAAAAATCTTCTAGATTCCACAACATAACAGCTTTGAGGTACTGCCAGTCACATTTTAGATCTATACTATGAGTGCTCATCTCCTTTGTAAAGCACTTTAAAATCTACTGATGAAAAGTGCTAAATGAGAGCTAGATATTGTGATTAATACTAATAATCACAGTATTTTCCCCTTCTGACCTTCCAGTTTCCATGTAATAAACTTGTCTGCCTTTTTTTGATCGGTCTTTTAAGGCAGCTCAGCTCCCTTTTCCAGTAATTTAAGAATCTATGTAGGTGGTTTTATTAAAGGAATGGAATAATATCAGTTATCTGTCTATACCAGAAACTGTAACACCTGCACAATTTTGAGCTCTTGTATTTTCAGTTGATATTCCTACAACTAGTGCATCCAAAAGAACACCCATCCCTGAAGATTTTAAAAGGAGAGTCAAGGAGAGATTTTCTCCTCTTATAGGGAAAGGTTATTGTACTTCAACAGTTAACTTCTTAGCACTGATTGTGAATACGTCTCCATAGAATTCATGCAGGATAGTACCTGGGTGATTTCACATATGGATATATCTGACACCACATTTTGAATGTGAGAAAGAATGAAGTGTTATAAAAAATTACGTGAGTCAAAAATCAATGAAGACAATATAATGAAGATCAATATAAAAGGGAGCTAGGGTAAATCAGAAAGTGTTATCAAAAAGGTAGTAGAAATACTTCCTTCCATATATCTTTGATATTTCACTGTCTGAGCTAGCATAGGACTGCAGTTAAGGATTATAATCACTTACACTGCTGATTAAGTTTTCTGGAGTAATCTTGTGTCTACCCAGTTACTTCAAAGGGTGACACAGGATCTTTTTCTCTAACCATAATCAGTAATTATTATTGTTACTGATAGACTGACTATTCAAGGCAGCCTGGCATCCAACAAGCCACATACAAGGATGCTATATCTTAACCCAAGCTCTGAATCTTGTCCCCACCAACAGGAAGTGAAATGTGAATCTTCTGGTTTAAATCCTGTTCCCCCTGGAATCATTGGAAAAACTTCCATTCATGTCAATGGGCATGTCTACACATGCAATTAATGTTACTGAATAAACTCCAGCACATTTTGTCAGAGTGCATTTATTGCTCCTGGACACTACCTTTACACACGTGCCCAGGACCACAGAACCAGAGTCTTAGGGGGTCAGCCTACCAGCCTAGGGCTGCTCTGACCTAGCTCAGCATGCTGCAGAGGGGCTGACTAGGCACAAGGGTCCTCCAGTGAGGGTTAGCTGGTAGGCAGCTGCTGTATTGAAGCACCCTCATGCCCCTGCCACCTCCATCCATGTCTCTATGTGTGCTGCAGTGCAGTAAATAACTCCGCTGTAGGCTAGAACTTGTAATACTAGTTTACTGAGGCCTAACATGGGCACATATGTAGATGTTGAGACTTTACTGTATTGCTGTAAATGACCACGCATTGCCCTATTTGGTCACTTATGCCTTGAGGTGTGATCTTCAGTTTGGCTTCCTTTAGGACCTGACATTTTGACCAAGATGCAATCTGTTAATGGTGCAAACCCTCATCCCTCCTGCCTTGATGTTCATTATTAAAGAAGAGGGAGATATCCTGTTCTGCAGTACCATTAACTGCTGGACAAGCAGTGTTCCTCAGAGCCCCACCTTTCCTTGCACCCCATCCTTGCTCCAACCCAATGTTATTAATCTTAGTCAGGTTATTGGTGTAATCTTGCAGGTTATTGATCTTATCATGCACCACTATCCCATGTGTCACAGGCCAGCTGGGCACTGTGAGTCTGTTCATTTGAATCAAGGAGGCAAGTAGGGAGTGGAATAAAGGCAAATTTACTATAGCTTACACACATAC
>JAGPOW010000304.1:44744873-44762725 GCA_030014935.1 Caiman crocodilus
TAATATTAACTAATATTATCTATTTAGGCAGAATACCAAATGCCTCCAAGAAGCACACATTATTGCTTATTAAACCCTCTTGGTTCTGGCTGTCACACCCATGTGTTTGGCATGCATTTAGCACAAGCTCTTTGCCCAGAATCAGCTCAGTCCTTTGGGCTACAAATGATGTCTTTGTCCAAGTCCTATTCCATAGATGGGGTTTCATATCAACAATATAGTCCACAATAGGCCTTTCTTTGAGGGTTTCTGGAGAATATTATCTCCTTGCCTCAAACAACTCACAGTTGGTCATCTTCTTTCCTTCCACTGGATGACAAGGAACTCTCAAAGCTCAGCTGGCTCATGAACAGGTCTGTGTCTCTCATCCATCGAACTTCAAGTAAATTGAAAGACTCCTCCGAGTCTTGATAGGAAGGGACTGCCGTTCTCTCCTTCCATTCACCCCTACTGGGGCATGTTGAATTGGGAGCTGGCTTCTCCCTCACCATGCTCCCTCCTCCAGGGTTTTATCCTCCTGAGGCAGGACACATCCGTATGACATGATCCAGCATGTACCCAGGCAGCCAGAAGCAGCACATGCTAATACAGTATGGGGTTTGTAGCACCAAGGATTCTTCAGTCTACACCACTGATGTTCCTGCTGGTTAGTCACCAGGATGTGAGGAAGTTTCCCTCCACCCTCCAGGGAATGTGTCCCCTGATGTTTTTGATTCACTTCCTGATCTAGCAGCTTGCATCTCACTGCCACAGTTGCTAATTAGTCTCATATAGATGTGCCCTATAACACTAAGATTTCACCCACTGTCTGGGCAAGCATATAAATATCCCAGGAAACCCAATAATAAACTATATGCAATTCAAAAGAGACATTTAAAATAAAGGCTGAAATATATGTCACTACAATACAGGTCACTATGCAAAGCACACATGAACTTCCTAGCATACTGCCTGCAGCACTGCCCCATAGGGTTCTGACTCTAGGTGCACTTCAGGAAAGTCTCCCCTTTGCTCTAGCCATGGCATTTACTGCTTGTAAATGCCAAGAAATAACTTCATTGAAGAACCAAGACAAGCTCAACTACCCACATCCACAGATTTTTGCTCCTTGTACTTCCTGTGCATTGCATTTAACACCAGAGTTGCTGATGCTGATAATTTTTGCACAGCAGGGAGGCTTGAGATGTGGAAGGATTTCATCTTGTTCACAGAAAAGATAGAATCATAGAAAGTTAGGATAGGAAGGGACCTCAGGAGGTCATCTAGTCCAACCCCCTGAGCAAAGCAGGACCATCCCCAACAATATCATCCTAGCCAAAGTTTGTCTAGCCAGGTTTTGAAAACCTCCAAGGATGGAGCTTCCACCACCTCTCTGGATAACCTGTTCTGGTATTTTACTACCTCCTAGTGAGAAGATTCTTCCTAATGTCTAATCTAAACTTCCCTTGAGACCATTGCTCCTTGTTCTGTCATCTGTCACCACTGAGAATAATCTAGCTTCATCCTCTTTCAAACACCCCTTCAGGTACTTGAAGGCTGCTATTAAGTCCCTTCCCACTCTCCTCTTCTCCAGATTAAATAAGACCAATTCCCTGTCTTTCCTCATAAGTCATGTCCCCCAACCCCCTCAGCATTTTTGTTGCCTTCCACTAGACTCTCACCAATTTGTCTACATCATTTCTGTCATGGGGGGAGGGGCCCCAAACTGAACACAGCACTCCAGATATGGCCTCACCAGTGCTGAACAGGGGAACAATCACTTCCTTGACCTACTGGCAACACACCTACACAGCCCAGTATGCCGTTATTCTTCTAGGCAACAAGGGCACACTGCTGGTTCAGATTTAGCTTACTGTCCACTGTAACCTCCAGGTTCTTTTCTGCAAAGCTGCTGCCCAGCCAGTCAGCCCCCAGCCTGTACCTGTTCATGGGATTGTTCTGCCCTAAGAGCAGGACTTTGCATGTGTCCTTGTTGAACCCCATGAGACTTCTTTTGGCCCAAACCTCCAATTTGCCTAGGTCTGAATCCTAGGCCTACCCTCCAGCATATCTACCACTCCTCCAGCTTGGTGTCATCTGCAAACTTGCTGAGGGTATACTCTATGCCATCTTCTGGGTCGTTCATGCAGAAATTGAACAAAACCAGCCCCAGGACCGATGCCTGGGTCACTCCACTTGATACTGGCTGCCAACTAGACATCGAGCCATTGATTACTATTGTCTGAGCCCAGTGCTCCAGCCAGTTTTCTATCCACCTTGCAGTCCATTCACCCAGCCCATACTTCCTTAGCTTTCCTGCAAGAATGTTGTGGGAGACCACATGAAAAGCCTTGCTAAAATCAACTTATACCACATCCACCAGTCTTCCTGCATCCAGAATGTCAGTCTTCTCATCATAGAAGGCAAACAGGTTGGTCATGCATGACTTGCCCCTAGTGAATCCATGCTGACTCTTCCTAATCACTTTTTCCTCCTCCAAGTGCTTAGAAATGGATTCCTTGAGGATCTGCTCTGTGATTTTTTCCAGAAACTGCAATGAGGCTATGGTTCTTCTTCCTCCCTTCTTTCTTCCTTCTTCTTCCTCCCTTTCTTAAATTTGGGTACTATATTTGACCTTTTCCAATCATCCAGGACCTCTCCTGATCGCCATGAGTTTTCAAAAATGATGACCAGTGGCTCTGCAGTCACATCAGCCAACTCCCTCAGCACCCTCAGGTGCATCCCATCCAGCCCCATGAACTTGTACAAGTCCAGCTTTTCTAAGTAGTCCCTAACCTGTTCTTTCCCCACTGTTGGCTGCTCACCTTCTCCACAAACAGTGCTGCCAGGAGCAGTAGTCTTGGAGCTGACCTTGCCTGTGAAGACTGAGGTGAAGAAGGCATTGAGCACTTCAGCCTTTTCTGCATTCACTGTCACAAGTCTGCCAACTCCAGTAAGGGACCCACACTTCCCCCTGGCCCATGCTCTTGCTACTGACATACTTGTAGAAACACTTCTTGTTACCCTTCACATCCCTTGCTAGTTGCAACTCCAATTGTTCTTTGGACTCCCTGAAGTTGCATGCCCGAGCAATGCTCTTATCCTCCTCCCTAGTTATTTGTCCAAATATCCACTTCTTATAAGCTTCCTTTTGGTGATTTTGTTTACTGAAGTCTTCCCTACTAAGCCAAATTGATCTTCTGCCATACTTGCTAGTCTTCCTGAGCCTCAGGGTGGTTTGTTCCTGCATGCTCTGTAAGGGTTCTTTAAAGTACAGCCAGCTCTCCTGGGCTCCTTTCCCCTCAGACTGACTTCCCAGGGGATCCTGCCCAAGTCAAAGTCTGCTTTTCTGAAGTCCAGGGTCCTTACTTTGCTGCTCTCCATCCTTCCTTTCCTCAGGATCCTGAACTCAATCATCTTGTAGTTACTGCAGTCCAAGTTGCCACCTACTACATGCCCCACAAATTCTTCCCTGTTTGTGAGCAGCAAGCCAAGAAGAGCATGGCCCCTAGTTTGCTGCTCCAACACTTGCACCAGAAAGTTGTCCACAACACTCTCCAAAAACTTCCTGGATTGCCTGAACACTGATGTATTGCCCTCCCAGCAGATGTCAGGGTGACTGCGGTCCCCCATGAGAACCAGGGCCCACGATCAGGAAACTTCTACTCACTGTTTGAAAAAAGCCTCATCTACCACTTCCTCCTGATCTGGTGGTCTATAGAAGACCCCAACCATGACATCACCTTTGTTGCTTTCCCCTCTGATCCTAACCCAGAGGCACTCAACAGGCCTATCCCCAGTTTCATACTGGATCTCTGAACAATCATACTGCTCTTTTACATAAAGTGCAATTCCTCCTCTTCTCCTCTGCCTATCCTTCCTGAACAGTTTGTACCCATCCATGGCAGTGCTCCAGTCATGTGAGCTATCCCAACAAGTCTCTGTTATTCTGATCATGTTATAGTTCCTGTGTGATGTCTTCCAATCACTTCAAAGACTGTGTGAGGACTTCCAGTTCTTCCAATTCTGTTTCCCAGGCTCCATGCATTTCTGTGCAGGCATGTGAGGTAAACAGTTGATTGCCCTGATTTCTCAGGAAGTATGAGAGCATCTCCCCTGTTGCCCCTTCCCGCTTCCTCTTCCCCAGCTCTGCTTCCAGCTCCTCCAATCAGAGGTCAAGCAGCTCAACGTGAGGCCAGGGCTCTGGGAAGGTCAAGACCCCTAGAAGATTAGAGTTGTACCAGTGCTAGTGGCTGTGTCGTAGAGTTTCTGCCTACTACATGAGCGAGCTGAGTTTAAGTCCCAGCTTTGGTGACTTGGGATGAATGAGCAAACAAGGAGAAAATCTTCTTGTAGTAGAAAAGGGCCATTATTTTTTCCCCCTCCAGGTACCTAGGCACTATATTCCTTGTAATTTGACATTTTGTATTTTGTGCCTTTTGTATTTCCGGTAATACCAACCAGTATTGTTTGTTCTGCTGTTTGTGTTTTACATTTTAGTGAACCCTGTCTTTTGTCAACTGGATGAATATGTCTATGACTGCAGGTGTCTAACTTTTGTTGAATCCTGCCCCTTCAGGGCATTGTAGTGTTCCTTATACCCCCTCTGATTTATACTGGTTATGTTCCCAGTATTATTCCCTCATAAAAAGGTTAAGTCCCCAGTGGTGGCCTGGCTCACTCTATAGGGGGAGGAGAGTCCCTACACCTCCCACAGTGCTTACGCACCTGCTTTGATCCCTTCAATTGGAGAGGGGGCACCTCTTGGAGTGCAGCCCAGGTTACACTTAAAATCAATAGAATTTGGAAAGAGCTAACATTTTGTTATGGAACCTCCATGTTTTTCTGTGACAACTGGTTGCAGAGCAGTTAGAAAACACTATTTAAACTCATGAAACAAAGTCCTTTTTGCAATGATCTTTTGTAATACCTTATCTCCCATTTATATTGCTCATCATTCATCTTTTACTAGAATAATTTTCTATAACACTCCAAAAGCTTGGATCCCCAAAAGGGTGGATATACAATGTCTAGTAATCATTCTACATACCTATGAGTGAATAGTTTATATGCTATGAAAGCTTTGTTTGGGTGAAACTTAACAAGTTGCCCTTATAGCCAATCGTTTTAAAGTCCAATACTATTTCAGAATTTTCACTGTAATACTCTTCACTAAAGAGTACTTTGATGAACTGAAGATGGCTTAAGTCAGGGGTCAGCAATCCTTCACTAACAGCAAGTCACAGCTTGCAACTTCAGGCCACCATTTCCCTACAGCTGCTCTACCCATCTCTGCCTAAAGGGCTGCTGTCTCACTCCTCCAGTGCAGCTTCTGCCAAAATCATGTTGCCAAAAAGCAGTTAGTAAGAATCTGGGGTTACTAATTCAGCAGTGACAGTGACCAGAGGCTGTAGTGAAGGGGAGATCAGCTCTCCAGAGAGAACAAAGACACTGGAGCAGCTGGAGAGGATTAGTGCACCATTAGTAAAGCGCAAAATATGGTCTGGATTGGATGGTTGTGAATCACCATACTGTTAATAAAATCTGGACTGGATCAGACCTTTGTGGGACAAGTATAGGCCACAGGCTGTAAGTTGCTGACCCCTGGCCTAAATCTTTAACTAAAAAGTTCCACGCCCTAGTTCCATAATTGTCAAGTGAATTGATTCATATCATCTGGGTCAGGTGCAGACATTACAGTTTGCTGGTTTACGTGTTTGGAAACTGGTCTATACCCATAACAGGACAGAAGTTTGGAGCACACAGAATGGTTTAAAAATGGTGGAACCCACTCTCAGATAGACCTGGATGGATACAATATCAGACTTAACTCATTTACATTATACCAGGCTATCAAACTTCTGTATCAGATCCCCTCCTGACTCAAGTTACCTCACACTCACCCAACATCCCAAGCTGCTTTGTGGGCTCCCTCAGACCCTCACCTTGCAGGGGTGCTTGCTAGCCACAGCCCTGCTCAGCAGCTCTGAGCTGTCAGCCATTGGGGTGGGGGGGAAGGGAGCATCTATAGCACAGGAATTTTCTATTTTTACCCAATGTTCCTAGGTGAGGTAAGGGGCAGGCTCTACAGAAGGAAAGATGAGACCCCTCAGAGCTCTGGCAAAGTGCAGGGAGTGGCAGCAGATACTCAGAGCAATTCCTGCAATGATGACTCCTGCAATCATTCCAGGCACCGGCTGCCACCACCTGCAGTTTGCCAGAGCTCCGAGAGGCCTGATTCTACCTTCTGTGGAGCCCCCTTTTTCTTACCATATGGTACAGGGCTGCAGGCATCTATTGCCAGGTGGAGGTGGGAGGGGTCCGGTCCTGCTTCTTGAAGTTGTGCCTGCTGATGCAGGACCAGAGCCAGGCCTGGCTAAGCAGCCATAGGCAGGAGATGTGGCACCTGGGCAGTGGAGGGTGTTGTGGGGTTGGCCGCAGCCATTCCTGGCTCCAGCCTGAGTCAGCACAGCTGGGGAGGGCCATGGGGTGGGTTCTCCCCGCTACTGCCTGGCTAACCAGCAGCTCCTCTCCCCAGCCCCTCCCCCATGCAAGCTGTCAGCGGCAGCAGGGGAGTGGGGAAATGGAGGCCTGCACCCCAGCCCCTACTACTGCCCTTCTACAGGCATGTCTTGTTGGCTGCCACTGGTGGCTAGCTCCAGCAAGACACAGTGGGCAGCTTAAGAGATTTGCACCAAGCAGCAGGGACAGGAACACTCCATAGAAGGAAGAGTCGGGCACTGCTGCCCAATACATGATCCTTTCTTCTCTAAAGCACTCCCATCCTTACTGCCCAGCACAAGTCTCCCAGGTTGCCTGGTACATCTTTCTGGCTGCAGCTGATATCAAGCTCTGGCACAACACACCAGGCTACCCAGGAGTCTTATGCCAGGCAGTGGGGACAGGAATCTGATCCTCCCTTCCACAGAGCTAGGCCACCCTTGTTTGGCTGTCAGATACCACCCCAAGTCCCTGCCGTCACCACAAACCCTCCTCTGTGCCCAGACCTAGGCTTCCAGGACAGCCTCAGAAATGGTCACCACGGCACACCTGGCAGCCTGACCAGCAGCAGCATAAGGAGGTATGCCATGGTAACCCTCTCTGGGGCTCTCCTGGAAGCCTAGAGCTGGGCATGGGGGGAGGGTCCATGGTGGCAGCAAGGGTTTGGAGGCATGTGCTTGATAGCCAATCAGGAACAGCCCCTTCTTGGCTGCAATTCACTGCCCTTGGCCATCTCTGGCATGCTGGGAGGCATGTGGGAGCACCCCCTGCCTTTTGGCCTAGGCCAGTGCGGGTATCTCCGCCTCTCCCTCTGCCAAAGAGCAAACATATGTTGCCTTCATGCCTGACCAATCTATGCAGCTTAGAGAAATCTGTGCAGATTGAATCAATTCTACTTCAGGCTTTTTGAATGTCTCTACTTAGCCCTGAAGATCTGATTTGAGGGTTTACTTTAGGAAGTGAATTCCTGAAAAAGAGACACAAAGGAGACTAATATTTTACTGCAAACTGATTAGTTATTATTTAATGCTTTTGTTTTACCTCCACAATGAGCTATGTTCTTAAGTTTCTAGGACAATTTATCTTTACAAAAAGAGTATATATCAGATTGGGTTAAGTAAATACTAATGATGTGCAAAGAAGACTGGCTGAGTTAAGGTTAACTTAATAAAAGTATCTGCAGGGTACTTACTCTAGCTTTGTTCAGATTCCTACTTTGCCTTTACAAGCAGCACACTTCTGCCTTTTTACTGAAGTGAGTGACTGGTGAATGTCAGCTTCTGATCTCTGGCAAGAAGAAATTCATTCAATGTTTAAACAGAGCAGGATACAAAATTTCCCTGCCAAAAATATGAACTTTTGTTCTCAAATCAACTATGTGTCATATAGATGTCAACCAACTGTCATATCCCAAGCGTTGGCTTAAAACATAGAGCTTTTAGAATTACGAAAGCCCAGAGAAGGAATAATAGTAGAGAGAAAAAAGAAAAGCACTTTTCCTGTGGTAGAGTTGGGTTTTTTCTCCCAAATGCCTTGAATCCCTGTAAGTGTGAAGTATAAAAATAAAGGCAATGAGTTTTTATGACATTCATTTCAGATTAAATACAATATAGTACATTAGTTGATATATCTGGTGTGCATTGCTTTTATAGTAATAGTAGTCAAACCAAGCGATTTAATGAAGGTGTATAGTATGGAACTATACACCAAATTTTAAAAAGTCAAATTTTTAAAAGGAAACACATGTATGTTTAAAAAAATCTAAAGCAGTAGCTAAATTACTGGAATATGGGTTAATCCATTTATTCAAGTATTATATCTCCTGTCACTGTAATCCTGAATAAACTGGTAGAAGTGCACACATGTAAAAAAAAATTAAAAATTTAAGGAAACCTTGAAAAATCTGTTTACCCAGGATGAATAATTATCTTGATGAGAAAGTAAAGATCTTTTTAACTTAACATTAATAGAATAGATAAAGTAGATGGGATCAAATTGTGCCCAAATTTATACTTCTGTGACAATAGTGTTAAAATTTAGATCAAGATATTCTCGATATCTAGAAACACTTTATATTTTGCATATGGAATGGACAAATGAACTTTGGATATTTTTAATGCAAATTTAATTCCATAATTTCAAGCAAATTATACTCCAAATAAGCAGCACCAGCAACTTTTTCAAAGTTCACTTATGCGTTGTATGCAATTAAAGGACGAGCAGCAATAGTGCAACTCAGTATAACTATAGCCATCTCCAGTAATCTCAGTATTGTGCAGGACTGACAGACATCAGTGGACAGGTTTGATATCCCATGGAAAAGGAGTTTTATGGTATCAAACCAACAATGTTATACCCAGCAATAGAAACTTAACTTTTGCTTGATATCTCAGCAGTAAAGCAATGATTGAAAAATCATGGGGTTTTTCTAGTCTCATCCCTAGATTCATAGTTTCATAGTAGTTAGGGGTCAGAAGAGACCTAAATAGATCATCTAGTCTGACCCGCCCCCCACTGGCCAGAGCATATGCTGGGATCACACAACCCCAGACAGGTGTTCATTCAACCTTTTTTTTTAATTTACCCAAGGTAGGAGCAAGAACGACTTCCCTAGGAAGTTGGTTCCAGATCCTAGCCACCCTACCAGTAAAATAGTGCCTCCTAATCTCTAACCTGAACCTATTCTTCAGCAGCTTCTGGCCATTGTTTCTTGTCAGCCCAGGTGCTGCTGGGGGGAATAGGACCCTTCCTATTTGCTGCTGATCTCCTCTAATGAGTTTATAGGCAGCCACCAAATCCCCCCTCTGCCTCTGTTTGCTGAGGCTAAACAGGTTCAGGTCCCTCAGTCTCTCCTCATAGGGCCTGCCCTGTTGCCCTCCAACCAAGCAGGTGGCCCTCCTCTGAACCCTCTCTAGGCAGGCCACATCCTTCTTAAAGGGCGGTGCCCAGAACTGGACTCAGTACTCCAGTTCAGGCCAGACCAATGTTGCATAGAGTGGGAGTATCACCTCTCTGGATCGGCCTGAGATGCATCTTTGGATGCATGACAAGGTGCAGCTGGCTTTGCTGGCTGCAGTCTGGCATTTGTGGCTCATGTGAGTATTTACTTACATTGGCGGTTCAATGATGACTCCAAGATCCCTTTCCACCTCTGTGCTCACAAGGGGGGAGCTCCCCAGCTTGCTGTGGATTCCTTCTCCCCAGGTGCAGCATCCAGCATTTATCTACATTGAAGCCCATCCTATTATCATCTGCCCTCTTCTGTAGTCTGTCTAAACCTAAATGCAGCCACTCTCTCCCTTCGAGTGTGCCCAGCTCTCCCCACATCTTGGTGTCATCAGCAAACTTGGACAATGTGTTTTCCACCCCCTCGTACAATTCACTGATGAAGTTGTTGAACAGCGTGGGCCCTAGGACCAAGCCCTGGGGTACCCCACTATTCACATCCCACTAGGTCAAGTAAGACCTGTTCACTCTCTGGGTGTACCCCATCGGCTAATTTCTGACCCATCCAACTGTGTAGGCATCAATGCCACAGTCACTCAATTTATTAATGAGAATCAGGTGAGAGATAATGTCAAAGGCCTTCTTAAAGTCCAGAAAGACTACATCCACAGCGACACCATCATCCAGGGATTTAGTTACCTGGTCATAAAAGGCCATCGGGTTGGTCTGGCAGGACCTGCCTTTGATGAACCCATATTGATTTCCCCTGGGCATGATTTCCCCTGCTGGCCCCTCACAGATGCGATCCTTGATAATTTTTTCAAGGATTTTCCCCAAGACTGATGTGAGGCTTATGTGTCTATAGTTTCCTGGGTCCTCCTTTGTCCCTTTCTTATAAATGGGGACCACATTAGCTAGTTTCCAATCTCCGGGCACCTGGCCCATGAACCATGATTACTTGTACAGCCGGGCCAAGGGCAGAGCAAAGACCCCCACCAGCTCCCTCAACATTCATGGGTGGAGGGCATCAGGGCCCACAGATTTAAAAACATCCAGCCCTTCCAGAAGATCCCTAACTACTTCTGCACAGACCCAAGGCCTGGTAGTGCTATCCCCAAGATTGCCCCTACCTGTGGTGGGAGAGCTGTCCTGGTCCCTGTCCAAGAAAACAGAGGCAAAGAACTTGTTAAAAATTTCAGCTTTCTCGTCTGGCGTAGCCACAAGATTATCATTTGAGTCTAACAGGGGCCCTACATTACCCAGTTTTAATTCGGCAAAGGAATGAGAAAAAATGTTACAAAGTATTTTAAAACCTAGTCCCTCTAGATTAGCATTTAAGCATATTCACAGGATATTATAGGTAAAATTTAATTAAGGGTATATAGCAGACATTTCCAGTAAATCTATAGAATATTCCAGTCTCTAACACCTTTCACCATGACTGAAACTCACATTAAAAATATTTCTTTGCTAGCAGTCACAAGCACATAATCAACCCTTTGCCACACAGTCTTAGTTGTCTTCCCAAAGCCCCTTGGAATATATTATTTTTAAAGTACTTTGTAATTTTTTTTCTCATTCCTTTGCTGAATTAATTGTGTTTATATTTAGCTCACTCTGCCAGCTGCACAGATACCCCTAACTGTGAAATTAAAACTTCCACAGCTGGAAACAAACTAAAATAGTCACTGGAACGATGCAACAGATCAATTAGCAAAGGGAGCAGCTGTTAAAGTGAATATAGGCCTTCCTGAGTTCTGTTTGCTTCCTTGTCATTTTATATCAAATGGTACCATTCCTCATTAGGAGATAGTCTTTACACATTCTACATGACGTTCACTTCAAAGCAGAGGCCAGAACAAATCTTTGGAACCACTTAAGTTCTACCTAAGCCTGGTTTTGAGGGCTAAGTGGGACTTAAGTGGTTCATTGGACTAGTGCTGGCCCTCTGCACAGTAATGAGCTTTGCTTATGAGAAGCTCATTACTTCTTATAAAGTCATTACTGAATATGTTTTCTATTTCTTCTAAATGGCTGAGGTATGTAAAAATGTGTTCTCTCATCTCTGTGACCATGACCCAAATATACTGTACACCACAAAGATTATTAAACCCCAATTCACAATAGTTACGCCTTTTTGAACCAGGTGCATGGGAGATTAAGCCATCCATTTCTAGGGCCCAGTTCAGCATAACTATTAAGCAAGCGCTTTAGTACTTCACTGAAAAATAAGGGACTGCTGGATCAGGACCCTAGTGACTTATCATTCTTCTCATTTTATACCCCTCTCCCTTTCCTCCATATGCCTCAGAGAGGTACCACTGCACTCTGGTGATGCTAATACATACAGCCATAAGCCTTTTGCATGCAGTATGTATGCTTTTAATCCATCTCCTCACCAATGAAGGCATTGCTACTTCATTACTCCCAGGCCCTGCCTTATGAATTGCAGCAGCATGAAGCATAGTTTGCAAACCGCCTCATTCTCCTCCATGGCCATCACATCAGCCTTCAGAATGCTGTTAAAAGCTTAAAAACTAGAATATAGGTCTCATTAAACTGAGGCTGCAAATTATAGGCTAAATAATAAGCCTATTTCATTAAATTAGTGTTCTTAAACCACAGAAAATTAGCTTCCTTGTGTTGCATGTGTATGCAGGTGCATATCCTAAGAGCGTTGTTCTATCAAGAATCCAGGAAACCGTCACACATCAATCTATAATAATCCTACTGTGGATCATGAACAGCATTACTTGAAATATCATAACTTCTCTAACCAGGTCTGTCTAAATGAGGAAACATCTGAGAATATTGTGTTCAAAATATTCACAGAGAACCATGAAATGAAATTCAGTGGAATAAGCTTATTTCCAGGCTGCGGCTTGGGCACCTAGATTTTTTTTTAACACAACATAGTAAGAGATGAGATTTTGGTGGACTGGTGAATGTTGCACATTATATAATTCTGTCAAACTCCTCTGATTCCCATGCATTCTATTTTTCAAGCTTTCCAAATTATTCATAAAAATTTTAAAGGTGCCACCAGTCCCTTAAAAAGCAATGATGTTATAGCAGGTTATTAAAAAGTTAAGGCAATATGTACATCAACTCACTTGTATTTATAACAACATCCACAATTTGACTTAAAAGGGACTTTATCAAGACAAAATGATAAATGATCAGCGTTTAGAACTACACACTGGCTGTGTTATTACTAATCTATAACAGATCACAGAAAATAGTGCTAAAAGGTACCTCAGTTAACCCAATCTCTTTTTCAAGGCAGGAACATCCCTGTTTAAACCATCCCATCCAAGTGTTTGTCAAACCTGCTCTTAAAAACTTCAAAGGACAGAGATTCTATAACCTTCCTGGGTGACCTGTTTTAATCGTTTACCATCCTCATAGCTAGATAGTTCTTCCTAGTATCCCAGTTAAATATCCTTAGTTCATCTTAAAACTGTTACTTCTTGTTCTGTCCCTGGTGGCCACAGAGAATAGTCTATCACCATTTTCTTTATAACCACCCTTCAGGTAGTTGTAGACTGTTATCAAACCATCTCCTAGTCTTCTCTTCTCAGAACTAAATAATACCAGTTCTCCAACTTTTCCTCGTAAATCATGCCTCCTAGACCTCTGATTATTTTTGTTGTTTCTACTAGATTCTTTGCAGTCTGTCCAGGTGTGGATGCACGAGTGCAGTTGCACCCCTCATCACCTTTAATTCCTGGTCACCCAAAGTGTAAAACCAACTGCCTGGTAGTGGCAGCAGCATTTCTATTCAAGCAGCACTGAGGAAGTCAATTGATTTAATGGCTCATTATAATCTACCTAATTTGTTCTAAACCCTTCACTCCACAGATGTTAAGGATCCTCTCTCCCTTTTAACAGTCTCAAAGTTCCACCAATCAAGCTATTTTTTTGTCCCAGGGGGACACAAGTGGAAGCCCAGGAGCCCCCTCCCACAGTAGGACCTGAGGTAGGACTGACCTGTGCAAAGAAAGAAACAAAAAGCCCTGAAGAGAGGGCTCACTTGCCATTTTTTGGAGAAGCCGAGCTGCACCAAGAAGGGCCACCAGCATGGTTCATCAGCCGCTTTTATTTCCATCTGGGAACGGTGCCAGAGGATGACATCATGAAAAACCGCTGCCCAGCTGATTTAAAAGCCGATGGCAGGGAAACGGAGACAGGGGCAGCAACACTGGAGCCAGACGGTGAAGCTGCTCCCCAGGCTGCGCACTGGCAGGGTTGTCAGCTCAGCAGGGGGCCAGACAGGGACCCACAGGAAGGGTCCCGGCTCCTCTAAAAGAAATATCCACCTGGCTCATCAGGGCAGCTGGGCCAAGGAGGATGGCATTGAAGGATCCCAAGAACCACAGATACCAGATCTGTGAGTGGGGTGGGTTGGGGTGAGGCCTGTACCCTATTATTTTCTTCTCTTTTCTTTTATTTGATTATCTTGGAGGGCACACAGAGCCTAGACCAGGAAAGGCATCGAGGAATGGGCAAGGAGAGACAAGAGCAGGAGGGAACACCAAGGTGACAGGCTGGCAATCCATCATACGGTTGTCCTGAGGGCTGGCGTATGACTGGGGTATAGGGGAAGTGGAGCCCCAAGAATGCCCACAAAGGGAAGCTCCCGGTCTGTGAGAATCCGTGAGGGAGAGCCCAACCACTGAAGAAAATAAGATCAAGTCATGGCAAGAGAGTGTTGGAGCCTCTTTCAGGGATGAACACAACTTAACACACAGGTCCCAGGGACACACCCTGTAGCCGGAGCCAGGTGCACGTTCTAAGGTCTCTAGAGTCAAATATAAAAGACCAGACAGGTGCACTTTTCTTTAGTAATTCTACTATCTGTTAGCTGCTTCTAGTTCTGTACCTCTTATTTAACAGTGTTTTAACTCTAGCTAAATACATTAAGTCAAGCGAACATTAACTCAGGTATGGAAATAAGTTTCATTGAAGTACTGGATGCATCGCCAAGGTGCTCAAGAAGCGTAAATTTTATGAATCTGAAAAAGAGATGTACATTTAGCTCTAATGACTACAGAACTAATGGAATGGCATCTTTTGATTATTTTGTCTACTTTGTTGTGTTTTTATATATAATACCAAATGAATGAAACTTCCATCAGATTTATATTTGTTTTTATTTCAAATTTAAATAGAATAATATAGCTCTAGGCCCCGAGCATATGATTAAAATATCTCAGTTCTTTCTAACTGGAGAAAAATATGTGTTATGTTATATGAAATGATATATCACACCATCTGCTCTGCCCTTTTCAAAATCCTAACTCCACCCATGAATTTGTCTACATCCTTCTTGAAGTGCAGTACCTCGAACTCATCACAATACTCCAGGTGAGGAGTAGACTTCCTATGCAACATTGGATAAATCATGAATAGTTTATACCTGTTTCCTTGTCTATGAAGTAAGGCTATTATCTACTTCAGTAGCTTCAATAACTTTGCCAGTGTTGCAGAGAGTGCAAAAATCATTTCCCTTTTACTTGAAGGTGACACTACTGTTAAAATAACCTAATATGATACTAGCTTTTTTACAACAAAAGCATATTGTTGACTCATATTTAGTATGAAGGCTACCCTAACTCCCATTTTCTCCACTACTGCAGCCTAGTTAGTTGTTCCCTAATCATGAAGCACAAGTTTTAAAAACAATTTTAAAGAAGAAAGAATGTCTTTGTGTTAGGTCCCAGCTACACATTCAAATTAAAACTAGCTATAGAGTTGTTACACAATTTCAAGCACTAACTTTATAGCTGGTTGGCTCTTTTTATATCTGGACAGCCACTTTTATCATGGCTAGTCAAAATTTATTTTGTGATTAGCCAGTTCATTCATAGTTCATAGATGCTAGGGTCAGAAGGGACCTCAGCAGATCATCGAGTCCGACCCCTTGGCTTGGGCAGGAAAAAGCGTTTAGCTCAGATGACCCCAGCCAGATGCCTATCCAGTCTTCTCTTTAAGACTCCTAAGGCAGGGGAGAGCACCACTCCCCTTGGAAGCCCATTCCAAGTTTTGGCCACCGTCACTGTGAAGAAGTTCTTCCTGATGTCCAGCCTAAATCCGCTCTCTGTCACTTTGTGACCATTGCTCCTTGTTATCCCAAGAGGCACCCTGGTGAATAGAGCATCTCTAGTTCCCTGCTGCACCCCACTAATGAATTTGTAGTTGGCCATAAGATCAGCTCTCAGCCTTCTTTTGCGGAGGCTGAAGAGGTCCAAGTCCCTCCCCATAGCTCTTCGTCTACAAACCCTTAACCATACAAGTAGCCCTCCTCCGGACCTTCTTGAGGTTATCCATATCCTTCTTAAAGTATGGTGCTCAGAACTGGGTGCAGTACTCCAACTACAGTCTGACCAATGCCACATAGAGGGGAAGTATCACCTCCTTGGTTCTATTTGTCATGCATCTGCTGATGCACAATAAAGTGTAGTTAGCTTTGCTGATGATTTCATCACACTGATAGTTTCATCACACTATGACTCCAAGATCCTTTTCCATTTCTGTGCTGCTGAGAGGATCATTCCCCAACCAGTAGGTGTGCTGGATATTTTTACACCCTACATGCAGCACTCTGCATTTTTCCTTGTTGTACTGCATCCTATTGTGTTCTGCCCGCTTATGCCAACCTGTCCGTGTCTGCCTGTAGTCGTTCCCTACCCTCTGGAGCATTCACTTCCCCCCACAATTTAGTATCATTTGCAAGCTTGAACAGAGTACACTTCATGCCCACATCCAAGTCACTGATGAAGACATTGAAGAGTACAGGTCCAAGGACTGAGCCATGCAGGACCCCACTACCCACATTCTTCCAGGTTGATACCAACCTGTCTACTACTACTGTCTGAGTGCGACCTCCCTCCCCCTCTTAAGCCAGTTTGCCACCCACTGGACCACATAAGCATCTAAGTCACTGCCTCTTAATTTATTTATGAGAATGGGATGAGGTACGGTATCGAAGGCCTTCCTAAAATCTAAAGAAAATGATATCCACCTCTACTCCTGAGTCTAAGCATTTTGTGATCTGGTCATAAAACAAAACCAGATTAGCTAGGCATGATCTGCCTGCTATGAATCCGTGCTGGTTGCCCAGCTCCATTATTTTTCCTGCTGCACTCGCACAAATATGATCTTTGATAATCTTTTCAAAGACTTTTCCAAGCATAGAGGTGAAACTAACTGACCTATTACTCAAATCCTCCTTCCTCCCCTTCTTGAATTGTATAATATATGTAACATGTAGCAGGAGCCTTATACAAAAAGATATAGAAGTTCATTGATTTGGAGTCATTTACTCACTTTCATTTCCATGGCACTTTTTGCTGTAGCATTTGATCAATTCACAAAAATGATGTATTTATTCTATTAGACATTAATCCATGAGTGCAGTCATAGCTATATCTAGAATTACCATGCAACACTGAATAAATCATGAATAGTTTATGCCTCAGTTTCCTTGTCTATGAAGTAAGGCTATTATTTACTTCAGTATGGTTACCTCACTTAAATGATAATCTTTTTATATAGGGACTGTTTTGTTAAGTGTTTATACAGTGTTTAGCACAGTGAAGTCCCCGTTCTTATCTGAGCAATGCAAATACATATAAATAATAAAACAGGATGGGTCCATTTTCTTCCCTTCCAAGAAGTACACGAATTTAATGGAATATAGATCTAGATATATCTATATAGAGATATCTGTTTTTATAATAAACAGTATTTGTGCTGCCTGCATAGATATTTCCATGTTAATGACATACATATTGCTATATCCCCACGAGTTGTAAATTACTATAGCTCCACTGACAACAGCTAAGATCTGGCTACTCAAATCTAATACATTTTGTTCTACTGTAGATTAGTGTGGAGTAAAATGATCAAATTCACATCATTTTAGTATTATAATGATGCTTTGCAATGCCTAGGCTTCTTGCTATGCAGCACGTTTCAGTATGATTTGTGTAGGTGCATAGGATCTCAATACAGCTAAAGAAAAGGCTACAGATCTGTCTAAGAACAATTAAGGTTAAGGCTTCTTGATCCTGTTTCATCTGACTGTTTCTTAAGTGGCTTATGGGCATTTACGTCACCAAGGGTGATTCTATTCCACCTTATGCAACAGCCTGAATTCTGCTAAGAAATCTAAACTCCGCTTTGAACTGTTTCCTGACTAGATTTGAACTACTGTGCATGCTTAGAAGCAATCTAACACAGTTACCTACACATCTAATTCTGCTTACACTGGATGCGTTTATATGTGCCTCTGACTTCACAGTTGGTAATGAGCAGTCCTGGCGGTGTGTGGGTTGTTTTCAGCCCTATTGCAGAGTAGCAGTGGTGGTGTTATGGCTAGTGCCGACTGATGCTATGTTGCCATAGTGATGAGCTACATAACT
>JAGPOW010000304.1:44762825-44807284 GCA_030014935.1 Caiman crocodilus
TAGCTCATCATTATGGTGACATAGTGTTTCGTGTACAAATACCCCACACGCCCACTATGTTGTTGATTCAGTCCTACCTGGGAAAGCATATAAACTCCACAGAAGTCTGTGAATAATCACCTGCAACAACTGTCTGATACTATGGTGAGAAAAAGGAGGTAGTGTTAATGCATACCTTTTGCCCTTTACATTACCTAGTAGACTGTCAGTATCAAACCTCAAGGTTTCCATCTCTCCTTGCAGAAAGGAATATTTCATAATATTTAGCATTCTCCAGCTCTCTACCTCATGGGACAGCAGTTTCATATTTCCACTCTCAAATCTTTCTAAAAATTACACTTCTCCACAAAGGTACAAAGACATGCTTTGTGTGTGTGTGTGTGTGTGTATTTTGATATGGGCAAGATGGTCCCTGTTGTTCTGGCCACATGCTTAGTCCTTTGTTTTAGTTGGCTGTGTGATTGGGCTGGCTGTAGCCGGGTTGTTTATGCAGGATGCCCTAGTAATTAATTTGGTGTTCAAAGATTTCTAGGTGGGGGCTCAGTAAATAAATTTAGTACCCCAGAAATTGAACCCAGCCTTTGTGCTGCCGGCTGGTGCCTGGCAGAAGGGTTACCTATAGCCCAGGTGTCTTACTTACTGGGAGGGTTGTTTCAATATGCAACTTATGTTCTCAGGTCAACTGAGGCACTCTTATACATTTTATCTATTTCCAATATGGCTATTTAAAAAAAAATAGGGAACTGCTGCAAACTAAGGATTAGTTCCCATTAAAAATTTCAACAATAGCATTCTATTCTACAGGTGGCAATAAAATCAGATTGTGTAATATAAGAACAAAGTATAATTCAATGAGGTGAAAAAAAACAGTATAGGTTTGTGCTTCCCCAAATAGTAATACTCTGCCAAAGCACCTCATAAAATCTCAGTTGCAGACCAGAGTTGCATCATGAAATAATAGGATTTTTTTTAATTATGTACTAAACCATGAGTCTATATGTCCTCACTTCACTTCATGAAGAAAGTAAATGTGATTTTGTGAAACTAGAATTCCATACTGTGTGCTATTAATAGATCAGATGAAGGAAATATATTTAATTTTAGGATCCCCATTGTGTTCTTTCAACTTTCAGTTTTTTTCTCAGGCTACCTGTAACATTATTTAAGCAATAGTACAGCTATTTCTAAGTAAATAAATAAATAGCACTAGGAACATTAAAAATATATAGAAATATATATACTGCATTTCATTATAAGCAAGCTGAAAATATTTTATATTCCATTGCTTATTCAGTAATTTGACCCTGAAAAGTCAGCTAAGCAATATATGGTAAAAAAGAAAGTAAGGATATGCATGTTTTTAAATCTGAGTTCTTAATTAAATCTTACCTAACTGTAGCTGGTATTGCACATACTCTCCCTTATCAGAATGTTCCACAAAATTAGGACATTTAGCTTGATTCTGTGATCATTAGACAAGCAGAATTCCCCAAATAAATGGAAGTTTTCACTTCCAATTGAATGCAAGTTTACACAGTAGCCTGTTTGATTCCATTTTGTTTCTATCCTACCTTTGTTAAGATGATGAGAGTTCATACCCTGCAGTCAGTCAGAGCAAGAAATGTATTTCTTTCTAAGCAAAAAGCTTTTAATTGAATGGGCTTTAAATTCAAGCCATACTATAATACAGGATTTAAGATATGTTAAACCTCTAGTTTAATGTACGTAAAATAAAATTGGTTTCATTAGAGATGGTTTTATTCAGCTCCTCTGCTAGGGAATACTTGGACTGGATAATTGGCTACCTTACACATGCACAGTCGTAAATGAAGCTTAAAATGTGGCCCTTTACACTGAGCATAATTTGGAGGAAAAAGCATCCTAGACAGATGTCTACTCCATGGTTTATATGAGTATGTGATACCATCCGCACTTTTCACAGCTAAACCCTTGAAAACTGGGAGATTGACAAAGGGCCCCAAACGTGAAGAGCATTCATTAAAAGATGTAAATAGCCGAGATCCATGCTGTTATGTTTCAATCTTCTTTATCCTGTTGAAAACAGGAAAGCCTCCTGTCATGCAGGCTCAGGGATTCTCAGGGCCCAATAAAGGTTAGTGACATTTTCAATTCATGTTTGTTTTCATTCTTCTAATCATGAACCCTGTGTCAGCCTGCGAAACCAGCTGAGCTTAATCCATAACCTTTTACTAGTGAAACATTAACTCACAGCATGTCCTGTTGTCTTTTTAAAGCAATACAAAAGAAAAAAAAAACAGAGCCATGGTATACATGATAAAATATAGCAGCAGCCAAATGTGAAGGGGTGTTGGTTGTAGCCCTGCTGGTCTAAGGACATAAGCAGACAAGGTTCATTGGAGAAATTTGCTATCTTTCATTAGACCAACTAAAATAGTCGGAAAAATTCTTCTGTGCAAGCTTTTGGGTACAAATACCCTTCTTCAGGCAGAGGAAGTATCTGCAGTTGTTTTGTGCCCTTCCTCGATGTGAGTGAATAGAAGCCAGAGGCCACTATGCAAGAATGTCAGTCAGTGAAAATGCAAATTGTGGCAGACAATGGGTGAGAAAAAGGTGGGGGGGAGGGGAAAGGGGAATGTAAACCTGGTGTTAAGATGTAGCTGGTAAATAACAGAGAGGTTACCTGGGGTATCAGATGTTAGGTAGCTTATAATTTGCCATAAATCCAATGCCTATATTTAGCCCATGATTTTTTGTATCCAGTAGATTGATGAAATGAAGTTCATAGGCCCATCTGCAAAAGGTGTTTTGTATATTCCCTCTGAGGATTTGAACTGAGAAATTGGAAAGAGAGCAGTTATCTTGTGAGAAATGTGCCACCACAGGTAACTGGGTATTTTTGTCTTTGATAGATTTTCAGTGTGAGTTCATTCTGGTATGCAGTCTTTGTTTGGTTTCTCCTACGTGTTTTCCATTAGGGCATGTAGTGCAGTGGATAACATATATTACATTTCTGGAGGTGCAGGTGTAAGATCCAAGAATGTTGATGGTTCTGCTGTGGGGTGTAGTAATTGTGGGGGTGGTGGAAATATATTGGCAGGTTTTACATTTCTTGTCATGGCACGGTCTGGATCTATCTGGTATGCTTTGGTTCATAGGAAGTTTGCTTCTGGTGATGAGATTAGCAAGATTTGGTGCTTGTTTAAAGGCTAGGATAGGTGGTTCTTGGAAGATTTCTTTCAAGTATGGGTCTTCTTCTAGTATGGATTGCAGTTGTTTGAGGATTTTCAGTATAGGTTCTAGGGAATTATGGCATGCAATTTCATGGGGATACTCTTTCTGAACTGCAACAATGCTTCACATGGTATCCAGGTGGCTCTTTAAAAAGTGATCTATCTATCCTAATTGGGTGAAAGCCCTTTTGAGATTTGTGAGATGACAATCATAGGTGTTCTCCTCAGTGCAAATTCAGTGGTACTAGAAGGCTAGGCTATATATTACAGCTTTCTTGGTGTGTTTAAGGTGATTGCTGGTTCTGTGCCCATATGCATGTCAGTCCATGGGTTTCTTGGTGGTTTGTATTTTACCTTTTTGGATAGTGATCATAGTGTCTAAAAAGAAAACGTTGGTGCTGGACTATTCAAGAGCTAGTCTGAAAGCGGAGTAATGATTATTGATTTCCATCAGAAATTCAATCAGAAATTGCAGGGTTTTAGTCCAAATGATGAAGATGTCATTGATTCATTGATATATTTTAAGGATAGCATGAGCTTGGTGCAATCCTTGAGGAATTCTTCTTCCAGGTGGCTCATAAAGAGGTTGGCATATTGTGGGACTATTCCTCCAGACCATCGCTGTGTCCATGGTGTGGAGGAAGTGTTAGTTATTGAAAGTGATGCTGTTTTGTGTGAGGATGAAGTATATATGTTCAGTAATATCTTTGGGTCTGTACTCTGAGTTGTAATCTTTCTCTTATAGATATGTAAGGCAGGTGCGAGTGCCATCCTGGTGTGGGATTTTGGTATATAAGCTGGTAACATCCACAGTGGCTAGGCAGATGTTGCCAGAAAGGTAGTTTATGTTTTTAAGATATGTTTTTCATAGAAAGTCTGTTATATCTTGGACAAAACTCACACTTTGGGTGACGAGAGGTTTTAGGATTGATCCAATGAAACCTGATATTTCCTCAGTTAATGTTCCATGGTTTGATATGATAGGTCTGCCAGGGTTCCCTTATTTGTGAATTTTAGGGAGCATGTAAAAAGTCCCTGCATTGGGTAGTTGGGGAATCAAGTTCTGTAGCTTTTCTTGTAGTTCAGAAATAAATGATTTAATGGTAGTATTGAGTTTAAAGGTAAAAAGGGGGTAGGATCTTCCTCTAGCTTTTTGCAGTTAGTGGTGTCAGAAAGTGGTCTGTTGACTTCTTTTCTGCAGTCTTCATAGGTAAGAATAACTATAGCTCTTCCTTTATCTGCTGGTCTTATTACAATTTGGTGGTTTGATCTTAGAGATTCTATGGCCCTTCTCTCTGAGAGGGAAAGCAGTTATACTTGTAGAAAGCAATATATATTTTAATTAAATTAAATAGTATTCAGATGTAATAACTACTTATTAATTTTAAACTATTCAGTACCGATACTGACTGAAAGCTATTGGTAACAAATGCATGAATAACCAAGTGAAAGCTAGCGTATCTTTTCCAGAAGTTATTAGATAACTTTTCATCTATTACTCCAATATTTTTTTATATTTTAGTTTATCCATGTTTGATTAATAATATATTAATAGAAAATATACTTGATTCACTCTCTTGTATAAATTATCCATTCCCTTATGGTTCTTAAAACTTCATTCAGATAAATGGAAAATAGTTTGGTTTCATAAAGAAACACTGTGCACTGATCTGGATTTTACACAAAATACACTACAAACTGCATACCGCAACTCCTCCTACCTTTCTGACTGTGCATAGCGACATACTATATACAAATCCATAGTTTACAAATATTAATTCATGGAATTAAAATCATGGAATCAAACTGAAGGAAAACAAGGAGTGGCACACTCCGTGAGCCCTAGTGTTGCAGCATTCACAAGCTGCCTGCTACCTAGAGGTATGTAGAATAAACATTTAAAACTGTGTCTATGTCTAAATTGCCAAATCTTTCTGAACATCTCTGGATCAATTTGAAAGATTCCAGTTTGATTTAGGGGAATTAAAGAGTCTCCTGATCTAATTCAGCTTTGGAGATTCAGCCACTGAACTGAATCAGGGACTGAAGTGTCTCACAGCCCTAATAAGCAGTCAAAAAAAAGGCTATCTTGTAGGGCTGAGCGAAATTTCTTCAGCTGTTTCATTTCAATGCTATTTCAATGCATTTCAAACTCAAAACAGCAAAATTGAAATTAAACTAAAGGCTTCAAAACAGCCTCAAAATGAAATGGTGGCAGTTGAAACATTTTGAAAGTTTCAAAACATTTTGAGTTTTGAAGCTGGGCTTGCTTGCACCTACAGAGAAACAAAGAAGAGGGAGGGGGAGAGGAGGGAAGGACTGCTCATGATCAATATATGTAGCTGGCCAGTGACTGTCATCCTTCCTTGAGATCTCTTCCAATCCCAGTGCTCTGGGGAAGGGATGGAAAAACAGCATAAAACTCATTGTTTGAATTGAGCTTTCTCCGTGCCTTCACACTTACACGTGACACAAGTTTTGCTCTGAACAGTTTGAGGTGCAGTTTCCCAGAAACCCCTGCACCTATCTCCTTAAAACTTTGCAGGCTTCATGGCCTCAGCAGGGGCTATCATCCCTATGGTTTCACCCCACTGCTCCTTAACACGCACACAAAGTCACACATTCATGAGTTTTGCTTTTCAGCAGCTTAAGGTGCAGTTTCCCAGAAGCCCCTGCACCTATCTCCTTGAAACTTGGCAAGCTTTATTGCCTCAGAAGGGGCTACTATTCCTGCAAGTTTCATCTGAATCAGGCAAGAAATGAAAAAGTTATAGCAGTTTTGTTCTTCCCCATTATAGCCTATGGGTAAAATGTCAAAACAGCATTGAAACAATGAAACAGGTTCGACAAAACCAAATGGAACAGTGCTTTCAAAGTGAAATGAAATTTGAAATGAAACAATGTCCTGTTGAAATGGAAACTGAAATGAAACAGTGCTGTTTCACACAGTCCTACTATCTCGTCACAGCCTCTACTCAGCTCATAGCCCTTACTCAGTTCACAGGAGAGTGAGCAGAAATAAGTATGGACGTACTTAAATTTCAGTTTCACAAATTTCATGGAAACTGCAAAATATGGAATTGTACATGAAATCTACAAAATCAACAAGAGGTGCTGGCTGGCAAGGCAGCATGAAAGGCAGCAATTAAGATGGTGACCAACCCCTCAACCCTCCTTCCCCCAGGCCGTCTTCACCAATCAGTGCCAAGGTGCAGAGCTGCTACAAAATGACAACAAAATGAGAACTTTATGCCACAATCAACCCACAAAAAATGATAAGTCCCCTTTGCAATTTAAGTAGACCTAAGGTCTTTGTTGTTCCCCTGCTGAAATTGTGTCTGAGATTTGGCAGAAAGAGCAGGAAGTTAGCTGGGGAAGCAGCACTGGCTCTAACAGGCTTTCTACTTCAATTTGCTTATCAGAGTAGCCAGTTCATTGCACAAACATGCACAAAGGCCTCAAGAAGGAGCCTTTCTTAAACAGCAAGAAAGGGTGTAGTGACATACTCCTGTCTCAAAATAAGTGGGAGAAGAAGAGCAATTGTGACTCTTAGGTGCAGATCATTCTCTGCTTCGCTCCTGTGGCAAAGTTGCTACTTACTCAGGCAAATTGTAACATCACAGTCAAGCCCAGAATGAGTCAAAGAGCCTAAGAGGGATAAAAAGGGCCTTTTATAGATAAAGCAGAAAGCAAATAAGTACTAAAGAGAAAGGAAGTCCATTAACAAATGAGTGAAATTAAATTAATGACAAAATGGGTGAAATAATAGTCTTATTACAAGAAAAATAGTTGGAACAATGAAAGTGTATGAAAATAGCTATTGGTAAGAAGAGGTAAAAGGCTACAAGAAGCATTTCAGTGTACGTATTAACTGATCCATATAGCATACATCAGAATTTATTAAAGAAATTTACTGTATTGACTATTGTAACTTAAGCAAGTCAGTCCATTTATTCATGTCTGAATATGGTGATATCAAAGCAGAATTTCCAGAAGTCTTCTCAAATCTCTATTAGCTTTGCACTCAACAGCTGAACTCCCAATGATCTGTCATACAGCGCCTTTCCATTTCCACTATTCTCCAAAGGGAGTCTTGTCAGATGGTATCAAACACTTTTAAGCAATCAATAAAACACATGTTCAGTGGATGATTGCACTCTGCATTTTTCAGTGATGTGATGGATGTTTGCAGTTGATCATGTATACCTCAATCCTTCTCTGAAATCAGACTGTTGTGGTGGTAGTCCTAGCATTCACCTCATGCAACACAGGATTATATGGTGCAGAGTGAGCTTCCATGTGATATCAAGAGATGGAACAAAGTCTCATTTATGGTAAGGACAAAAAATCAGTTCAATCTGTCAATTTCTAGTCATTCATACATCATTGCAAATTGTTTCCACTTCAGACCAATGCAGAAGTCACCAATCACTTTCTACCAATTCATACATAGTCACCAATCACTTTCTACCCCTGCTGCTTACACAGGCTTCATTTTTCAGAAGAACAAGAACTTCTTCCTCTCACAGAATTGATGGCTCTGGCTCAATACTCTTCTTCCTGTCATCTTATACTATGAGTAGCTCTGATGAGGTATACAGACTGTAATCTTCCCACCAATATTTGATATCATCAAGTTTAGTGAGGACTCTGCCATCCCAATCTTTTATTATATTCAATCACGCAGAAAAGTTTTTTAGTAAAAAGTCTGACTAGTGTGTAATGTACTTTGTAGTATTACCCTCTTCATGATCCTTAGGTTCTACATATTTGGTTCTAATGTATTGTTATGTACTTTTGTATAACGTAGTCTTTGAATCTGTCTACTCCGTTTCTTCTACTGTCTCTCAACTCATACTTTAGTCTCCAACTCATTTTCTTTTGCCTTTCCTCGTTTTTTCCACCAGGTCAATCACCTTATCACATAACTGTGGTGCAGCCCAATCCTGACTTACCAAAAACATGGGTATTGGTGGCTTTGAACTAATAGAATTAATTTTATCTCAAAATGCATTCAGACTGTTCTCCTTTTTTCACTTATGGCAGTATATTTCATCATACTGGAGACTTTGCATTATACCCCATTGGCATAGATAAGCCAAATAAGCATCTTCAGAGATGGGATCAGCGTGAAAAACTGGCAATGGGCAAGTACAGATGAGGACGCAAGCTGATGAAGAATGCCAACTATTGAAACCCAACATCAGTTTGGCATCACTTAACCCATCCAACAAAGCTGCAGTTACTTGGCCTAGCAAAACATATGCACTAGAGTCATAGATTCACCTGGCAGTGTCTCAAACCCATTTTGGATAGAAGTTACATATTTTTTGTTGATTCTGGATAAAGCTACTGCAGTGGACCTACAAAATACCTTACCTTTATTATTACTTACTTTTTCTCCTAAGGGCTAATAATTGATGGTCAGACCCTCAATCTTCATTCAGAAAAGTCTTTGTTTCCCAAATGCTATTTCTCTAGCATTGATGTATAGGTGATTTGATTCACTGGCATGTTTTCAAGTGACCTCCATGTGTAAAAAAATCTAAGATGCTGCATGAAGATATTTTTTAATGACCAAGTCAGTGTCTACATTCTGGTCCCCAATTACCAGGTTGATAGCTTTCCTTAGTGTTTAAATTAACATCTCTTTAAACCATTCAGAAAATTCATCAGTTGCGGAGGCTGGCAAATTTGCAAGATCAAAGTGAATATAATGTGTGTAACAACAGGAGGAACCAGGGGGTAGTCTGCAGAGCTGTGCTGACTGGAAATTTAGACTGCAACTCCCAGAAGCCACCAGGAGTTGGTAGGCAAAAAAAAAAGGAAGAGGAAGCTCAGGGCTGGAATAAGGGGATAGAGCAGTGTGCATGTGAAACCAGGACAACCCTACACAGAGGAATGCACAGCGGAGCTGGAGATCTCACTGCCTCAGTCAGCCAGGACTATGGACTGAAAGACTTGGGGGCAGCTGCAGACTGCTGTTTGAGTGCCCTAAGGGCTAAAGGCTTGCCTGGGAATGCCTCCAGAGGTGTGGCAGGGAAATTAAGGTGCTGAGTGTATGTTACTACAGTGTTGATGTTTCTTTACCTTTTACCTGTTCACTCCCTTTGGCACATTGTCTTGTGATACTAACCCTATGATTTTCTATATAAAAGTGAGCTTGCTTCTTATGCCAATTTCTGGGGCTGCAGAGTTGGTACAAATTGATGGTAGCATTGAGATTCTGATGGGGTGCTATACCTCAAGTGAGGCAAATGGGGTCAGTAGTCACAGGCCATAAGATACAGGGCAAACTGCTACAGAGAGTATATAGCTTTTGTTTGTTGTGCGGGCATTTGATCAGGGAAAGTGAGTACCATGGAGGAGGGGGTACTCCCGTTGGAAGGGGAAAACACAAGTACAGCCGTTTAGTGTCTCAAAGTCTATATTCAACCTAGCACCCTATAGCAGGGAGCAACAAGAATGGTGTAGCTGGCATGGACAATTTTAAATAGCTGCTGAGCTAAATGGGTGGAATGAGGGCACTAAGCTAAAATTCCTGAACCCGTTGCTCACAGGGAAGGCTGAAGAGGTCTCCATGGGTTCAGCAAGGAAGCCAAACAGGATTATGAGCACCTGACAGGGGCCCTCAGGAGTGCTTTGGAACCAGGTGCAGGTCCTGAATGGGACTGTGCAAGATTTCTTTAATCATAAGAAGACTTCAGCAGAATTGGTACAAAAGTTTGATATTGCCCTAAGATGATTAACTGTAAAGGCCTTCCCACAAATCAACCCTGAAGTATAGGACCTGTTGGCCCATGACTAGTTCCATCAGCAATACCTTCAGTGGGGAGAAGCGGGTCCAGCTTCATTTGGGAAAGCTCGAGAGTCTGGATGATGCCATAAAGCTAGCCACTGAGATGGAAGTGGTGAAATAAAATGGAGGCCAAGGCACCACATCAAGGGTGCATATACATGCTAGGGAGGAGAAGTCAAGAGCATGTAGACCAACCCTGGAGTTGGCAGCCTTGCATACAGTGATGAAGACATTGAGAGAGATCCAAAGTGAACTGGATTCCAGAATGAGGTGGTTATTATTGGTGTCAGAGCTGGAGGGAAACCTAGGAGAAGTTCCTTGCCAGTTCCTCCTAAATTCTGGTGCCTACATGGCCACTGTACATAGCCAGGTATAGGAGCAAGCTTCAACAGAGGCAGAAAGAAGCCTTCAACATTATTGGCTAGTGATCAAGCTAGCCAATGGAGAAGCACTTCTGATTCTGAGAAAGTGGGGTACAACCATCAACTCCCAATACCTACAGCTGCCATGTAAAATTCTTATAACAAAGGATGCCAATCAAGATGCCTTGTTAGGCACTGACTTCCTAAAAAATTATCATTTCACTATGAATTTTGCAGGTTGTTCATGTTCTTTTCTGGAGAGGTGTTTCCCCTGGAATGCCACAGATGGCCAAGTGAAGGCATGCAAAGTGATAGTGGAGAAGAATCTAACAATGCTTTGAACACCGTGGTCTGGTTTGCTCAGATGGAGTGCTCTCACCTGCCATGTCTTGATGATACAACATAAACTTCTGGGAGCTAGAGGAAATGGACCAACAATAATTCTGAGACCTATAGGCCGGTCTTATGGGACTCCATCACCTCTTTACCCCACCCTTAACACTTCAACGAATTTTAGCGTAAATTCTGGTTCTAGTGCCTCTTTTCACTCTCTGAGAACATAAGCAGAATATGGTGCTTGTGAAAGTGAAACAAACAAAGAAAATACAGGCACAGACCTGATTATAAACGAATCCTAAAGTAATTATCCAGGTGTCCATGCCATGAAGACAGGGCAATGTTTACCAGGTTTATTAGTACTTGGCCAACAGCCACACAATTTCGACAGGGGCTTTCAGAACTGACCAGTCCTCTCATAAAGGCTTAACAAAGAAAAAAAAGGGGAGAAAAAAGACAATCCTCAGCTCTCCACCACTATGGTGTCTAATCCTGAGTCTCTTACAGTCTCTCTGCATTCTCCCTCTTTGACACTGGCACTCTTTTTGGGCTCCTCATCCCTGCCAGTTTCAGGTGCTGTACAGTGCTGATGTTGGCTTCAAAACTGTTTTGTCACAAGTTGTAAGAGGCCAGAAAAAGGTACTAGCCTATGCATGCCAAGCCTTAAACAAAGTTGGGAGCCAGTAGGCAACTACAAGAAAGGAACTGTTTGCTGTAGTAAACTTTACCGAATATTTTCCACACTTCCTCCTGCGGAGACACTTCATAAGAGCAGACCACAATTCTCTCCAGTAGCTACACAATTTCCAAAAACCTGAAGGACAGCTGGCTAGATGGTTAGAACAGCTGGTTAAGTTTGAATACCAAATAGTGCATCTCTCTAGGAGATGGCACCAGAATACTGATGCATTGTCCCATAAGCCTCACATAGTGGAAGTTGAACCTAAAGGTGAAGCAGTAGGGATTCAGCCACTGTCAGCAGTAAAGACAACCAAGGGTGAACAAAGCCTGAATGCAGGAAAATCCAGAAGGTTGACAGAATGGTGTACAAAATAATGGGAAGAAACTAGCATTAAAAAAGTAATAAAGTAGAAGAAAATCAATAGTGAAGAGTTCCCTGAAGAAGAGCAATATCATCTGCGCCTGAAGAGGTACCAAGTAGTATGGCCTGAGGTGAGCGTTAGGCAAGGAGCACTGGTACAAAAACTTACACAATCTGCCCAAAGAACGGAGCTTATTCAAATAGTGGTACCAGAGAAGTAAATGCCAAAAATTCTGCAAGCTTTACATGATTCCAGTATTGAGGGACATTTGGCCATGCTCATAAGGTCCAGTCCTAGTATTTTTGGTTAGGCTGGAGAAAATCTGTTAAGGACTGGTGCAGGTCACGCAAGGGGTGTGGTGCCTGAAAAGGACTGAAGAGTAATCACAGGGCCTTCACAGTCTCCATGCAGGCTGGATGACCCCTGAAAAGGATAGCAGTGAACTTCCTGGGTCCACTTCCCATTACACCTCATAGAAACAAGTATGTTTTAGTAGTGGCTAACTATTTTTCCACTGGGCAGAAGCATACCCCCTCCAAGATCAGAAGGCTCAGGCTGCGACAAAGGCAATTGTTGAGAAATCTGTGTGCTGTCATGGTGTACCTCAATCCCTATACACTGACTAGGGGAGAAATTTTGAGTCTCAACTATTTCATCATGTATGTGACCTTCAGGAAATGAACAAAACCTGCACCACATTGTATCACCCCCAATCTGATGGAACAATTTAACTGTACTCTGGTTGGCATGCTGTCCTCTTGGATCAGACAGTCAGAAGGAGTGGGATGAGATACTCCCTTATGTCATAATGATCCATTGGAGCGATGTGCAGTCATCTACATGATATATACCATATATGATATTGTTTGGATGGGAAATGTGCCTACCTGTTGATATCTCTAGAGTAAATATATCAGAATTTAACAATCCATTGGAAATGTTACAAAGATGGCAAGATACCTAAATTCTGTTAGCCAAACTGTTAAGAGACATCAGGCTTCAGCCACACAAAGGCAAAAAGAGTATTATGACCTCAGAATCCCCGGACAGGTATAGGAACCAAAACAGCTGGACTGGGCACAGAACTAAACCAGGAGGTGAGGCCAGTGCCAAAAGCCATGTAAGAAGTTCAGTGGTCTGTATACAGTCATCAAGAAATTGTCTGAGGTGTTGTATTAGATGGCAAGTAGGCCAGACAGATAAACATCTGTAGTATATTATAATTGCATAAAACCCTATGTGTGTTCAGAGGACAGAAACCCTGGACTGACACAAAGAAACTAGAGAGGACTGCTCCTCATCAGCCAAGATTTTGGCAGAGGCTTCACAACAGAACCCTCACCTATATAGCCCCAGTAGGTCCAATAGGATGCTGCTAAAGGATGCTTCTGGATCAGAAATGTAGGGTGAGATCCAGGGATGGGAATGAAGATAGTAAGTATGAACAAGTACTTGGGTTAGGATCAAGACTGGGTACAATGGGGGATACCCAAAACCAACCAGAGCCAATAAGGATCCACACCCCTAAATCCTCAGGTAGACCACAGTGAGTGTGGACAGCTTCCAGCTGGCATAGGGACTACATGGCGTAATTTTAGTTGGATGTGGAGGCACATCCAGTTTAAAGTAGGGGTAATATAATGTGAATATAATGTGTGTAACACCAGGAGGAACCAATAGCCTGCAGAGCTATTCTGACTGGTAATTTAGACTGTAACTCCCAGAAACCCCCAGGGGCTGGTAGGCAAAAGAAAAAGGAAGAGGAAGCTCAAGGTTAGAGTCAGGGGAAGAGAGAGCAGCATGCACGTGAAACCTGGTCAGCTCTACACAGAGGAGTGCACAGTAGAGCTGGAGATCTTTCTAGTTCAGTCAGCCAGGACTGTGGACTGAAAGACTTGGGGGCAGCTGCAAGCTGCTGTTTGAGTGCTCTAGGGACTAAAGGCTTGCTTGGGGACACCTCCAGAGGTGTGGCAGGGAAATTAAGGTGCTGAGTATATGCTACTACAGTGTTGATGTTTCTTTACCTTTTACCTGTTCCCTCCCTTTGGCCCATTAGCTTGTGATGCTAATCCTTATGATTTTCTGTATAAAAGTGCTTCTTGTGCCAGTTTCTGGGGCTGCAGAGTTGGCTCCGTATTAACTGGCTTCACTCAAAAACTAACTGAAATAATTCTCTTGCTGACTGGACTCTATCCAATTTAACTTGGTTTCATCCACTTTGGTATCTCTTTGGGTATGATAAAGGTGACCCCATTATTATAATATGATAGGTAAGTGCAGGATAACTGGAGAAAACCAAATGTAATATTAATTTTTAATGAGTGATCCTGGTGCTAGTCATATTTTAATTCTAACTACATCTCTAGTAACACACAATTAATATTAAGAGAAAAATTGCTATGAGCCTTATTGTGACCAATCCTGCACAGCAACACAAGAGAGTATAGAGAGCCTAAAACAACCCCTTAGTCCCTTGCATCTGTGAACTGTATTACTTATCACCTCCTGCTGGCAAACATAAGCAGGCCCTACACAGTCTATAATCTTCCCTCAATAAGGGGCAAGGAGTGGGTAGAACTCTCTGAAAGCAATTGGAAGTATTGGGATAATAGTAGGGAAGAGTAAAACTATGAAACTATGAAATGTCATTAAAAATGTGTAGGGTCACAGTATGTGTTATAGCTGTGATGATCCAGGAAATATGGAAAAACTAAGGGCCTTCTTGGTGATACCTTATTGAATCAACTGCATAGCTGAGATGCAAGCCACACTTTTGGGCTCAAAGTGACTTTTTCAGGTCTAGAACAGAAGCAGATACAGCCTAAGCTAAATCCATAAAGTAACAGTTTGCATTTTACTCCATGTGTAAATGAACAGTCACTTGAAGAATGCAGGAAGACTATAAGCTAGAAACAAAGCAAAGTTATTAGAAGCAGCTTCAGAACCAAAAAAAAAAAAAAAAAAAAGATTACCTATAGGAGAACACTTTTCACAGAACTACTCCCTTTCTGACCTCACAATTCTAATACTCAAGGGAAATCCACAAAATACTATCAAAAGGTGGGCCCAGGAATAAAATTCATAATTTTACTAGAGACTAAAACTACTGGCAGTAGTGTAACAATCAGGTTACCAGAGCACCAGCTCCAGGACCCAGTTAGAGGGGCACATGAACATCAGCCACTACCTCTGCCAGCCCGGTCCCTGCTGCCACCTAGGGTGTTGTCCCTGACTGTTACACTTCTGAACTATGGATTAAACACAGCCAATGTCGTCATGGCTCATTACACTGTACCTGCTATCCTTGCTAACTTCTCAGCACTCCACAGGTAATACCAGTCCTTTTCCCCCTGATCTACTTCAAGTTGTCTATTTCACTGTGCTTCTCTTATTTTGAAGCTGTTTGTGATAACTTTTCTGTGCTTCTAGATCTAATCCTCTGGTATCACCCAAAAAACCTTTGCTTCTCACATTAAGAACTTGATCATAATAAACAAATATTTATTTGTAGAACAGCTTCCCAAGGGGAAAAATGCACGTCTTGATACTTACTGAGGTTAAACATTCTCTTACGTCAGTCTTAAAACTTTCACGCACTGCTCCATCCACTCCGTCACTGAAAGAGTATGGTAGTTGGTGGGTGTGTCTTTCCAGTCCTTGATAGCCATCTAGTGGCATAAATATGTCCGCTGCTCAACTGCCGCATTGCATTTAGGCCTTTTATGATTGCTGGGACAAAGATCCCGCTGTACTTTTCCCACAAGGACAGGAGAATATTTTTCAAGTGATGCGTTTGGTATGGCTCTGAGTAAATTGAACAAGAAGTCAAAAAGATCTCCTCTCTGGTTAGAACAGGGCGGGGGCCGAAGGAGGTGTGAGTCCCTGTTCTTTAGCATACCATTTATTTCATTACATCTAATTTAGCTGATATTATCAACATTATTACACTGATAGTTGTTTCAACTCAGACTAATTTAATTGATAGAATTCTGTGTCCTTGCTATTATATGAGACAATTAGCTCTCATTAGTTCACATTTCACTCATTTTCTACTGACTGATTGCAGTACATACTGATACTCACTAATATCAATATGTAATGCAATCAGTCAGAGGAAATGTTGGTAGAGTATCTCTAGAAACTATCATACTTATTATTCTGATTGTCTTCAAAGTACCAATATTTTCCTATAATTTGATGGTTTCATAAAGTAATATTTTGTATGAATACCAATTTTAAGGTCACATACTTAATCATGTATGGATTAAGCAGCATTTAACTAATGAGAAATTTATTGCAACTTATTAATATATTACTATTATATAGTGTAACCTACAAATAATAAAAATGAAACTACAGTTTGACTTAGAGACTTTTTGCTTCCTTTTTCTTGTTTCTTCAGTTTTCCTTCTAAATTCTAAGTTTTTTTGTATTCTATTGTGAAGGTCCTGCTGTAACCATATGGAGGGCTTTAGCAAAGCAAGAACATGCAGCTGATGCTTTGTAGAAGAGGTGAAGAGGTTACTCAAATTGTACTACTGTTAATTTGTCCCTTAAGCATCTACAGCAGGGAGTCTATAATAGAAAGAACCAAAGCACAAAGATTTGGTTATCAGATTATTACGTCAGAAATGCTAAAGATTCAAAGATTCAAAGAAAAGAAAAGAGTGAAAGGTTTTTTGTAACCAATTTAATATAATCCACTGAGCTTTTGTTGAAGCTTATTTGTAAATGCACTGCTAGTTTACTCAAAAATGCATATACAGGTACCTATATTTTCCTTCTTAAAAATGTTTATGGTTACTTAATGATGTAAATTTGTAGGTATCCTAATAAACAATATGCTTTCAGTCCTCATATTTTTATGAAATATTAAGCCCCTCAGTACTCGGGTAAAGTATGGATCATTCTGAGAAAAATAATAGTACAACACTCTCCAGTATACTGTTCTTTAGAGCTTAGCTCCTCAATAATAAATGTACCTAAGAGTCTTTATAGCTAGCCTCAAACAAGATCATAATCTTTAAAAAGAAAATATTTAATATAGAAAATATAAAAAGGCATAAAATAAACAGTTTGCAGTTTAGGATTTTAAAAATTCAAAATGATCATATTTCAAAGAGTAAATCAAATTAGATTTGCTATACTAAATTTGATGCTGAATAATGACATAGGACATTTAAATACCATAGTTGCTATAATAATCCCTGTTTGATTCATGGGTTCCCTGAACTGAGCTAAGCCTTTAGAGAAAAACTAATTGCTACAAACAGTAATTTTCAAGTCCCTTTTGTTTCCTATTGCAGGCACCTCTGGATGCAGAAGGTACCCAATTAGCAGAATTCATGGTCCTGATTGTGCATTGTGGGGCTAGTGTTTGAACAGTATAAACACTGCTGATTACTATTCCAATGTAATGGTTGATTTTTTTTGATTGCTTAATAAGGCCATCTATTCTGCATCAGGCACTGGCAAGGCTGTTGGTGAAATCAGTTAGGTCACTTTTTTCTGGTCATAGTAGCAGGAGGAGCCTTGTGATAGTGACAGATGACTAAAGACATAATTACAGGCTATTTAATCACATCTGTTTTCCCACTTAACATTGTTTGCTCAAGTTAGATGTAGTTAAATAAATCAAAAGGAAAATAATGGCAAAGACACTAAAAAATTACTATTACATGGTTAAAACTCTAGGGCTTGTTATAATTACAGAAAACAGAGTTTACAGTGATTTTTAAAAGGCACTAATTTATATTAGTGAGTTTCTATACACACACACACTCTGGAATGCTGGTTGTTGCTGTTTTTAGTCAATGTTATTTAAATAACAATTTATATGAAAAAAGCAGCTGAAATAAAAAAGGTGGAATATTATTGTTTGTTTATTAAAAAAACTTGTGTCTCTCCAATATTAGAACTGCATTTCAAAACAAGTAACTCCTTTCATGATTTGTGATTAACAACTAGTGCCCTAAATGTACTTTCCATTAAACAGCAATCAGGATAGCAGACACCAAGACCTAAATCAAAAACAAACAAACAAACAAAACAAAGAAACTTAGGGTTTGAATCTGTACTTGGATGGATTTGGAGTGACCAAGTCCAAAACTGTAATCCAGAAACCACCACTCAGCAACAACATAACTTCAGAAGCACCTAAACTCACTAAACGTGTTACTGTTTAGCCTGAAAGTTCCCCTTGGCACCTGCACTTCTGCTTCTAGTCATGCCTGGAAACATCCTTTCTAAACAGTTTTGTTCTTAGATTCTGCATATGCCCTAAATGAAATCCAGAAAGCAGGAGGAAAGGCACCTACATACCCACAGGAGCCATAATGTACTAGGCATACAGTTGCATTCTGTGTTTTGCTGGATTGGGCCTACCACAGATGCAGTCATGGCTGCTTCACTGTACTGCTGCCTGCTTTATATATGATAGCTTATTGGATGAAGAGCTTGCCCAGAAAGTAAGGGAGTTTGGTTATAAGCCCTTATCAACCTGAGAGAGTTCAAACCCACATCTCCCAGTTTCTATTCAAGGGTTCTTACCAACAGGCAGTAGGTTAGTTTGGAAGTATTCCCCTTTGCTGCCACTGAGCAGAAGCAAATTCAAGTTCATAAGGCTAAAAACAAAGGGACTATGGTTAGATGAAGACATTAAAATGCCCAACACAGAATCAAGGTAAATGACACTGGTTTCTCTAAGCAGACTAGGTTAGTTCAGTAGCAAATAGAAAACAGGTTTGCCTTTTGTTCAGACAGGCTCACAGTTTGCCTGCACTGGCATAGAACAGCATATTAGGGATGCTCACATACACCTCCCAGCATGCCCCACAGGCTTCCCAGGCTGCAAGAGGTTGCTGAATACACCTGAGCAGCCAGGGCATCCCTGATCACATGAACAGCAGCTGGGGGGACACAGCTGCACCAGTGGCGGCAAGAGCACAGCAGGGGGAGCCCAGTAGCAGTGAGCAGGGAGCTCCTGCAGATGCCACTGGCACTGTCAGTGGTGGGGGTGGGGTGGTGAGCACCGACCACAGGTTGGCGACCACACACAGGCACCGCTGGCAGTGTCAGCAGCAGCCATAGGTGATGATCAGGGACTGCCTGCAGATGCCAGCAGTGCCAGTGGTGGGGCAGTGAGCAGCGACTGCCCGCAGATGCCTCTGACAGTGTTGGTGGTGCCTTTTAGTAGGGGGTGCACATACATCCACGTGCACCCCTTACACGTCACCACTGCCTGACTGGCTGTCAGGCATGGGTGACCATGCTCCCAACCCCCTGCCTTATCACCATGAACCCTCCTTCATGCCCAGTCCAAGGCTTCTAGGAGAGCCCCAGAGCAACTGTCCTTCATTGTGACTTGTACGTGCCTCCATGTTCCAGGCTATCTGTGCCTCACCATGGTATCCCGTCACCTGCACCCAAGCAGGGAGACCCAGGAGCTATGGCCCCCCACCTCCTCTCCCAAAGAAGAAATGGGAGCCACAGTCCATCTCCCAAAGGAGCGAGAAGCACGAATGGACAATCACACCACAGATGCAGTGGTTGTCCAGAGCATGAAGCTTTTCCTGTCTCTCCTAACACTCTCCACAGAGGTATAGATTGGTTGGGTCAGTGGCCAGGCACCTCTCCAGCTCCAGCACTTCCTGCTCGACCTGCTCCCGGACCTCCTCCCTCTGCCAGGTGTGCTCCGAAGTGTAGCTGTGGCAAAAAAGTCAGATGCACACCTTCCCCACATTCCACCATCTCTGAGCCAAAGGGAAAGCTGCCCATTGTTCCCGCCAGGCCAGCCAGAACTCATGGAAGGCCTCCCTGAAGCCCACATCCTCTAGTAGACTGGCATTGAAATGTCAGTAGGCCGACCTCAGACACCCAGGCCCTAGTGTGGCCTGGGCCGAGACAAGGTAGTGATCGCTGAAATGGGTTGGCCAGATGCCAGAGGAGTGGGCCTGGACAAAGTGCAGCAAAGAGGTATAAACCTGGTCCAACTGGGAGTAGCATACCTGTTCCTCCCACACCCTCACATAGGTGAAGATGGGGGGGTTGGTACAGTGACAGGCACACCAGACGTCCTTCAGTGAGTAATCCATCAGGATTTCCCTGAGGATGCCCATGGCACATCTCGGGGGACATTAAAGTCCCCGCCAAGGACCAAGCACTTGCAAGGGTTGAGGGTGCCAATGTAAGTGGCCGCCTGGCAGAAAAAATCTTCCAACTCTGGATCTTTTGCAGGGGCATACCTGTTCAGAGGGTTCAGGACCAGCCCCTGCACTTGGACCCAGAGGTGCAGCAGGTGGCCCAGAATTACCTCAACATCCTGGTGACACTCAGGCTGCAAGCCTGGGGAAAACACTGTGGCCACCCCACAATAAGTGGCTGAGAGGTGACCAAAAAAGAGTCACCGTCATCTCCAGAGATCCTTTCTGCAACCATGGACTTTGAGGGTCATGATCTTAAATGACCTCATGGCTGGGGGGAATGGAGTGGACAGTTCATCAGGGGCCTTGCATATCTCAATGCCCAGTGTGGGGTTTGCTGGCTCACGCAGTGCCCTCCCATAAGTATAGAGGGCATCTATGAAACTACAGGCCTGCCTATAGATCTGGGTGTTGCAGCTTTTGGGCCTTTTGCCTTCCTCCACCAGCACCCTGGCAATGGCGAGGATGCTGTCAAAATCTCCCCAGCAGTCCAAGGCAAGCTATACCTTGCTGGCAGACTGCCGGATGTAGTTGCGGTCAAGAAATGCAAGTAGCTCACTCCTGGGGACTACCGGGACTGAGAGGTTGGCAGGATCCATGGAGCCTGCCAGTTCTCAGGCATCCTCCTCCTGGTCCTGGGGCTCAGTGGGCTGCTTAGGCACCATCTGAACCCCCACAGTCTGCTAAGACCCTAGACTCTAGTTGAGATTGGGAGAATTCTGCAGCCACTTGGGACAGGGATGGAGGTAAGGGTGGGGATGAGGGTCCTTCACAAAATTGTAGGGTAGAGCTAGAGCCCCAGGGGACCTGTACAGGGTCCATGACAAGATTGGCTTCTTGATGAGGTGACCCCACCCCAACTCACTCTACTGTGGTCCCTTGGGACAGGATGGAAGTGAGGTCTTTCTGGGAGGGGGAGGGAAGAAACCCATCAGGCACCAAGGTGGCTTCAGTGTCTGCCTCAGGATCCTGGGAAAGGGGACCTCCCTCCCCAGGACTCACTGGAGTGATCCCCAGTGCCCCTGTCTCCCCCAGATAGTTGGAGCAGGGCTCCACTGCCGGACCTTCCTTTGAGTCAGCCTCAGCCTCAGCCTCCATGGTCTCAGGGGGTAGGCCCTGGCCAGCAGAGTGAAGGGCTTCCTCCATGGGCTCCTGTTTGGGACTGTCCAGCATCCCCAAAACCTCCTTCATGGGAATCACCTGTTTGATCTCTCCAGGGTGTGGGATCTCCAGTACAACCAGGGAGACCTATGGGAGCTGAGCAACTCCTTCCCCCTGTGTGGTAGTCTTGGGAAAGGGGGGAGGGTCCTTCTGTACTCAGGCATTCCTCTTGGCTTTGCACTCAGAGGGGACCTATACCCACTCAGCCATGGGGTGGTTCTCAGATGGGCAGGCTCCAGTAGGAGAAGTTGGGGGCAAATACAGCAAGGGCATGAATAGGGGCAGGTGGGACCCACTCCCTCTCTCCCCTTGGCTGCTTCTGCCCTCCCCAGGACACTGCCAAACTTGGTTTAGGAGCAGGGTCCCCTGAGCTCACAGGGGGGCTAGATGATGTGGCTGGGGTGCCAAGGAGGTCTAAGCAAGGGGAAGGGTACCAGTGGCAGGAGCATCTTTCTCACCAGTGAGATCCATGGATCCCCTCTCCTCCTGACCATGGGGCGCTCGTGATGCAAGTGCCCTGGGGCGTGGCACCAGAAGCATTGCAGGTCCTCCAGTAGATAGAAAAACCTCACCAGGCCCCCCTAAAAAGAAATTGCAATGCAGCCTCCAGCTGCATTCCTGCCATCATCTGGATCATAACCTGGCAATGGAAGTAGCACACATGGCAGAGGCCAAGGTCTCGGAACCCCAGTGAGAGGGCCACCACTGGAGAGACAACTCTCCCCAGGGTTTGGAGCTGGGGGAGCAGGGCCCAATTAGGGATATAAGGAGGGACAGAGCTGAGGACCACCCTGGTCCCAAGCTCTTCTAGGGACTTGAGGGGAACATACTCACAAGCCCCCTCTCCACCTTTTGTTCAACAGCCTTCAAGGCAAGGAAAAAGACCCCCTTGCCATAAAAGCAGGACACTGCCATGATCTTAGAGGCCCTCACTACCCAAGACAGGCCCCGCACCCAGGTCTCAAAGTGCAGGTTCTCCACTTGGATAGTTGGCACTTCACCCCATGCCTGCATATGAGTGCCAGATGTCACAAGCCAGCTGGGCACTGTGAGTGTATCAATTTTATCATGGGCCAGCTGAGCTGTTAGATTCAGTTTTGGATCAAGGAGGCAAAGCTGGGAGTAAAATAAAGGCAAATTTATTACAGGTTACACACACACAACAGTTAACAGAAAGATAAATGTGATAAGCAGATAATACAGTATAAAAGAGCTAATAGTAAATAATAACAACAGATAATAATAACAGATAGATAGATCAATCTGTCCAGGCCAGCTGGGCACTGTGAGGTTATTAGCCACACTGGGCTGTTCAAAGCAACAAATAGACAGACATGGGTTGGCAACTTATCGATAGTCCCTCAATGCCAGGTGCACACCAAGTGATCCCAGCAAAGTCAGGTGTCCCCAATGATTGACGCTGTCAAAGGGATTACCTGGGAAGGTCCCTTGATCAGGATCCAATCCTCACTCACACCGGGAGTCAGGGGTCCAGGCGTGGGACAGAAATGACTGTTCTGTTCCCTCCTTCCTGCTGATTACCTGATGCATGTGCTTTTTATACCTAGTCTTATGTTAATCTGTTGGCCTTAGGGCCACTCACAATGTGTAACACTATAGCTGTTACTCTATGGTATTGAAAGATGTTAAAATTATCATAAAAGGTTACTACCCAGACTCAGGTTTATCCAATAAGCGAATTATGATGCAGCACCTTTAGGTTTGAAATTGGCATCGCTCCGCCTAAATCCAAACCCCTTTTAGGCTTCATTTGAATATATTTTCTTGGGATATGCTTTCCTGGAATGTATTGGGTGTGCCAAGCAGTTTGATCTAGTTTTTATTGCTAAGGCTGAGCCCTGAGCAAAAAACATTAGGCCAGCTAATCTCACAGCTACAGCTTTGCTTATGGGTCCCAGTCAGTTCCATGAACAGTTAATTTATCATTTTGGTTAAACTTATGACAGACAAGTTACATTTGCAGTTTACAGACTTACAAGCTTATATTAACTAATATTACCCGTTTAGGCAAAATACCAAATGCCCTCAAGAAGCACATATTATTGCTTATTAATCCCTCTGGTTCTGGCTGTCACACCAGAAAGAGGGCCTTGCCACCCGAGCTAGAAGGGCTGGCAGTGGAGAGCCCAGGCCCCACAGCTTCAAGTCCAGCCACCTGTGCATAGCTATGTTTCCCTTGCTGGGGGGCCACATTGATGGGGCTGGGAATAGGGCCAGGGATAGGCTAAGTGGGTATGCTGGCTGGTGTAGCTCACATGGTTCCCTCAGACATCAGTGGTCTAGGCTTGGGGGTGGGGCCCTTGCACTTCCTACCCCCAGCTACGGAGGAGGCTGAAGAGGAACCCTTCCCACTGCCCTTGCCCTTGGTCCCTGATGGTGGGGGAAGGAGCTTGGGAACCCCTCCAGGGGGGGCCTGTCCAGCAGAGACGCTCTGGCTCTCTTGGCTCCCTGCCAGAGTCCTGCCTGCCCCTGCAGCAGAAGTTGCAGACTTCTCTACCCCTGGAGGAGGTTGGTTGGATTTTGCCTCTGAGGTGGGGGCTGCAGGGGAATACATCCCCTCAAGGGCTAGACTGGGATCTGCCCTCATACTGGGGACTGCAGGAAGTTTGGTGGGGGTTTCTGCTCCCCCAAAAAAGTTCCTACCCTACCATTGCTTCACATGAGGAAGGGGAAAACTATAAAGAAAACCAAAATATACAGTAGAGCTGGTGAACCTAATAGGAGCAGGCTGGGGTTGTGGGGAAAATAGGAAGGGGAAGGAGGCTGAAGTTCACTGAGCTACAGCCCCTCAGGAACAAAACCAGGAGGTCTATGCTTGGGTAATGTGGGCTAGGGGGAACACACACACACACAAAGGTTGGGGAGACTCAAGTTGGCTTATTCAACACACAACAAACACCAGGGAAGGGGGAGTGGATCACAGGACTTACCACACAAGGTGAAAAACCACACAGGGAAGGCTGCTGAGGCAGATGTAAAATATGGCTGGAGTGGTGGAGGGGCTTTGTTTGTTGAAAATCAGTCTAGGAGCCCCTCAGGCCTCCAGCCAGGCACTCAGCAGCAGAGCAATAGGCAGGAAAACAAAGCAAGATCAGATGCAGTGAGGAAGCTGTTGGGGAGGGCATTAGCAATCAGTCAATTAGGGAGTAATCCAGTGCAGCGTGGGGTTGAGTGGTACAGCAGGAAATCTCCCTGTCTCCTGAGAGGGGGAGCAGCAGAACAGATAGCAACAACAGCAGCAGTGGTGGTAGCAGCCGTCCAGTTCAGTCACTTAAGATGTGCTTCAGGTGAAAGTGGAAATGAAAGTGGGGGGTGTCCTGCCAAGGCACCTGGGGCAGGCAGGACACATTTAGGCTCTGGCAGTGATGGTGAGGGGGGGGCTTACAGGCAATACAGGCTCCTTCCCCAGGCTGTCCCCTGACTGCAGCTTGGTGGTGGGCTGGGCAGCAGGCTAGAACAGGGGTGCAGAAGCTGGGGTGCAGTGCTGTGGTGTGGTGCAGTGCAGTGGCATGTAGTACACTGCATCCCATGGGAGAGGGCAGGGGCAGCGGCAGCAGCAGCAGCAACCCAAGGCAGGAAGAGGTGTGGCCATCTCCCCAGAAGCTCCTGAGACCAAGCTTGCAGCAGCAGCCTGGGATGGGAAGGGGCATGGCCAACTTCCTCCCCGAGGCTGCTCTCCTTGAAGCTGCTGTCTTTTTGTATCTTCCATATTAACGTGGGCTTTAAAGCCCACCCAGTTAACTAATAGCCCTTTTGTGGGGCTAAAGGGTTAAAGATGCAACTAATTTCTTGGGACAACAAAAGCAAAAATGTAAAAGTAAGTTCTCCAGAAGGGGACACCAAGCAGAGCCCCCTGGCCTGCATCCACTGGTCCTTGAAGGCATCCAAGGAGCTGGTGGATACCGCCCACTGGTACTCTGCCCACAAACGTGCCCAGATGAGTGAGAGGAAAGCAGCCCTACAGTCTCCGGGTACCTTCCCAGCCAGAGCATCCTTCCTGGTCAAGTACAGGGCCCACCTGGCCAGGCCAGCAGGAGGTTGACCAAGAGATCCTGGGACTTGGTGGGGCCACAGATGTGTGTCACGACCCAGTTAAACAGTGCCCATATCACAAGCAAGAGATACAATTCAGACCATCTTCACTTCGCACACAGTAATCAACTAAGGGTTAAAAGAAATCCTTGCCAGAAGTTCCTGAAACAAAACCCTGACAGAGAACTGTAAGTAATTGGTCAGCTGAAATAAAACCCTAGCGAAAACTATATATAATTGGTCAAGAAACAAGCTTAGACCCCTCACACGTAACTCACACATAACAGACAGGAAGCCTGCCCCACTACCTTGCAACCTGAGAGCACAAAGAGCTGCTGCCTTGCCAAAAAATTAAAGATTCCACTTAGCAGCCCATCATTGGATACCTCTGTTAAACACCTCTGTCTATAAATAGTTTCATAACTTCTGCCCAAGTTGGAGAACTCTGGGGAAATCTCTAAGGAAAAACCTGAGCTCATCACCACAGTGACTTGGCAGATTGATTACCCCACCAATGACTCCCCAGGCCCTGGCTGTCCTGATAACTCTAAATTTCCTACAGGCTCATCACGTTCGTTCACGGCGCTTCATTTGTCATGTTTGCTTAATTGTAACCGGACACGTATATTCAGCTGTAGCTGTAACTAAAGCAAGTCTTCTACCTGCATCGCACATCACCACCCAGGCAACGTAAGTAATAAAACTTCCTGCAACCATTACGTATTCACGCCTAATTAATTTTCACTCCATCTACAAATCACCTACCTGCCAAGTCTGAGCAGCGGCCCGGAACACAGCTGCTGGCAGCTGCCACATACCAGATAAAAGAAAAAGTTATTTTTGCAATCAGTATGCTGTGTTAACCCTCTCCCTCCACCAGCCCGCCTGACGTCTGCTTAATTAACCAGTGTTTTCCTCAGTCGGCTCTGCGCAGCCGAGACAATGTGATGCCCAAAAACAAAAAGGTGGGGGATGAAATTCAACCAGAACCTCAGGTTTTTAACCCCGAGCAGCTCACCAGGACAGGTTTTTATACTACTGGGGCCATCACAGGTGGCCTCAGCCTCTAGCTCCCCTTGGCCCCAGTTGGGGCAGGGTCAATTTGCCCGAAGTGACACAATTTGCCCCACACCAAAGTGCATGTTCAGGCATGTCTGCTGAGGCAAAAAAACTCCGGCACAAATTTGTGCCACTGCTATTTGAGCTGCTGCAAGCACACATGACTGCATGTGTGGATGCACCCCATGGCTTTTCCCCACATATTGGATTAGAGAAGTGGGAGATCATGCTGAAATGCATCTTTACAGCTTCTCCGGGTGTACAACTTAAGAATCACCCTGGCAGTGGGACTGGACTGGCTGAGATAACAGTTCCCATGTGGGACTCCTGCCATCACATTGTGGCTTTCTTGGACTGGGAGGGAGAGATGGAGGAAGGTAGTTTGGCAATTTTTTCTCCTTCCTGTTGTACTGCAGCTACAGTGGTTCTCATAGATAGCTGGATATTAGGGCTGTGCAAAATTTCACTAGCTGTTTCATTTCAACAGTGTTTTGACTTATTTCAAGCTCAAAACAGCAAAATCGAAACAAAATGAAGGGCTTCAAAACAGGCCTGAAACAAAACAAGGGCAGTTGAAACATTTTTAGAGTTCTGAAATGTTTTGACTTTTGAAGCTGAAGATGGGCTTGCCTGCAGGGAAACAGAAAGTAAGGAAAGGGAGGGGGAAAAATGAGGGGAGGACTGCTCTGATACTGACTGTGACTGTTTGACTGCCTGAGATGCTGCTGGTGCTACTGAGCTGCTTACCAAGTTATTACCTGTTGTCATTTGAAGTGGTGGACCAGGATGAGGCTGTAGGGGAGGAAGAGACTTCACTGGAGCACACTACTGTGTCATGTAGAGGCCCCAGTACCACTGAGAGCGCACTTTAACACACACACAGTGTCAACCATGTCACAAGTTTTGCTTTCCAGCAGTTTGAGGTGCAGTTTCCCAGAAACCCCTGCACCTATCTCCTTGAAACTTGGCAGGCTTTGTGGCCTCAGCAGGGAATACTATGCCTGCTGTTTTCCCCTCACCCCCGTGCCTTCACACTTACAACTGACACAAGTTTTGTTTTCAAGATTTTGAGGTGCAGATCCTCAGAAACCCCTACACCTATCTCCTTGAAACTTGGCCATCTGAAGGATCTACCATCCTTACTGTTTTCATCTAAATCTGCCAAAACACAACAAAGTTATAGTCAGGTTTGTATTTCTCTATTATAGCCTATGGGCAAAATGTCAAAACAGCATTGAAACAATGAAACAGTTTTGACGAAACAAAACAGAACAATGCTTTTGAAATGAAACAAAATTCAAAATGAAACTCTGTCCTGTCAAAACGGTGAAATGGAAGTCAAAACGAAATGATGCTGTTACATACAGACCCAAGGTTCCCTGTAAGGTGCATGCGTGAGCAGCCGCACACAACTAAAAGTCTGGCCGCGTACAGCCTTTTCAAGGCTGTGCACCAGGAGAGGAGTTGAAGGTAAACTCCTAGGTGAGGTGGGGGCAGGAGCCTGGCACAGGTTCTGCCAGCTCTGGGGAAGTGCTCTACTCCCCCGCTTCACCTTGGAGAGCGAGGAGGCTCATGGTATCAGGACTGGGGAGTGGAGCACTTCTGCAGAGCCAGCACAGCCCATGCCAGCCCCCTGCCCCAGCCCCATCCGTGCCTTGCCTCACCTTGGGGAGGAGCCACTGCCTGCCCCAAGCAAGGCTTTGCTGGCTCCAGGACACTGCTCTGCTGGAGGCTCCTGGCCCCCAGTCCCAGCCCCCAGCCTCCAGCCCCCAGCTCCAGCTCCAGCCCTCAGCCTCTCAGATCCAGCTGCAAGCCCCCAGTCCCCAGCCCCCAGCCTCTGGTCCCCAGCCTCTCAGATCCAGCCCCCAGTTCCAGCCTTTCAGCTCCAGCCTCCAACCTCCGGCCCCCATCTCCCTTCGGTAAGTGTCCCATGCTGGACTGAGGCAGCATGCTCATGGACCGAGGTGGCGAACTCATGGACCACTACTCCTTAGAGGGAAAATTGCACAGCCCTACTGCCTATTATTTCCTGTCCCTGACCTCAGTAGCCTCTCTGCCACCTGGGTCCAAGCTGCAGCGAACCCAGGTAGGGTACAAAACACCCACATTTGTACCTGTTTTTTTACACTTTGCCTGACGAGCTCAATGAACCCTTTTAGCACCTTTCTGTGAGTGCATGCAGGGGAGGAGGGGACGCTGGTTCAGCACCACTGCCCTGGCCAGCTGCAATGAGGTTCTACTTTTCCCAGGGGCTGAGCATGGCCCTGAAAGGTAGGGCAGGAGGGTGTGAATTAAGCAGATTTATGTTCCCATAGACTGCCAGGTAGACTGCTAATCACCTGAGGCCAGGGGGTGGGAGGAACCTGGTGCCTCAGCTGCACCCCAGGATGAGAAAGAGGATGGGGGGCTGGTATGCCCATTGCTAAAAGATTAAAAACCTCTCAAACACATATGTGCCTAGGCCCCCACAATGTGAACAGGTAGAGCAAGATGATTCACACCCCCCACCCCATGCTCTATCATCCCTGTACTACCCCTCCCCTGGCCCCTGCACCAACACCATTCTGGGTTTCTCAGCCACAATAGCTGAAGAGAGAGCTGTGATCATGGAGACTGCCTGTAGCAGCTGTGGGTCCCCCTACCCAGGGGCTCCACATTGCCCCCAGAGCCTGAGTGCCCATCATGGCCACATGGAGCAAGGCAAGCAGTACCTTCCCAGACTGCACAGTGTCCCTGCTTGGTTCATGAGTCATCAGCAGAAATATAAGGAGGGATAATAGCGGGTTGTTCAAGTCATGCTTCTGTAGTGTCTGCTGCACTGATAGTGGTGGGGAGGCAGTAAGGTGTCAGTGAGGACCTAGTCAGGGAACTTCTGGAGGACTGGATGTATTTAAATCAGCTGGTCCTGACGATCTCCACCCCAGAATGCTGAGGAAATTAGCAGAGGTCATTGCGGGACCCTGGTACAGTTTTATGAGCACTCATGATGCTCTGGCATGGTGCCATAGGACTGGAAAAGGGCCAATGTGGTTCCCATTTTCAAAAAGGGAGGAAGGAGGATCCATGAAACTATAGGCCACTTAGTCTTTCCTCAATCTTGGTTAAGCTTTTTGAGAGAATTATCCTGGCGCATGTCCGCAAGGGGCCAGCAGGGGAGATTATGCTTAGAGGCAACCAACACGAGTTCATTAGGGGCAGGTCCTGTCAGACCCACCTGGTGGCCTTCTATGACCAGGTCACAAAATCCTTAGATGCAGGAGTAGCAGTGGCCGTAATCTTCCTGGACTTTAGGAAGGCCTTTGACACTGACCCTCACCCCATTCTCATTAAAAAACTAGGGCACTGTGGTGTCGACACTTACACAGTCAAATGGGTCACTAATTGGCTGGAGGGCTGCACCCAGAGAGTGGTGGTGGATGGGCCTTATTTGACCTGGAGGGATGTGGGCAGTGGGGTTCCACAGGGCTCAGTCTTCAGGCCTGCACTGTTCAACATCTTCATCAGCGACTTGGATGAAGGGGTGAAAAGCACCCTGTTCAAATTAGCAGATGACACTAAAATGTCAGGTGAAGCGGACACTAAGGAAGGGAGGACTAGGCTGCAATTGGACCTAGACAGGTTACAGGGGTAGGCAGATGAGAACGGGATGGGTTTCAACACTGACAAGTACAAGATACTGCACCTGGGGGGGGAAGAACCAACAGCATACCTACAGTCTGGGGAACTCCCTTCTCGTCAGTGCAGAGGCAGAAAAGGATCTTGGAGTCATTATTAATGTCAAAATGAACATGGGCCAACAGTGTGAGGACGCAGTCAGGAAGGCCAACCACATCTTGTCATGCATCCACAGATGCATCTTAAGCAGTTCCAAGGAGGTGATCCTCCCCCTCCATGCAGCACTGGTCAGGCCACAGTTGAAGTACTGCATCCAGTTCTGGCACTACCAGGAGTGACTAGAAATAATGGTCACCAGCTGGCAGAGGGTAGATTCAGGCTAGACATCAGGAGTCACTACTTTGCTGTCAGGGCAGCTAGGATCTGGAACCAACTTCCAATAGAAATGATGCTTGCTCCCACCTTGGGGGTCTTTAAGATGAGGCTAGATGAATACCTTGCTGGGGTCATTTGACCCCAGTAATCTTTCCTGCCATGGCAGGAGGTCAGACTTCATGATCTGCTCAGGTCCCTTCTGAACCTACCAACTATGAAATCAACTATGAAACTATGAAAGGAGTGGGTCCAGAACAACTGTGGCAGCAGCAAAGGGAATGGTATCACAGCACCTGCATGCTTGGCTGTGGTGTACAGGCTCAAGGACCAGGGTGGTGGGACTACCTGAAAGGTGGAGGGCACAGCCTCAGACTCCAGGTCCTGGGGCCCAATATCAGTGGCGTCAGAGCTCAACTACTGCTCCAATGTTCCATGCTCCCTATTGGCTATTAGCCACACCTGAGGAAAAAATCAAGGGAGATCAATTCCAGCTGCAGGTTTTAACGTCCTGTGATGATACAGGGACTAGCACCAATGGAGTGTACTCCTTATGGGCCACTTCCATCAGCTGTGCTCTTGCCCCATGGTGCCTGGGGATCTGCTTCTAAGCACCCAGTTGTCCCAGCCTCCCCGGGCCTCCATGCACCTGCTGCTGGCAATTCCTCTGGGTCCCCGCAGTGGTGCTGTAGGTATGCATGGTCTCAAGGCTTGTGTCCATGGTGTGGCAAATCTCCTCATAGGAGGGCATGGTCTACCTCCAAGCCCCAGACTTTTTGTTGGCATCATGCACATACCTGTATTGACTCTTCATCTACTTGATCTTGAAGTGGCATTGCTTCCAGTCCCTGTTGTAGTCCCATGACTGTCTGCTGGGCAATGCACTTGAAGACATCCCAGTTATGGTGCCCTTTTTGGGGCTAGTGCTGGGTCTTCTCCTTGCCCTACATGATGATGAGATCCTTGATCTCCCCATAGTCCCAGCTGTGTGACTGGGGTTGGTTAGTGGAGGAAGATGGGACAGGGTTATCCGTGCTTCACAGTGATGCTCCTCCCCATCCTAGTACTCTGGGACCTTGTAGCTGCAGGCCAAAAATGCCTTGCAGCACACCATTACGCCCATGGCTTGGGTACCTACCAGCAGTAACCAAGCTGTAGAGGCCACAGGGTTGTCACTATGTAGGCACAATTCTGATGTTCTGCCTCCTGCCCCACTGATCCACCAGAGGTGACCTGTGTGCACTGGCTCTTGTTTGGATGGGGGAAGGGGAGAATGTATGCTGGAGTCTGGGTAGCAGGATGTCTGTCTCTGGCCACTGAGATGTAGTGTGCAGGATCCAGGGGTGCAATCCATGGGACTGTGCCTGCTCACATGAGTTCTCCTGGGCTCCGTATCAGTTCTGTATTTACATTGTGGGTTGCTTCCTGATAGGGTGCAGGGGCATGGCCTGGAGACACAGGTACCCAGGTCCTGAAGCACGTGTTTCTACATACAGCCCTTCACTGCCTGGCTGCAGTGACAGCTGGCTGGAGGCAGGAGGCAGGACTGGGAACAAAGGCTTTACTGGCTCAGCTCTGTGACATCCTGGGGAGCAGGGCTTGCTGGGCACTTAGCCAGAGCAGCTGAGCACAGCCCAAGTTCTAGCATACCTGCTGGGGGCAGGGTGCTAGCATCGACCCACAAAGGAGCCTGGGATGCCAGTGGATAGCAGCTTAACTTGATTTGTTAGGAGATCTGGTTTCAACATTTTTAGTCTGGTCTGTGTGGATACCTTTGTGTTATGTATAAGTTGTTACATTTGTCTGGGGATTCCAGGAGGGAACAGCAGATCAGTAGGCTAAGAAGGTTCTCTGAATAAACAAGATTTATTATTTTATAAGTTTAAATCCTTGGTCTTTTGAGAATAATACATGGTACCAGGAGTAAGGTAAGTAAAGAAAAAAAAATGAAGTATCTCAGAATTCCTGAGGGGTAAAGCTGTCTGGCAATGTAGCAGAAAACTGAAAGAAATGTAAGCAGAGCTTCACCATATATATGAGGGTCAGTGGAGCTACAGAGAAGGAATATTCTCTTGAGGTAGCTATTTTTTTTAAATATATAGCAGGCCCAGGAGGTCTGTCTCTTTATAATAGCCTATAACTGCCAGAAGCAGAACAGAAAACTTATGGTGCAGTAATAAAAAAGTTTGAAGAATATTGTATAACCCAGGGATGTCCAACATTTTTGAATGTGGGGCCAGATCATGAACTTTTTATCACCCAGTGGGCCAGTGAGACATATTCATATTTTATCACCCTGCGGGCCGTATGTTGGACAAGCCTGAAATAAGGCAAAGCTGGCATAAACCACCACCTGTGCTCAGCTAGTGACAAACTACAGCAAATGGTGTCCTGGACCAGCCATCCCAACAGCTGGGCCCCCCCACTTCTGCCTACTACAACCATCATTTGAAGGCAGCCCCAGAAGATATTTCACAGCTGTGTTAAAATATGTGACCAAACTGACGCAGCTGGTGCTCTCAAGCAGGCCAAGGGGCCTCCTATGCCACTGCTTCCACAGGCCTTGCCCACACTAGCACCACTGCTGCCCAAAGTCTTGGCAGCACTCAGGCAGATGAGGCTGAGGCCCATCCAATGCATGAGATGGGGGATGGTGGAACTGAGGGAGCAAAGCCAATTCCCAGCCTGGCAGGGTCTCAGGCTTGGTCTGCCCAGGGCAGCTCCTAGTGGGGGAAGGCCTCAGGGAAACACGGGCTGCTCCGCTCCTCCACACTTCCCTGCAGTGAAGACAAACAGCCCCCGGGAGGGTGCAGGTAGCTGCTGCGGCAGGAGAGCAGCACCCAGCCCAGCCACAGGGAGTGACAATCCTGCCTGCCCCCCGAGCTACCCCTGAACAGTGCAGCCTCACAAGCTGGTGCTGCCCAAGGGGGGCTGGAGTGAGGTGGCCACTGCACCCCATCCCCTCACCTGCCCACCCACATGGCTCTACTTACCATGGTGCCCAGGCACCCATGCACGCAGCCCTGGCAGCCTCAGTGCTGCAAGCCTGGAGTGTGGAGCTAGGCAGACACCAGCTCCCACTGCCTCACCTTGCAGAGGTCACACCAGGACCCCGCCTGCCAAGGCCCTCCCGGGACTGCCCTGCCGACTGCCTGCACTGGTCACCACACCCCCTTCCCAGCCACCTCTCAGCCGCCAAGCCCGGCGGGTCCTGGGAGGCGGGCAGGATGCCAGGGGCAAAGGGCCAAGTCAGAGACAAGTAAAAGTGAGCACTGTCTCCAGCTCATCCCATCAGGCATGGCCAGGGCAGCCCTCGGGGCAGCAGTGAGACTGGGCTCACATGATGTGGGAGGTCACACGAGCCCGGCCCCATGGGGGTGAGCAGGTCCCCTCCCCTGTCCCAAGCAAGGGACCTCAGGCCTCAGAAAATGGCTTCACGGGCCACTATGTGGCCCATGGGCCATATGTTAGACAAGCCTGCATTAAATTATTAACAGAGGATTCAGAAAAAGGCATTGGAGCAGCTTTGTTTCAAAAACAAAGAGAGAACTGGAGACCAGTAGCATATGCATCTAGGGCACTCTCTAAGTCTGATTGTCTATATCAGTGGTCACCAGCCAGTGGATCTCAATCCACTGGTAGATCTTGCAGTAGATCTTGGAGCCTCTTGGAGCTGATCCAAGGCTGGGGTGGGGGGCTGAGTGCCCACATGCATGCACACATGTCTCAACCCAGCAGGTCAGCCCATAGGGGAGGGAAGGGCTGGGGGCTAGATGAAGGCCCCCTCGGTGAGACAAGAGCAGGGGTAAGTTTGTGAGGCCCCAGCTGGGTGGGATTTATCTGCTGGGGAGGCTTGCCCCCAAATAATTTTCTCCCTCCACCTCAATTTGCTCCCTCTTCCCACTCTACAGACTTACCTGCTGGGTTCGGGGGGGAGGGTGGCGGTGCACAGTAGAACTTGGGTTACTTTTAAATGCCAAAGGTGATTTCCTACCTAAAAAGTTGTAAACCACTGGTCTATATGCACAAATTAAGAAAGCAAGTTTAGCTCTGACATGTGGTTGTAAGAAGTTTAATGTATTCATCTACAATTAAACTACAATTAAAGCTGAAACTGATCATAAACCTTTGGTAACTATAGCAAAGAAAGGGGTATCAGACATGCCACCCAGATTTCAGAGACTTTTCTTTCAACTGCAAATGTATGGTCGAGTGTCGCAGAGCACTGAGATGCCCTGCTCCTAAAGAGGGGAAACTGCTAGGGAAAGAGCCCTAGCAGTGAATAAGGAGCCCAGCTGTTGGTTGCCAGGGCAACTGGAGTCAGCAAGCAACCAACACCTGCCAGCGGTCAGCTGACTGTAAGGGGCAGGGCCTGGCCCTTATAAACCCTAGGAGCTGAGGCCAGAGTTCCCTGCTAGCAGCCATCAAGGAGGGAGCTCTCTGTTGTGGAACAGAGGAGACGCCTGCTGAAGGAGCGGCACTTGACACTGCTGTGGGATGAAGAACCCTGGTAGGCTTAAGCGTGATTATAGCCGGATGGCTTTTGTTTATGTTATAGCCTAGGTCCTTGTGCTTGTATTGCTATTTGTTACACTGGTGGTTTGGGTGAGGCTATGAGGGGTTGGAGGAGGCCTCATGGGGGACCCACAGCAGACTGGGGACCCCAGCACCAGTAAGGGCACAGCATTCAAGGTGCACAGACCCCAGTGCCAGAGAAAGGGGCAGCTGAGAAGCCCCAGTGCAGGCATGGTGAGCCCTGAGAGAGGGCAGTAGTATTGAGGAGTGCCCTGAGAGGGGGTGGAAGCCCCAGAGAAGGGGGCAGTTACTGAGAAGCCCCAGTGCAGGTGTGGTGAGCCCTGGAGAGGGGGGCAGCACTACTGAAGAGCCCTGGAGAGGGGGACACTGCTGAGAAGCCCAGTGTGGGTGTGGTGAGCCGCAGAGGAGGGGGCAGGTTTTACTGAGGAGGCCCTGAGAGAGGGCACAGAAAGACAGGGCTGTGGAGAGCCCAAGCACCAGAGAGTGTAGACCCAGACAGAACAATGTCTATTCCAGCTGCGAGGCTTGGGGCGTGGTAAAGGGATGGCTGGAGCCATGCGTAGCCCACAAGATGGGAATATACAGAATACTCAATACCGGAGGAGACCTAGAGAAAACAGGAGAACCATGGGCAAGCAGATGAAGGGCAGCCTCCCTATAAAATATATAAGATTAAAGTCATGGTGGGAGAGAATTGGAGGGTGCTAATTGGTAGCTTGACACAGTAAAGGAGGTGGCAGGGGAGAGCACGGTGACCCAGGCCGCCCTCCTATTACATCTGTACATACAGTACACACCAGGAAAACGTGTAATTATTAGGGGTGTGCAAAATGGGTCTTATTTGATTCAGATTTGGCCTGAAATTGAGGACAGTGATTCAATTAGTTGATTCAGATCACTGTCCCTGATTCAATTTGGCTGAATCCAAATCTAAAGATTTAATGCTGATTTAGAGAATCAGTGATTCAGCCATAGACACAGCTTTAAATGTTTTTTTCACGGGTTGTGAATTCTGCGATGCTGGGGCAGATGGAGTATCCCACAGGAGTGTGGGAGGGGGCTCCCACTTGCTCGACAGCCAACCCAGAAGTGGACCGGAAGTACTTCCAGTCCACTTCTGGGACCACTGGAGAGTATGCTGGGGGGGGGTCCCACAGCCCACCTGGCTCGGTAATCCACTATAGGGGGACCCCAAGTGCCCTCCCAGGCCCAGGAGGCACCAGTTGCCAAGCTGGGGGGGGGCCCTGCGCGCACACTGGCAGACCCAGATGTGCTTCTGGTTCACTTCTGGATCTGTAGCCAAGTGCGCTGGGGAGCCCCCCGCACTGCTGTGGGACACTTCATCCATCCCAGCATCATAGCATTCATGAGCCTCCTGCTATCTACAGGTATGTAGAAAAAACATTTAAAGCTGTGTCTGTCAGAATCACTGAATCTTTCTGAATTGATTTGGTGGGTTCCGATTCAATTTGAAGCAATTTAAAGGGCCCTCTGATTCAATTCGGATTTAGAGATTCGGCCACCAAATCGGGCCGAATCTTTGCCAAATTGAATTGGGGACCAAAGCTTTGCACAGCCCTACTACTTGTTTCAGATATGTTGTCCAGAGCATATGACACTAGAAAATGACAGAATTCCAGGCTCAGACATGGTACATGTTTAATCTAATTAAAAGAGTGATTCCTGTCACAGATAAAACATGGGCACTAATTGCAGAAGCTACTGCTCAGGACATCACATGGCAAAAAGTGATAACAGATATTTGACCTGGTTGGCCTGGAAACCATATACCTAGCCCCTACCCTCAAAGGTGTCAGTACTGGATGGTATTTTGTTCAAAGTTTCATGACTTGTTCCAGCAGTGCTAAAGAAAGACAAGGTAAACGGAATACATGAGGGGCATCTAGCCATTGAAAAATGCAAAAGGCCCAATATAAATAATGACAGAAGATTTTGTAAAGGCTTGTACAACATGCCTAAAGTACAGATTAGCACAAAGAAAAGAGTCCCTGATTGTCATGATACCATGGCACTCCAGGCTCCTCCAAGTGGGGATTGACTTACTCATACATGCAGGAAAAAAATATGTATTAGTGAGAATAATAATCCAGCACTATCCTGAAATTGCATTGCTTGAAAGAATAACAACAAACTATGACATAACTCGCATCAAATTGATTTTTGCTAGACATGGGATTCCACAAATTGTGAGAACAGACAACAGATCTCAATTCAACTGTCTTGAGTTTAAAGAGTTTGCAAACAAATATGAATTGTCACAACAGTTCAAGTCCCTAATATCCACAAGCTAATGGTTTGGTGGAAAATGGTGTATGAATTGTGAAGAAATTGTTGAAAAAAGCTACATGTTAACACTCCGATGTTTACATATCGCTCTTAAATTACAGAGCAACACCCATGAAACACAGATTGTCCCCAGCAGAAATCCTGTTTAACAGGAAACTCAAAACCAGGCTTCCAAATCTTGTGGATGATGTCTCAATGAAAAGCAAGACCTGAAAACATTTTAAAAAGTCTACAAACTCAAACAAAAATGGTACTATGACAGGTTCCAGGGAGTTACCACAACTGCACAACCAAAATATGGTGCTTATTTCAGATGAACGAATGTGGAAAGAAAAAGCACTAGTTTCCCATCAAGTAGCTCCCAGATCCTTAAAGTAGTCACACCAGAAAGATGGGTATTAAAAAGGAACAGATGACACTTGCAACTTGTAAAGAGAAGAAATGAAGCAACATCACAAGATTCACTGAAGGAAATGGAGCTGATATCAAAGCAACAAGGAAGACAGAGGAGATTTGAAAATGACACAGAAGTAGAGACAGCTGAACAAGGAAACCAAACAATAAATGAACCAATAAGGATTGAGAAACTGAGAAGATCACTTAGAGCTAAAAAGCCAACACAGACTAATAGAGAACTGTTAAAATGTGCTTTTATTATGGGTTGAACTAAACTGCCAGTGTTAGTACAGCAAGAGCTCTGTTATCTGGCATCCATAAGGAACGGGGAGTGCCAGATAACCAAATATGCTGGTTACTTAAGCGTCTTTGCCTGATTGGGTCACTGCCTCTCCTACCATGTCCAGTGCACCAGGCTTTCACTCCCTGGCATCAGTGTGAGAGTGGGGCCCCATGCAGGCTGTTTTGCCCTGGGCCATGGCTTGAAGTTGGTGAAGTGGACTCAGTGAAACCAGAAGCAGGACTTCAGTTTTGGTTTTGCCATGTCAGTCGCTGCACCGGATAATGGAGCATGCCAGTTAATAAAGTGCAAGATAACATGGCTTTTACTGTATATTATATATGGATGTGTTACAAGTAAATGGGGAAGATGTGTGGATACCTCTAAGTGTTATGTATACATTGTTACATTTGCCAGAGGATTGCAGGAGGGAACACCAGATCAGTAGGCTAAGATGACTCTCTGAATAAACAAGCTTTAAGATTTGATAAGTTTAACTTCTTAGACCATGTCTTTTTCTCAAAAGACTGTGCCCTGAACATGGTCTAATAGTTAGAACACTCTTCTGGGAGACAGAAAATGTGAATTTGAATCCTGAAGAGGATGCTGAGCTTGGGTCTCACTTCCAAAATAAGGACTCTGGTCACAAGGCACGAAGTAGGCAAAAATGTTTCTGACCCCTGCACTAGGCAATTAAACAAACTGTGGTGGTAGTAGCATTGTCACCAGCTGCACTTTGAGTAGGGCTCTCTAGTTTCTTTTCAGTAGTTTGAAAGAACAGTTGTAGGTGTTGGCTTAGAAATGGTATTTCATAGACATTAAGGACTAGAAGGGACCTTGTGAGATCATCAAGTTCAGCCCCCCTGCTGGAAGCAGGAAGTTTACAGGAATCGGATGATCCTAGCAAGATAAACATCCAAATGCCTTTTGAATGAGTCCAGAGTAAGTGCTTCTACCACCTCTGTGGGGAGTCTGTTCCAGATCTTGAACGCTTAGACTGTAAAGAAGTTTTTCCTTGTATCAAGTCTGAATCAACCTTTTGGAAGTTTGTGGTCATTAAACGTAGTTATCCCTTGGGAAGCCCTGATGAACAAGTGTTCTTCCAGGTCCTGATGCACCCCCTTAAATACTTATAGGCAGCCATCAGGTCCCCCCTGAGCCTTCTCTTTGCCAAGAGAACCTTGCCTACCTATATCTTTGGACCAACATGGCTACAACCAACAATCCTACTTGCAACATAATGCATAGGAAATCAAAACTATGAAAACTAAAAGTGTTAGCAAAGCTGAAGAAAAGGTAGATGATATTCAGAAATAAAGAGCCATATCACAACATCAGTCTTGGATTTGCAATATCTGGCAGATGCCATCAAAATCAACATCTGCCTCTCCTTACTAATTCTAATGCTGTGATATCATCTTCTATTGTTAAACATGGGTGTAGGCAGTCCTACTGTCTTAGCTGCACCAGCAAAGTTGCTGAAAGTTAAGTAACTGGGAACAGCTGTCTGGATGGACAGCATCATTCTGTTCTATATTCATATATTGGGATGCTGAGTCATGACTGGGCTCTATGATAATATAGAAAATGGTATCATGATCATTATCCTACTCTTACATTGCAAACCCTTTAGACAATAAACTCTCCAAGGCAATGAAATCTGTATTCATGTTTTGCACAGCACCTAGCTCAATATGAGTTCATTACTGCTTACAAGTTCTGGGTGCTACTCCATCATGGCCATTAGATGCAAATGTGGAGTGTTATTTGTCAGAAAAAGAAGAGAATAAGGAATTTAGGCTGTTTTTAAAGCATACAAAGAAGAAATAGGGTGTATTTAATAATCCCCAATTTAAGTATAAGTGCTCCAATTTACAAAAAAGTGTTGAGAGTCTCAGAAGAGAAGAGAACATGAAGCATGTAAAAGGAACCTACTAAGCAGATGGATTGTCCCAAGATACGCCAGCTCCAGTTGTTCTCTTCCAAGCACCTAAATACCAGTTAGGAGGAAAAGTTGAAATATAATTGCTATAGTGTTTACAGATTATTTTCCAGGAACTCTCATAATACCTTTTAGCTGATGACCTTAAATATTAACTCTGTCTCCCTAAACCTTTCTCTTTAAGGCTCAGTTCAAAACATAGCACTGAACTCTCATCCTGAACTTCAATGCAGATAAACCATTTAAGAGCCAAGATGAATTTTAGGGGAAATCATTATATTTAATTATTTATTTTTGTATTTCAGTAGGAACATTATGAAGAGGTCAAATGGGCATATAGCATAAACCTCTGATCTTCTATGCCAGGGAGATCCAAGTGGTGGCCCACAGGCCACATTATTAAATCACAGCCCCCAGGCTCCCACCCAGCCATTAAACCCCCATCATCACTGGCTGTAGCAGGAACTGATAGCTCCAGGTTCTGCCCCTTCCAACTTCTCCTTCCTGCCCCTGCCCAAGGGGCAGGGCACTGCAGCACAGTGCAGCCTGCAGTGTCAGAGGAGCTCATAGCCTCAGGTGCCTGAGTGGTGTGGTGCAACAGGAGAGCTCACAGCTGGGGAGCTAAAGATGAGTCAAGGCACTGTGTACAAGATGCAGCAAGGGCATGTGGGGAGCAAAGGGTATGCAATGCAGTGGGGTGTACAGAGTACAGTGATGAGGGCACCTGGGCCTGTAGTGCAGTGTGGGGGGTGAAGAGCAGTAGGGGGGAGTGTGGAACAGCCAGAGGGTACCTAGTGCAATACGGGCATGCACAGGACAGCGAGGCTTGCAGTGATGTGGCAGAGGGGCAACACATGGTTACACTCAGATTTGCAGCTACAATATATTGCACAAATTTTCCACTTCATCCTCACCAACAACTTCACTTTCAACACCTGATATATCCACCAAATCATACGTGCCATTATGGGCACAAAGATGCCTTCCCAACCTCTATATGAAACACCTGGAGTAGGAATTTTTAGAAACCTGCACCAGCAAACTTGCAGTAAACCTGCTGCATTGCACAAATGACATTTCCATCATCTGGACTGAACATCTGGACTTGCTTATTAACTTTTACCAGTTTCATAAACAACCACACTTCAGTCAAATTCTCTAAAGAATATCAGGTCCCTTATGAACCATCATATACAAAAAACACAGGCCACCATACTTGAATCCATAAAACTAGTGATAATTTCAAACACACCAAAAAAGCTGTCTTTGGTCCCAGCAGGATCATTGGCACAACCCAGTCAAATCCCTAGCTGTAGCTGTACCAACACCCAATGCCTCTGAGAAAAGCTTAAAAACACCTGGACACATGTAGCAGGAAGGTGGAGGAGAGGGGCAACCAGCAAAGGCCAGAAGGATGGGAAACCCACAGTAGAGCATAGGCATAGCTATACCTAGATTATCCCTGATCAGTGGCTGTCTAACCTCTTCTTAAACACTTTTTATGATGGAGAATTTGCAACACTCCTAGGCAGTCTATTCTATTGCCTTACAATTCTAACAATGAAGTTGTTTTTTTGGATAGCCAATTGAAATTTACTCTGATGCAATTTCAAGCCCCTGATCTGCATCTTCCTGTGTGCAGCAAGAGAGAAAAGATGCTTTCCTTCTTTTATAGCAGACCTTAAAGGATTTGAAGATTGCTCTTCTATGCCAGGAAGGTGCAAGTGGTGGCCCATAATTGATTCCTCAGCCTTCTGGAACAGAAAGTTGCTCTCCACACAAGTTAGGAACTGGCTCCATATTTTATGTTGCGTTGTATTGTTTTTCCAGTAGCTGTCTGAAAATTGAAGTCTTCCATCAGTACCATGTCACAGATTTCAGATAATTTTGTTACTTTCTTGAAGGGCGCCTCATCTACCTCCTCTTCCTGACTTTATGACCTATAGTAAACCCCCACCATTATAGCAGTGCTTCACCTATGATCTTCACCCAAATGCACTCTTCTCTGCTCTTCTTCCTTCTAAACCCAGGAACAAGTGTATGCATTTTTAACATACAAAGTGACACCACCACCTTTTCTTCCAACCATAGTTTTCTGAAGGAGAGCATAGCCCTCAATGTTGATGTCCTAGTCATAAGAGCTGTCCCACCAGATCTCTGTGGGCACTTTTACATGTGCTCTAGGTCGGGGGGGGGGCTGCACTTTAATTAGAAGGACTCCAAAAACCCTTCTAATTAAAGCACTGCCACATCTCTTGTATCAGTGTTCCCATGCTTAAAAATGGCAGCAGGGGCGCTTTAACTAAAGCTCATTTAACAAGCTATAAGTGCCCCACTGCCATTTTTAAGCATAAAGGACACTAATACATGAGACACAGGTTGCGGATGGAGCACAGCAATTGTCATACTCCAGCAGACTCAATTAATTAAGTCTGCTCAGATGCGCTAGAATTCCAGAACACCAGAGCAGCCTTGGTGCTGGTATATAGGTGCCCTGTGGTACCAATCAGATCATAGCTCCTTTCACTGCCTGCAACTTCCAGATCATCTTGGTTATTCCCCATACTTCTGACATGTGTATGCCTACATTGAACATATTCTGAATTTTGACCTAGCCACTTCCCGTTTACACTGCTTGCTGCTGTCCTGTGGCTCCCTGGCCCTCAGATTTGAGCTGCTTCTTCTAGTCCTTTTCCCTCCAGATTATTTACTCTTTTACTAAAGCGTCTTTATTCACCATCCCCCATGGAACCTAGTTTAAAGACCTTATTAGATTGGCCAGACAATACTCAAGGATGTTTTTTCTAGTTCTGGTCAAATGGATCCCATCTCTTTCTAGCAATCCTCCCCCCTAGAACATTCTTCCATCTTCCCAAAGCCTTCATGCTGACACAAGCATCTCAGCCACATGTTTACATCTAGGATATGATGGTCATGGCCTGGGCCCTTGGCTTCCACTGGGAGGTTTAATGAGGCCACTCCAAGCTCCTTAAGCCTCTTTCCGAGAGCCTCATGGTTGCCTCTGATCTGCTCAGTGTCACTTCTGGCAGTATTGTTAGTACCTATATGGACAAACAAGGAAGGGTAGTGGATGAATAATGGCAGCCTTTCTGTGATATCCTGAATTTGGGCTTCAGGCAGACAGCACACCTCCTGCGAGCCCAAATACAGATAACAAATTGGTGTCTCTGTCCCCTGCAGCAGGGAGTCACCAATTACCACTACTCTTCTCTTCCTTCTTGGTGCAGTGGTCCTAGAGCCCTTTCCCTGGGGCCTTGTACTTTCTGGTCTCTAGACTGCTACATCCTTTGCATCATGCCTGCTGAAGGCCTCTCCTCTGCCTTTTTCTCAGTTGTTCCACTGCAGATTGATTGAAAGTGGTTGCTGACTTCAATCTATTCCTCTTCCATTCTGGAGACCCTCTTTGTTTGAGTAGCAATATGCTACCACATCTCCTCTTTTCCCTTTGGCCTCTCTAATGCCAGCCTCTCATAAGTCTTGTCCTTTTCCTTGATATAATGCAGCATGGATACCTGTTATACACCAGGGTGTGGGCAGTCTTAGTTATCCAAAGCATGGGTGAAGCTGAGGGTTAACTGGAAGCAGAGACAAGAAGCCAAAACCAAAGTTCAAAGCAGAATCACAATCAGTGAACTGGAATTAGGGAATACCAAGGGTCTTCCCAGAGTTGGACACTAGAATCAGAGTCAGGAGTCAAGACCAGAAGATCAGCAAGGAAACATATGGAGGGTCAGGACCAGGAACTTTTGCCTTTGCCCATAAAAGAAGACCATGGACTGGGCTTGATTTTTAAAGGCTGAAATGGGTGGAGCCTGCTGTTTGTGGCTTCAGGGGACTGTTTGCCCTGAATGTCTCATTCAGCCCAGCTGGGACCAGGCTGCTGCTCTGGGCTTGTTTCAGGTGGCACTTGTTCTGGGGATAACTTGCTCTTATCTCTTGACTGGGACTGGCTGGGTCTAGAGTTTTGGCCTGGCCTCATTACAGTACCCATGCTTCCAATCTTTGAATCTTTTCCTCCAGGACAGATACCAGCTTACATTTGGTGTTGGTCTTGACCATCTTGGAGAAACATGAACATGGCAGGTCCCACACAGGTCACAACTGCTGACCCAGCCTCCATTTGTGTCTCCTTTGCTCACTGGAGAACAGCTGGTCTATAAATAAAACACAAAAAACCTGCCAAACCCATACACTAAATATCATCATCAGATGCAAACTCTGCACTGATTAACAGTCACTAAATGGGACACAATCCTGCCTTAACAATAACTTGTCAACTCAATTCTATGCCACAATCAACACCCCCTACAATAAAACTAGATAAAAAAGATGTACCGCAATGAATGATCACAGAAAAACAAGAGAAGACATAGACACTAGAACACAGAAAGAAGAATACTTTTCACAGAAAAAAACACTCCCCTTCTGACCTCACAGTCCATGTGCTCAAAGAACATTTATAAATAATGTGTTTAGGAAGAAAATTCATTAGTTTACTGGACACTAAGAATCAGGGACTTAACATAGGCATTAACTTCATGGCTCACTATAATCTACCTGATCCACATTAATCTCTTTGTGCTCCACAGATGATAACAACCTTCTTGAATCGTTTTCCTTTTATCAGGCTGTCCTTTCTACTTCTATTTCTCATGTCTGTTAGCTGCCTGATAATATTTTGTATATCCTGATTTTATTTACATAGAGTTTTGCACAAGCTTTTGTTCTATTTGCTGTATAACTCAAGCTGCATCTGCTTTTTTT
>JAGPOW010000304.1:44813589-44828324 GCA_030014935.1 Caiman crocodilus
TCAGGTTCTCATCCACCCATTTGCTGAGCCTGTCCAGGTCAGCCAGGATCACCCCCCTGTCTTCTGGTGTGGATGCTTTGCCCCAAAGTTTGGTGTCATCGGCGAACTTGGCCCAGCCACTTCTGACTTCAATGTCCACATCATTAATGAAGATGTTGAACAATATGGGTCCAAGGACGGAGTCTTGGGGGACCCCACTAGTCACAGGCACCATGATGATTGACTTCTGTCAATTACTACCCTCTGAGTCCGACCACGGAGCCAATTTTCCAGCCAGCGGTTCATGGTAGACCCAAGACCATAATTGGCCAGTTTTGCCAAGAGGTGATCATGAGATACCAGATCAAAGGCTTTTTGAAATCAAGATATATGATATCAATCTATTCTCTCTTGTCCAGGTGATAGGTCACCTGGTCATAGAAGGAAATGAGATTGGTCAAGCAAGACCTACCCACAACAAACCCATGCTGGCTATCCCTCAGTATGTTGGCATTGGCCAATCCATTAAGGATGGCCTCTTTAATAAATTTTTCTAAGATCTTCCGCAGGATGGAAGTCAGGCTGATGGGCCTATAATTTGCTGGATCCACTTTCCTCTCTTTCTTGAAGATAGGCACCACATTTGTCTTCCAGTCTTCAGGCACTACACCAGAGCACCAGGAGTTTTCAATGATTCATACCAGAGGCTGGGCTATGATGCTTGCCAGCTCCTTGAGTACCCTGGGGTATAGATTGTCAGGGCCGGCTGACTTGAAAGTATCCAGCCTCTCAAGGTGTTCCTTCACGAGGTCAGCATTGATGGAGAGCAGGAGATTATGGGGTCTGATTTTATACAATGTACAGTCCTATATGTTTTGCAACACAAATTAGAGGTGTCATGAGAAAAAGGGCTTCTCAGGGCTAGCATTTTTCAAGTGGGGTGAATATGTAAATGTGTATGTGCATGCTAGCTACTGGATATCATGTGGTACAATAGCCTCAAGCTTAGGAAACCAGCACTAGTCTGAAAATCTACAGAATCCTAGAAAACACTAAGGCTTGGGACAGACATTACACATATACCTGTTTAAGTGATTAGAAACTGTTTTAAATCTGTAACAGAATATAAGTTCAGTGAACATAAACCATTTTTAAAATGGCTAAAACTGGTTTAAGATAAACTGGGTTCAATGCAGTATCAGACTTAGCTGATTTGGGGCTAACCAGTTTATTCAGTGTCTGTCCCAGACTCCTTCCTGGTCTAACTTAAACCAGAGCCCCCCCAGCATCCTAGATGCTTTGCAGCCCTGGGCTAAGCTTTGCAGCCCTGGGCTGGGCTAAGCTGTGCTTTCTGCTCCAGAGAACAGGCTGGACTCTGCTCCCTAGCCAGAGCTCCAGCAGAGACCACAGGCACAGCAGCATCTTCCTGGCTTCTCCCCTGCTCCTCCCTCCCCCCATTGCTTAAGTAGGGATCCCCTCCCATCTCCCACAGCACCAATCCAGCCCCATGAACCCTAGGCATGTGGTATGTTAGCTAATGCTGAGAGGTGTGTGTCTCCGATTTCACTGAGACAGACAGACAGAACAGTGTCCACTTAGGGCTTTTTGAAGTTAATCAACAGGTTAGCTGGTAATGTCCTTCCATTCCTTCCTTGGAAAAAGGATGTTTAAGAAGAGCTTGAACTAATGAGGGAGGCTTTTGTTTTGTTGATGAACTGATAAATTCTGTGTTATCAGCTCCCTGCAGGCTTCCTCACCTGTCAGTTTTGCAGGCAATATGAAGAAGCAGGGAGAGGGAGATTGAAAAGCACAGGATCATCAACAGATGCATGCACTGCACACCCTCCCTTTGCCTCAGAGTGCTAGCTCAGGGCTGGTGTCTGGCAACACTTCTGTCTCTTGAGCAGGGGAAAGCCTGGGATGGTGCAAGCAGGGTGGAGTTTTAAACCCCTTCCTAATCAGAGGTCCTGCCAGGTCCTGGCCATGCCCTCTCCCAAGCACTAAAGAAAGGAAGGGAGGGAAGGAAGGGCTGCTCTAGTATCCCCTGGCTTCTAGCCTGAGCCACTGTAGGCATGTTCCTCCACTTCCTCAGTCCAGAGGAAATCTCTGTGCAGTTGCAAAGCAGTTCGACCTAGGTAGGTTAGACTAACCTGCAAAGATTGAATCAATTCAGGCTCAGGCTTTTTGGATGTCTGTCCCTGGCCTAAGAGTGGCATTCCATTTCCTTCATGGTCATCTAAGTGTCTAGATTGCATGGCATTTTTGGTGCTCTCTGAAGTTGAGCCACTGCCCATTGTATTTATTTCATTGGAAAAGATGGAGGGAAGGTAGTACAGGGAGAAAGTTTCTGCCTCAGTCAAAGCAAGGACCCCAGTGATTTGAAAAAAAGAAACGATAGAGGCATGAAATAGTACTGTCATCTGAAAAGATGCTTCTCAGCTCAGTTCCTCATGGGCTAGAAACAAGGGCCTCATAGCCTGTCATAAGTGGCTTTAAAATATTGTTTAATCAAATAACTACAGTAATAGCAGTTAACAGGCAAGTAATCAGCTAAAAGATTGGTTCAGCTCCAGACCATAGTTATTGAATTCACAAATTCTACCTAGTTTATAGTCATTTTCCAGGGTTTGGAAGGCAAGCTGTACAAGGAAAGGTTGAGAGGACTGGGAATTTTTATCTTGTAGAAAATATGATTATGGGGGGACATGCTAGCATTCTTCAAATATCTGAAAGTCTGCCTCAAAAAAGAGGAAGAACTTTTATCCTCAATGCAGAGCACAGGATGTGTGGCTTCAAATCACAGCAAAGTAGTTTTAGATTATAGAACACTAAGGAAGGTTTTCCTGATATGACAGTGAAATAGACTGCTCAAGGAAGTTGTGGAATCTCCATCAGTGGAAGTTTTCAAGAAAAGATTAGGTATCCATTGGTAATGGATGATTTAGGAGTAGCATTCCTGTATCTTTGCAGAAGGTTGGACCAGATGGCCATGGAGGTCCCTTCCAAACCGATGATTCTGTGATTCTACATTATTGTAGTTCTGCACCTGAGCTAGTGAAGCTAGTAAGTATTCTGTGAGATGCTGTGTGCCAGCCAGTAACACAGCTATACTTCAGGGTATCTTTGCACAGAACTGCCTTGACTGTCTAGAAAACTTCAGTGTTGAAAAAGTTTATATTGAAAATTAGGCTTTAACATATTTCAGATACCACTAGGGGTATCTGAAGCCTTACAGCTGACAACTGTTCTGAGGATCTAAATGTAATGCTTAGATGTCCAAACTCGTAGGTAAGTGCCTAAGTCTTACAAAAGCACCCTTGTGAATCTAGGCAGAAAAAACAACCAAAACTTGGGGCACTCGGTTCTGTACAAGACAGTATCAGATAGTCCCAGTCCTGAACAGCATCCATTCTGAAAAGGCAGCAGAATGAACATGTTAGCAGCAAATGTCAGTTACCCAATATTTGGGAGTGTGTTTAGTTCTAAACCATTCAGGAACGAATGAGCCATGTGGAAATTAAACATGAAGAGAAAAATAAGGAAGTAAGAGGGGCAGGTGTGAGGAAAAGACATTTTGCACAACTTCACTTCTGTCCTCTTTTTGCTATCTTCCTCTCTCTAACCAAGACTATGGAGGTTAGAGCATGCAACTGGATTACAGTAAATTTATGAACTCCCCTCTGAGTCAGGGGAAGGATTGGAAACAGGTCTCCTACCTATTCTGTATGTTCTAGCCACCAAACTGTAGGCCAGTCTGAGGAGAGTCTCTTTCAGTCACTCCTGTTACATAGCTCAAAGAGTCACTGAGCCAGAGAAAGGGAGAGTGACTCTCTAGTGCTGTGGTGATGGCACTTCTGGGATGTGGGACACCTGGGTTCTACTCCATGGTTCAGTACATATTTAATTAATTGTGCAAGATTAAAGCTCATCAAGAGAAGAGAATGAGAGTTCCCCCTTCTTGTAAGGCTACTCTTCTAAGAGGTGTAAGATGCAGTTTCAAATACGTGCAGAGGGAAGGGAGTTGAATGTGGGTCCCTCCCAGTCTCAGTGAGTGCTTTCACACCTGATAAAAGGAATGCACCACCCTAAAACATTACTTTTCTGAATCTAGACCTTGTTCCCTTCTTCTTTCTTAAAAGTCCTTGAAATGTAATATTTCATTTAAAAATAAATTAAATATTTTAAGACATTAAATAAACCCTACACCATATTTAATTACAAATGCATCATTTTCCCAAATATCAGCTCTTCAAAACTGGAGTGTATGCTTTAAGTGGGGAAGCTGAGTTTCTATGCTGAAATAGAGGAATGGAAGCAAGGAGATGCTATAAAATGGATTCTGTGCTTCTGCCACTTCCAGCCTTATTGGGGGAGAGAGCAGAGGTCACCCTTCAGGGTCAGCACTACAGTGTTAACCCTTTCATAGCTGCTACCAATTTGCCAGTGGTTATGAAGGTTAACACTATTTTCTGCCTGAGCAGCTTTGGTCAGGATTCAGCCAGGAAGTCAGGACCCTCTGTAGTCAGAATGCAGCCACAACTCTGCAAAACTCTTTCTTCTTCATTCTGCCTTCCCAAAACATTCTGCATGTCATATTTTGGGGTCATGGGATATGCAAGTGAATACAGGTATATGTTTTGTGCTTCATCATAAAAAAACCAAAATAGTTTTACTTTTTTGCTGACCAAATCAGAATTTTTTTCAGTGTTACACTGTAGCAGGCTGAAAATTACTCATACATCTCTAATTAAAAGATACCCCTGCCTCATTCACAATTTATCCTATGTAATGAATGAGGCAAGGATTCTCTATGAGGAAACTTCTGATCATGTAATTGAATACAAGTATCCAAACAGATAATGACAATAGAGCAGAAGTAGGATCACACATTGTTTGCCCTGTAAAGTTTAAGTTCATGACTTTGCAGTCTTAACAGGTTTTTACACAATATAAATAAGTGGTCTCCAACCTTTTTAAGTAAGAAATCACCTTTGGCATTTAAAAACAACCCAAGATCTACCATGCCCCACCCCCACCCCCTCCTTAGGAGGTAAGTCTGTGGGGAGGGAATAGGGGGCAAATTGACGCTGACGGCGAAAAAAATATTTTGGGGCATACCTCCCCAACAGGTAATTCCCACCCAGCTGGGACCTCACTTAACTTACCCCTGCTCCTGTCTCTGTGGTACTGTCCCTCACTGCGTGGGCCTTCATCCAGTCCTGGGCCCTTCCCTCCCCTCTGGACTGACCTGCTGGGCTGCGGCACACGCGTGCATGCACACAGGCACTCAGCCCCCAACCTCAGCCTTGGATCAACTCCAAGGGGTTCCAAGATCTACCACAAGAGGCTCTGAGATCTACCGGTAGATCGAGTTCCACTGGTTGGTGACCACTGATGTACACAATGCATTAATATTTAAACATGTTTCTTTTTATTCTTGTTATACACAATAGGCCACACTCTATTCTACCTATTTGGTGCATAAACGGATATATGTGCCTAATTGCAATTCTGCTTGACTTCCTGAAAACAATTAATTTTAAAAGGTGAGGGGCAGAGGATCCTCATTCTCCTCACTTTTTTGTAACTCAGCCTTAAGACTGCATGCACTATTGGTGTGTTACCAACACAGATGCATTAATGGATTTTCAGGACTTGAACCAGGTAGAATAGATCAGACTTAAGCACCTAAGTCCAACAAGATGTCAAACCAGTGGAACAACATCTGGTCTGATGTGTCTACAGCTTGCTTGTGCTTTGATGATGAAAGATGTTTAAAAATGGTTTCTGTAATAAAGTTATAGAAAAATATCATTTTCATACTAGGAAATATTCATGTTTTTTACTGAATACCTAAAAACAAAAATGCTCCCTAAATGTTTTTAGGTGCTTATATTTTTGAAGACTTTAAACTTAGTTCTCCAATAAATGTAGATTGCCTGCCTAGGATTGACTTTAGCTTGCACCTCTTTAATACAAAAATGCACACATGCTACGGATACACCAGCCCTATCTATCTGCTTGCATTTGTCACTGAGTTGTACGCATCTTTCTCTATTTCTCAAAATTGCTTCCAACTAATGCAAATTAAATACACATAATACCCTTACAAAGAAAATTGTGCAAATGTATTCAGAGCACTTACAAATGCTTGATTTTTCATGTATGATAGAGTCAATTTAGTTGCATTTTTTCTGCTAAAGTGGTTCATGATTCTTTATTGCTCTCTGCCCATCACTAAGACTACATCATTCTAAATTGCAGAATTATCCAGAAGAGGTTATTTATTTAGAAGTACTAAATTTTGCTGGGGGGGTGGGAGATGTTAACAGTTTTTGGCTATATCAAAGCATGTATCTTAAGGACATACTAAAATTGCATTTAGTAAATATAAATATACATTTGTCACATCTATAGTTTTAAATAAAATTATTTCAATGCATGAAAACACTAAGTACTTTGCCGAAGATGGGAAAACATTGCATCATTCCAGCTTTGAGTTGTAAGCAATAGGATTGGGCATTCATCCAGTTTATAATAAAGGACTTTCCAGAAAAGAAACCTCCCAAATGCAACCATTTCATTTCTTTCCACAGAGTAAACACAGTAGTCTTACATAAACCCTGTAATAACCATGCTGAAATCTGGGCAGCCTTGTCCACAGGAAGTTATCTATTCTATAGTAAAATGCAGAAAGTTGGTTGTTCATTCTATAGTAAGCATATCTAATAAAGAAAAGAAGAATGGGGAGGAAATACTGGTCAGAAGACTGGATTAGCTTCTCCCCCCTAGATATGATCCTTCCAGAAAAAGCTGTGCTCAGACAGGCTTATGCTACAGCCGTTTCTGTGGCTTGTATCCATCTATGAAGTTGTCTGTCAAAATAAAATATCTAAGTCACAGGCAAAATTAATTAGTAATTGAAAAGAATTTTGGAAACCTCAGAGCCGTAAAATGTAAAAAGCTAGTCAGATCACTGATGCAGAAAACCAAGTCAGTTGAACATACCACCATTGTACATAATAAATGCACTCAGTGCTATATTGCACCCACACAATTTTTAAATCAATGAATAAAAGATTTCTCCTCCCTAGGATTTAAAAAAGGAAAAATACTAAATCATAACTGAAAATGGAAAAATATAAAATCCATTAAAGACATTCTCATAGAAGAACTCAGTAGGCATTCTATTTAGCAGTTCGCTGCTAAAGGGCTTGCAAATTGTATAGCTATCAAGCAAATTATGGATGAAGGAACTTAAAATATTAATGGAATATATGCATTTATTTGACCTTGTTCTGTTCCATTCTACAGTGGAAGTTTACTTTAAAATGTCAGAGATATCAGAAAGTTCTTGCTCTAGTTTTCTCTTCACAACAGAGTATCTACAGAGAAAGGGAAATAAAAATTTGGGTTTCAGTACTCTCTGGCTTATGGCATAGCCCTAATATCTTTGAATATTTTATTTATATTTCTATCCTGAAGTTTATTATTTATTCACTGTGCCCATGTCCCCAAGTCCTCCCCTTTCTAAAGAACAGAGATGTAGTTCTCTTGGTCATACATGTTTTATCCTGGGTATCTGTGTCATATTTGTTGCCTTCCTCCTTTATGTCTTCTCTAGCTTTCCCTCCCTAAAGACTGACAGCTAAAGTGACCACAATATGTCACGTACATGCATCAATGGGCATGTCTACATGTGACCATACGGCGCCTTTATTACTGTGTCATCATTTAAGGCTTCCTTTTGGAAATAGTAAAAGACAGTAACAGCTTGTACTGCTCGATGCCGGTCATGCATGGTTATTTTTGGCTCTTACATCACTAGTAACACACTATAATGAAGGAGCATGTTGCTATGGCGATGTAGTGGCAGCAGCACAGTTCTTGCCAATGGACACTATGGTACCATAGCATCTTATGTAGACACGCTCGATGTTATGTACTTTGGTGATATTACTTCCTTCATGGGAATGAAAACAAAGTTTATGTAAACGTGTGCCATCAAAAATAGCACTGGAATTCATACTATTACATTTATGTACCACATCTGCATTCTTCTCAACCTTACTGACTTCTAGAAAGCTGTCTTTCAATTTCTATCCATTCCAGTGATACATCTCGCCCAGTATTTACATGTTCATGTTTATTTATCCAAATAGAATTTTGGTGCACTACGCACAGCTTTATTCTTCACGGTCAGTTTAGTTTGGCTTAATCCCTTTGTGTATATACACAGTTGTCACATTTGACCTAAGATAAACTATTTTATCCCAGGACAAAGTGCAATCATTCAGACATCTATGTCTGTTATCCCAGGACAAATTCTAAACAGGCTCATGGAATAAATAGCACTAACCGTTTATCCCAGGACATCGCAAAGTGCATCTGAACAGCTGTCCTGGGATTACATCATTGAATCAATGGTAGAAAAGTAGCAATGCATTCAGCCACTCACTAAAGTCTGGTTAGAAGGGCAGTGTGTGTACATGCAATCCTGAGATATTTCTGTTCCAGGACAAACACAAGCACAACTTGTCCAGGGACAAATGGAATGCCTGTTCCTAGCCTGTATCTTCTAAGCCTTAAAGGCCTTCCAACCTTTCTATATTTAACTCTTTATCCTTTTGCTTATAAACCCTTTGCAACCTTTTCTTTGAAGTGTGGAAAATGTATTTTATATACGAGGAGCAATTTAGTTAGCCACTCCACACTTTGAAATATTTTTTATATATGTACATACCCAAATACATCCTAGGTATAGTAGAACCTGACCAACTCATATTCAGGTGATTCATAACCCACTGAATTTGCAGTGGGTTTCCAAGTCAGGACAAACCACACAGCTGTTTAAATATAATTTCTACTCCCAATGATACTGCTTTTCCAGTCAGCTGGAGCACTCCACCAGTGGTCCTGTGCAGCAATCTGATGCAGCTGCATATATTTCTGGTTGCCTTGTACACCCTCATCTTCCCAGGGACAAAGGAACCTAACCCTATGAAGTATTTGGGTTCTGCTGTATTAGATATGTAACTACCCCTCTTTTATACTCACTTCCCTTTAATCATTAATATTTCAAAGCTAACTTTGTGTGTTAAATGTGCACTTAAAATAACTTTGGTGCTTCGCAAATAATTGATGCTTACTTGAATTCTAACTTGCATAACAGAAAACTGGGGTCAGTTGTATAGAAGTCATAGTCCTAAATAAAATATTGCCTGTTGCTGTTTTCTGACACTGTTTCTCTTTCTCTTCTCCAGTGTCCAATATGTTTTGCTCAGTTAAGGGCTGAATAAGTCAGCTTTAGAACCTCAACAACAAGCTCTGGAATGCGCACTTACAGATGCTACACTTGTTTTCCCAATTTGGGTGTGACTGCAGTACAGCTCAGACAACCTAAAACAGCTTAAAACCAGCTAGCTATGGTACTAGTAGAAATATAGACACAAAATACAAACCCGTTAATGCTGACATACCCTTAGTCTTTATGGTAACTTTTTGCCTGATCATCACTGCTGACTTCTGTGATCTCAGTGAAATGATATCAAGGTACTGAGAAGTGTCCTCTCCAATAAAACAAAATTTTCTTGCAACCTAAATCAACATTTTTCTCATGCATAGATTGTATTTTACATTAATAATCTAGTAAAACTTTCTCATGACATTCACAACAATATTTAGTAATGAGAAAAGATGTTTCTAATCTTGCTACATTAGCAGTCTTTGCAGACATGGAAGGTTTTACTTCAGGACTATTTCCATTAAACATTCTGGACTCTTACTTAGCTTCCTATAAAAATCACCAACTGTAAATTGTGGGATTCATTTTTTATTGTTTCTTGGTAAATAAGCATATCTTTTTAATACTTAACTCTACTAGTTTGGCAAAATTGCTTTTTCAGTGTTTCCACAGATGTAGTATAATTGAAAATGGAGTCCTATAGCACTGCTTTTTCTGGTTGTTTTATTAATCTACTATGCTTTTTGTTGTTGTTGTTGTTTATGCCCTTCCTTTTTCCCCTGTCTTCTTCACATTTCCATGGCTAAAAGACAAAACTGAGCTGGTTATTGAGACAGCATCATTTATTTGTGTTCTTTAAGCAAGCTGCGGCAGAGCCAGAAGATAATGGACACCTCATTTATTCAGGCTTTGAATGATCATATTTAATTCCCAGTGACAGCTGTCTTCACCACATTAGCATTGCAAATCAGCTCTGTTTTGTAATGGCCTTCTATTGAACATGATTCAATTATGTGTGGTCCATAGCGAGGCAGGATACGGTCTTAGTATCTATAGCAATATTTCTGCAAGCTGCTGCTCTTTACACTGCTTACATTTTAGCTGTCTGTTTATCACAATGCTTTCCTTGAACTACACTGAACTCCTTGCACTTTCCAGCTAAATAAGGAAGAATGAGTATAATATATCAAAACAGTTATCCAGGCAGACATACTACGTACCTCACTCACTTTATATATATATGAGACTAGGAAACAGTTAAAAATAATCATACATACCTATACTTAAAACATTTATATTATAAAAGTAATTAAAATAGATTTAAATGATTATACAGTGTTAAAAGGTACCCACTATTGAGATTCAATGCTAGTTAGAAGACACATTGTGATAAGCATTTTCTAAAGTAAATCTACTTAACATATTATTTTCCTGAAATATGCGTGAAGACAGCAAAGAGTGCCTAATGCTTGTAGAGTGATATAGATAAGCATAAAATTGGAAAAATATAGTTTTAAAATATTTAATAATTCTTTTTTAATTTAGTGTAAAATAGGTAAATCCTGCATGCAATATATCCTAAGCTTTCTAAGTCCAGGACAAACATATGCAATTTAAATGTTATGCTAACTTTCCAATCCCATGAGCATGCTATTCTGGTTTACTGAAATCTATAATTGGTACAATATAAAAAAGAATTCTTGAATTTTGGTACATTGAGGTGAAATTCTAGGTATTATGAGGCTATTCCTGCCACAATTCAAGCTTCACCAAACAACCAGTTTCTGGTAAAACATAATCTTTACTCACTCACTGTGGGTGCCTGCACACAAGAGTGGAGGCTGCTTTGATATGCTGTAATTATAGTACGTTGGAGCAGACTTGATTAATCATGTCTGCCGGATTGTGATAATTACTGCACTCCAATAGCCTCCCATGTCTTGTGTGTCAGCATCCCCACACTTAAAAAATGTCAATGGGGGTGCTTGAACTAAAACTCATTCAACGAGCTTTAGTTCAAGCGCCCTGTGACAGGGAACCCTAACCCTGTCATGAGGAAGAAGGTGCGCCCCTACAAGGCCAGAACCTTCTGGGCACAGAGGGCTGGGGAGGAAGGGGTTAACTGCTGAACTGGGATGGATAGTCAGCTGACTGGAAGAAACAGGACTATAAAAACCCTGGGTTGAATGGCAGTAAAGGGCAGCAGCCAAGAGGGAAGGACTGCATCTCAGAGCTCCAGGGATAAGCTTGGTGGGAAGTCCAAAGCCAGGAAGAAGGGAGCTATAGAAGCCCTGGAGAGATGATAGCCGCACTGCAGTAAGGACTGGAGCTGATGGTGGGGAGCTGAAACATGAACCTGCTACTGTAAGCTGACATATCACTTTCCTTATTCCTATTTTTGGGGTGGCAGATATTGCCCATGGACAGGACTGTTTATTAGTTTTCTTTTAGTGATGGAATAAGACTGGTGATTTGGGTGAGGCGATTAGGGATTGGAGGAGGCCTCATTTTGGGGACCCACTCCCAAGTGGGATCCCCAGTGCCAGTGATGGCGCAGCTTTTTGGGGGCACAGACCCTGGTGCCAGTGAGGGCGCAACTTTTGAGGGCACAGCCCAGCACCAGTGAGGCAGAGAGAGAGGCAGGGCTGTGGAGAGTCTGAGTACCAGTAAGGGCACTGTTTTGGGATGATCTTAAAAAGGCCAGGGAGGCCTGGAGCACCTGGGGGGGTGCAAGTGTATATTTTCTGTTGTTTGGACAGGTGAGATCACACCTGGGTTTTGAATTTGTGACCCATTTGGCTGGGGGGGGGCGGGGGGGACTGGTGCACATGCCTTTGGGCCAGGGAGTGCCTTGGAGGGAGCAGAAAAGGGCCTCCAGGCACTGGAAGGGAGAGCTAGACCCTCAGAGTCTAACCCTGTTTGGTGGGTTTGGATGGAGAGGCCTAGCTAGAGAAAAAGGGTGTCAGACCATCATAGGAGAGACCCCAACATACCCAATATAATTGGTAGTCTCCTGCTTGCATACTAATTCCATCAAGTAGTGGCAGGTGAGATTAGAACAGGACAGCAGAGGTCTAAGAGGACTCCAAGGGCACCCCACGTATGGCACAGATAACCCGGAAGGTGGCACTGGGGAGGACGACCTGTTACATGCCTCCACTGCCATTTTTAAGTGTGGGGATGCTGATACATGAGACACTGCTTTGCTTTAGAGTGCCATCCCCCACCCCTAGAGTACATGTAAAAGTGCCCTGAGGCACAGTGCAGGCTCTTGCCCCCTTGAGTTTTTATAGGATTACCTGCCCCTGTCATTTCCCAAGAATCTAACCTTTGAAAAAATACTACTACTAATAAAATACTGTCCTGCATTGCTGTAGATCACTCATAATACCCTACCCCTGTAGCATAAATCCTGGTGAATATATGGACTCGCATCACAAAAGTAATGTTATACTTCCATTGGTGAAATCACAGACCATTATTACGTATTAGGTCAGCAACCTATGGTTCATGGTCTGGATATGATCCAGAAACCCACTGAATTGTGGGACTGGAGCTTTGACAGCACTCAGCATCAAACGCTTTGCCCACATTGTGCCATGCCACACCAAGGCTGGGCAACTGGCCATTTTCCCATGCCATGTCACAGCCAAGCAACAGAGAGAACAGAGAGAAGCAGTATCAGGGAAGCAGCAGCAGTGGTTAGCTAGGACATAACACCATTTTTCCTCAGACCCAAGCTGGGCATCAAAACATTGTCAACAGCTGTTATATACCATAGGTCAAGGCTGTCTAACTTTGGACTGGCCACACACCACACCAGTCACATGCCACAGGGACCACATACCACAAAGGCTCCCCAGGACCCCCATTGTACAATTAATGAAGCTCCATACCAGGCAGACAAAGTAAGACTTTCCCTTTGCCTTGATATAGGTAGCTTGAATCCCTCCCATGCTACCAGGTGGGTAGTTTGAGTCCCCCTCCTGCTGCCACCACATGAGCAGTTTGAGGCCTGCCGCACTGCTACCACATGAGCCCCATGCAATGACTTATGAGCAGCAGGGGTCGCCTCAACTGAACCACTGCACGCCCCCTGCCCCCTTTCCCGGATCTGTCCCTGGTTAATGTTACTGTATTTTTACTGTAGTAACGTAACTGAAAGTGCATAACTCATCATCCTGCAATGCTTTTTTATCCTTTCATAAGCATTTTAGTAATTTTTAGTATGTCCTTTACTGGGCATATATTTACAACTCTCTTTATCCTTCAATATCACCTGTGTTAGACCCTGTAGCACAGGATTAGGCAAAATGAGCATATTTACACATGTATACATTGCAGTGCCAGGTGCTTTGAAAAGTGCCGCACCCAATGCTGTGAAGCACGCAGTTATATAAGCGGCAAAATGCACAGCAGCACTGAGAAAATGGCAGTGCCACACTTGTGAAATAAAATGCGTCACAGGTGTTTTAGTTCAAAAGTGCACCACCGCCGTTTTCTGCATGATGGCACTCGTTTTGCCGCTTATACAACTGCACATGGCACAGTGCAATTCACCTCAGCTTGCATGTGGAGCAGACTCAATTAACTGAGTCTGCTCCAAAGTGGTGGATCTGCAGCACATCACCGGAAAAAAGTATGTGTATAAATGCCCAATGTGGCCCATGGGCCAGATCTGGCCTGCTAGACAATTCCATCCAGCCCACAAGGCCCCTCTGTAAGCCCCAGCCCTCACTACCCCACTGCAAGCCAGCGCGTCCCTGCAGAATGTGTGCTAAGCAACCAACCCCCAACCCCAACCTGGCCTGACCCACCCCCAGCCCTGAGCCAGGGAGCATCAAAGACAAGAAGCCTCTGCCTGGCAGAAGCTTTTGCCTGGTCACCTCAAGGCTGTTCCTAGCCCCCTCTGCCTGGAAGAGGGGCAGTTCAGATAAGGGCCACCGCATGCGGCTTGGGAACAGGGATGGGAGTGCGGGAGCTGTGGCTTTGGGGCTGAGCAGGGCTGGCCCTGAACCCTGCCACCATGTATGGGAGGGGACTCAGTTAGGAGTGCTATGGGATCAGGATGGACTGGTCCTGCATGCTGCCACCACTTGCAGCCAGGGACACAGGTGGGAGAGCTATTGGACTGGGTGGGGCAAGCCACACACACTACTGTCATGTGCTACCAAGGACTTAGGTGGGAACTGCATGTTATAGGGATGGGTGCAGCTGGCCCTACATGCTGCCAGCACCTGCAGCTGAGGCCTGGGGTGGGAGTGTGGGGAGCGTCCCACTATGGGGTTAGGTGGGGCTGGCCCTGAAGCTCCAGGGACTGAAACACTCCAGGGACTCCAAAGACCCCCAACACACACACCCACACCCTCCCACACACTCCCACCATACAGTCAAACACACCCACACTCTCCCACACACACTCCCACCCCTGCCATAACCCCCCACGCACTCACATCCTCCCATAGCCTCCATCCCAACCACATGCCTAACACCCACACCCCTTCACACTCTC
>JAGPOW010000304.1:44830099-44843956 GCA_030014935.1 Caiman crocodilus
ACTGCCTAGGAAATGACCTGCTTGGTGGCACGGAAGTGGAAAGGGATCTTGGAGTCCTAGTGGACTCCAAGATGAACATGAGTCGTCAGTGTGACAAAGTCATCAGTAAACCTAATGGCACTTTATCGTGCATCAGCAGATGCAAGACAAACAGAACCAAGGAGGTGATAATTCCCCTTTATCGGGCGCTGGTCAGATCGCCGTTGGATTACTGCGTGCAATTTTGGGTGCCACACTTCAAGAGGGATGTAGATAACCTGGAGAGGGTCCAGAGAAGGGCCACTCGTATGGTTAAGGGCTTGCAGGCTGAGCCCTATGTGGAGAGATTAGGGCACCTGGACATCTTCAGCCTCCGCAAGAGAAGGTTGAGAGGCAACCTTGTGGCTGCCTATAAATTCATCACGGGGGCACAGAAGGGAATTGGTGAGGATTTACTTACCAAGGCGCCCCTAGTGAATACAAGAAATAATGGCCACAAGCTAGCAGACAGCAGATTTAGACTAGACATTGGGAAGAACTTCACAGTTAGAGTGGTCAAGGTCTGGAATGGGCTCCCAAGGGAGCTGGTGCTCTCCCCTACCCTGAGGGTCTTCAAGAGGAGGTTAGATAAGCATCTAGCTGGGGTCATCTAGACCCAGCACTCTTCCCTGCCTATGCAGGGGGTCAGACTCAATGATCTATTAAGGTCCTTCCCAGCCTAACATCTATGAATCTATGAGCAGGGAAGAGAAGGGGCTAGGGAGCCCAAGATCTAGGGATGGGCTGAGAGAAAGCAACAGGGACCAGGGCCAAATACACACTAGATTAAGATTAGGGCCAAGAGCCCAGGAAATTGGTTGATTATAAACGATTGGTTAGTAACATCTGTTAGACCTAAGTGTGGGTTTTGGGAAGGATGGAGCCCACATAAATGGCCTTTAAGGCGATGAGCAGTGACATCACCGCTCATGAGGAAATCTGATAAAAGTATCACTTCATCAAGGCGTAGCAGGTGAGAAGGGGAGATTGCCCAGAGACCGCATAAAAGAACAAAGTTAATAAGGGCTGAGGGGGCTCCAGGGGCATCATGGCCACCCCTGAAAGAGGATTCTATTACAGACTGTATTCAACTTTCTTTGCTTTGCTCTTTCAAAGATTTACATTTAGGCTGTATACATTCAGAGAAGTTAGGAGGAGGTTAAATTGCGTTAAAAATGACCATCCAACCTAACTTAAATTACCCATGTGAGGACCTTGTACTAGTCAGGTGGATTTATATGGGAACTGTACAAAAGTTCAGTTAGTTCTGTCTAAAAATGGACAACCCAAATTAAGTTAAATGTACCTCCAAGGCAGTCTAACAGCCTTGAATGTATACTTTACCTTGGGTCCAGTAAAACCAATCTAACTGAACTTCTGTACAGTATCAGGGCTGGGAAAGCCCAGCCACTATCCCCAGCCATGGGGCTGCACTTTTCCTATCACCTCCCTGGCATGAAGCAGCTTTTATCCTCCCAACCCTCCTCCCCACCCCCTGACAAACTCCTCCCCTCCTCCAACAGCCCACCAAACCCCTAAACCTGTATACTGCTCCTGGTGCCAGTTTCATCACTGTTCACCAGTGCCAGAATCTGTGGAATTAAGGGTGGCAAGAGGGGCAGGTATGGGGGTAGGTTCATTACAGGGGTGTCTTGTCTGAGACTGGGAGGTCAGGGGGATAAAAATAGCCCCTAGTTCCAGAAGGTGGGAAAGAGAACTGCTCCCCTCCACCGCCCATCCCCTGCAGCCCCCCGTGGGCCCTGAAAGCCCTCCTGATCCTGCCAAACCCTCCCAGACCCCAGCAACCCCCTCCTACAAACCCTTCTTACTCCCAACCTGCCGCCTCCCAGAGTCTACTTTCCCCACCAGTCTCCCCCAACACCCTACCCATCCTGACTTGCAATAGATCAGGTGGCTATTTTTAATGTAATCTAACCTCCTTGAATGTCTGTATGCAGCCTTTGTGATACCTTATATTTAATGGTACAGGTAATCTTGATAGTTTAATATTGTTCTATAACATTTTATTGAATTACTATACCTAGAAACGTAATGATTTATCAATACCATTCTATTGCATTAAAAAAGTGTCACTGCATTTTTAAGTTAATGACCAGGTTTTTCATTTTTTAAAGGCTGCTGGTTTTATATGTATAAAACTGTATCTTCAACTATCTAGGAAGCAAACTGGGAAGCAAATTCACCTATCTAAGAAGTAATTAGACACTGATTTACTCATGTAATTCCTGCCCACACCCAAAAAAAAAGTTTTGCATGAGCAAAAAGCTAAGCATGCTAATTTGGGCCTGATCTTGAAACAAATACCTGTTATTTCAATGGGGCTATATTGCCAGCACAGTAATCTAAAGAAAGTCAATTGCCAGACCAGGGTCTCAAACCCAGATCCTGAAGCAATCTAGGTACCTACATACAACTGACAGTTGAGAACAGTGTGAATAATGTGATTACTTTTGGGAATCTGAAGGCCAGATTAACTTGTGGCCAGATGAAAAACCTGGCTGTAAATTTTCAAAGGAAAGATATTACTACATTTTTACTCCCTGAAAATACATGGCTGCTGAAAATATGCTCTGCTTAGAATATGTACTGAGAACAGGAATGTATCTTATGTAGTTTTTTCCCCAAAGAACCTTGAACCTTTCTGCTGATTAAAAATAGTCTACAAAGAAAGTGGAATACTTGATAATAGAATAAACTAGTCTTTGGAATATATTATCTGGTACTTTAGAGTCAGATTTTTCTAAACTCTTCACAGACAATCAGATGGGGTTTTTTTTTTAAATCTGTTAAAAGGGGGTTGTTCAGGTATTTTTCATGTCATTTTTCTCACTTTTCATAATAATGGCTTGAAAGGTTAAAACTAAAATCTGTTTCCTTAAGAAAAAGTTTTATCCCTAATTCTGATCCATTATGTGAGATGAGCTGTGGAGGCGGAGGATAAAATTCAAAGTGAATATGCATCACATGCTTTATGGGGAAAGAACATAGTAATGTATAGATTTAACAAACTGATGAGATCAGGAGAGAAAAAAGAAAAAAAGGTGCAAGGTGGGTTTTCCAACCTTGACAGTGTCTCTCAATGTTCCTTAATGCTTTGTTTTAGAAAGAACAACAAAAACAACTATAACTTAGCAGGGCTTCTTGTGTTTATTCCCATAATATAGCAGTACAAATATAGGCAAATGTGGCAATATCTTTGTTGTGTTCTCAGATGACATTTGTAAATGTTATGCTTTATACCAAAACATTTTTATTTCAATATAAATCACATACCTTTCATATAAACCAACATGAATATGGCTATTAATTACCCACTGGGAAAAAAAAAGTTGCATAAGACTGGTAATGTTTACAGTCATTTAAGGAGGGAGACTAGGAAATTTATTCCTATATTGCTTTATGTAATGGATACTAATGAAAACTTACTCCACCTATCATGTGTAATTAGGTATAATTGGGGTAATTTATAGCATTCATTCCGGTAATTGTAAAAAGGTCAAGCCTGGAGTTCATGAAATATGAATCATTTCCACATCCTGTTTCAATATTTGGCATCCCACATTATCCATAAATACTATTAATACACAAATTAAATACACAATTAAAATTTCTACCAACACCACACTCCTGACACCAGAGCAAGGACATAAAAAGTTACCACCTAATGCCTTTCTCCTCCTCTACTCAGAGGCACATGTATTTAAGTACAACTGCCATCCCACAGACAATGCAGCCTTAGCACTGCAATGTCAAACATCTGGTTTGAGGGCCAAATAACCCATGGAGGTGGGTCATCCAACCTGTTGTCTTTTCCTGAAGTTTCCTTTTTGTATTTCCAGCACCGTCCATTAGCTCTGTTTTGGCATTAAGCTCAAGGTGGTTTTACTCTCCTTCACTACTGTAAATCATACAATTTTATTCTCTGGCCAGGGTTACTTGGATCACCCCCCAGTGTATGCCTGCTCTTTTGTCGTCATCCTTCTTTCTCCCTTCTCAGTTTCTTTGTTTTCTTCTTTTGCTCTATGTTAGCCCTTCCCTTCCATCTCTCTCTCCACTCCTTCATATCTCTATCCCTTCTCTACCCCTTGCTAATGCACCCAGAAGGCATAACACCACAATTCATGGTAATGAAAACAAATCTTTCTGGAAGGAAGAGCCCTGGAATTAGGGGTGTGCAAAATGGGCCCTATTCGATCCAGATTTGGTTCAGCCTGAATTGGGGACAGTGATTCGATTCATTGATTCAGATCACAGTCCCAGATCAGATTCGGCTGAATCCAGATTTGAAGATGATTTGATGTTGATTTGGAGAATCAATGATGCAGACAGACACCGCTTTAAATGTTTTTTCTACATACCTCAAGGTACCAGGTGGCTCATGAACAGTGCAAAGCAGGGACAGATGAAGAGTCCCACGGGAGCATGGGAGGCGGTGAACCTGGAAGTGGACCAGAAGTACTTCCAGTCCAATTCTGGGTCTGCTGGGGAGCATGCTGCCCCCTTCCCCTCCCTCCCCACTCCCTGGCTCAGCGATCAGCTGCAGGGGAATCCCAGGTGCCCCCCACAGACCCAGGAAGCACCAGTCGTTGAGCCAGGAGGTAGGAGCATGCTCCCTGGCAGACCTGGAAAGGACCGGAAGTGCTTCTGGTCCATTTCCAGGCCTGCTGCCAAGTATGCTGGGGAGCCCCCCATGCTCCTGTGGGATGCTCCATATCCCCCACCATCGCAGCATTCATGAGCCACCTGGTACCTTGAGGCATATAGAAAAAACATTTAAAGCAGTGTCTATTTCCGAATCGCCGAATATCTCCAAATAGATTCATAGGGTTCCAATTTGATTCAGAGAGATTAAAGGGTCTCCTGATTCAGATTCAGAGATCCAGCCACTGAAATCAGGCCAAATCTCTGTCAAATCAAATCAGTGCCTGAGGCTTTGCACAGCTCTACATAGAATGTCATGGACATTTTAAGAAACAGCCAGCCATGATATATAAATGAAGTGCGCCTGTTTGTTGGTGCTGACATGCCACAGGTAGGAGTGAAGAGCTGAGAAAATTTGAGTATGGTGACAGTGTATAAACACAACAGTTGGAGTGAGAAGAGTTTGAAAATACACAGTGGTGTTGTTGTTTACAAAAAATATATACCCACATTTGTAACAATGCTATTAGTCATCTGTTGTATAATAAGCAACTGTAGCAATTGTCACCTGGTATAATTTGTGTTAACTGTGATCCTGTCTGTGGAGAGTAAAGCAAACAAGGAGTGCTGTATGTTTCAAGAGAAGTGGAGTCTCTCATACTTCTTCATAAAACTGACTGGAAAGCCCATGTGTTTGATCTGTAAGCAAGCAATGACTGCTTCCATAAAACACAATGTTAAGAATACAATACCATAACATCAGGTATTGCAAATTTACCAGGAAGTTTCATGAAGACAAACTGAGTGAGTGAAAACAGTAGTTGTAAAAGCTAAAATCTATCTTCACACAAGCACATCACATAAGTGACAGAGCAGTGAGGGTTAGCTGTGTCCTTTCTCAAGAAACAGCTGCAGTTTCAAAGCCTCTTTCTGAAGGCAAGTTCCTGAAGAAATGTATGATGAAGGCTACAGACATTGTATGTCCATAGCAGCAGCAAACTTTTGCAAATAATAGCCTCTCAAGCAACACAGCAGCCAACAGAATTTGTGATTAATCTAAAAACCTTCAGTCAACTTTAGAACAAGGCAAAGACATTTGCTTCATTTTCAGTAAGAATCACTAAAAACATAGATTTGAGTGGCATTGCACAGGTAGCTATATTTATTTGGAGTGTCAATCAAAATATGAATGCGACAGAGGAGTTTGCAGAGTTAGTGTCAATGAAAGACATCCTAGAAGAGGGAACATTTTCAATAGTATAATCAGAGCTTGGAACAAATTAGGTGTGCGCTGGAAAAGGGCAGTAAGTATTGTAACAGACTGAGCTCTTTCCATGGTAAGATGGATGGCAGGACTTGTGGTGGAATTCAAGAGCGAAATGCAGTATGTCAATCCAGGCTATGAGCTTGTATTTTTCCTTGCACTCTGCAGCAGAAATTTTCCTGTGCCAAAACTCTGGGCATGTTGCAGCAAAAACAGTAAATTCCATCCAAGCCAGGGCTCTCAACTATCACTGGTTCAACCAGCTTTTGGAAATAGGTGATTTTCAGCATGAACTACCATATTATGATGAAGTGTGCTGGCTGAGTCATGGGGCTATCTGAAAGTGTTTTTTCAAACTGCAACATGAGATAGGGAAACTCATGATTAAATTGCAAGATGAAAAAGCTACAAACATGAAGAATGGTTACAGCACCTTGCCTTCTTGGTGGACATAATGGGGCATCTCAATACTCTGCGAACAAGAATATAGGGCTGGAACCAGGTTGTAACAGCTTTACAACACCATGCACACCTTTGAAATAAAGGTGTATTTTTTAGAGAAACTGCTCTGTCAATGCAGAGTAGCTCATTTTCCTACCTTGCAGTCAATGCTCAATGCAGCTTGGATTGAAGGAGGTGAAAGCTTGGAGAAGTATGTGATCAAGATTGCTGATACCAAGCACAAACTCCAAAGCAAGTTCTCTTTCAGAGCCATGAAGCAGAGTTCAGACTTTTTAGCATCCTATTCTCTGTCTCTGTGGAAGATGTCCACTAAAGACTATTGGCTCTGGATTTAGGATCCAGATACCGTTTTAGGAGGGGGGAGGGGACCCACAGGGACCCACCCTCAGACCAACTACAAACTTTCTGTTCAAAAATAGGCAAACTTATTGATACACAGTGATAACAGAAAAAAGAAGCAATACAAACAATTCTATAGATCTCAAATCCTAGGGCTGTCAGAGTCAGAGTACATCTGGCCAGGACACAGGCTCCACTCTGAGGTTCTCTATTAGGTGCCAGCAGTCTGGATGTGGGATGCCAAGGACCACAGTCTCCCTCTAGTGGGGTGCAATAGACAGTCATATGCCCTCGGTCCATGGTGGCCTTTAGTGGCAATGCATAGGAAGTGCACAGGGGTGCACATGCACCCTCTGAGAGTGCTGGTGCACCCCCTGAGAGCAGCTTTTCTGGGCAGGGGGGTAGGCAAGAGCACTGGTGCCCCCCTGAGAGCATCGGCCAGGGTGTGCACCAGGAGAACTAGTCTCTCTGTGGCCAATCCCAACAACCCAGAAGTGCCATCAGCGCATCGGCAGGATAGGCCACGGGGACCCCTCTCTCCAGTTGACAGGATCGGAGGCACCAGTCACCCATGGTGGCCTTGGGGACCCTTCCCAGAGGATGTGAATGGGGACCCCTCTCAGGGAGGAGAAGGAGGAACCCAGGTGAGACAGGGAGGGATAGAAAGGAAGAGAAAGTGGGACCGTTTGTTACTCTCAAGTCTCTACTTTTGTATTCTCCTTCCCTCCTGATGACTGTTCATTCATGGCTATCTCTGGTTGGTTGTCTCTCTGTGGTCACACATCCATGTAGCCTTCCGGGCCTTCTCCTAGTTTGGTCTGTTCCCCCAAAACTGGGACTCAGCCCCCTTCCCCTCCCTCCAGTCCAAGGCCTTGGTAGCTGGTATCACTTTATCTTGTGCTATGAGCAATATGGTACATACTTCCTTGGTTCCCAGACTGTTTGTTCATCCATTGGCCTTGTTGTGTTAGACAGCCTGTCTCCCTTCAGGGCCATGAGAAACTCTGTGTGCGATACCCAGGCTTTTTAGACATCAATTAATCTCTGCTGCTCATCTCGAACCCTTGTAATGCATATGTCTATACCTGTAACTCAATTCCTTAAAAAAAAACAGATCTTTTAATACCATTTTTAAGCCAACAAAGACCATATAAGGACCTCACTAATATTCTGTGAAATGCTTCACTGAATGATAACTTTTCAGCAGTTAGAATTCACAAATTTTGCCAATACCTGGGAGAGAAGTTTTCAGTAATAAAATCCTTTGTATCAAGGATATTATCAATGTTCATGAACACATGTATATGCAAGCAGCCCTTCTTAGTGATGAACATCAACAAGTCAAAACTGTGCTCAGGACTAAGTGACAAGCATTTGAATGCCATCCTGAAAGTAGCCTTGGAATCAATTCTTGGAACCAAACATCAAAGCTGGTTGCAGCTAAGAGGTGCCAGGTGTCTGGGAACAATACCAGCATTGTGTGAGACATTAGTGGACAAAATCATAGAAGCATAGAGAAGAGTTAAATAGGGTCAGAAGGGACCTCCAAAGGTCATTTAGTCCAACCCCCAGCCTGAAGTAGGATCATCCCTATCCAAACCATCCTATACAATCCATAATCTAAACTCTACTTAAGAGTACCATAACCCTGACACAACAAAGACCTACCAAACACCCTAACCTGCCACAGGTAAAGGAAGGGAACTATAGCAAAAAATGTTCTGCTTCTATGAAATGTCAATATATCCTCAAGAGATTTCCAGTAGAGAGCCACGCCTCCTGCTACAGAGGAAGGCAAACCACCGCACAGCCCATACCAAGCTGACCATGGGGTAAAATTCCTTCCTAACCCCAAATATGGTAGTCAGTATGACCCTGAGTAGAGGGGCAAGTAGCTACAAACCTCCAGCTTTAGTCCCAGCAGGAGCATTGACGCATCCCAGTCAAAATCCCCAGCTCTGGCTGTAACCAACACCCAATGGCCTCTGAAGAAGGTTTAAAAACATCCTGACGAGTAGAAAAATGCAGAGGGGGTGGGAGGAAGCATAAACCAGCAAAGTCCAGAAGCATGGGAAATACCCATAGTAGAACATAGACATAGGTATGCCTAAATCATCCCCAACTAGTGGCTGTTCAACCTCTTCTTGAACACTTCCAGTGATGGAGAATCCACAACTTTCCTAGGCTGTCTATTCCACTATCTCATGATTCTAGCAGTGAAGGAGTTTTCCGGATATCCAACCTAAACTTACTTTGCTGCAACTTCAACCCATTGGTCCACATTCTCCTATCTTCAGCAAGAGAGAAAAGGTGCTTTTCCTCTTCTTTATGGCAGCCCTTCAAGTATTTGAAGACTGCTTTCTTGTCCCTTCTTAAGCAGGGTTTCCAAAAGTTGAACATGCTTAACTCTTTCAACATTTTTTCATATGCCTTGCTTTTCAAGCCCCTTATCTTTTTGCCTGCCTCTGGACCCTCCCTAACTTCTCCATGACCTTTTTAAAATGTAGAGCCCAGAACTGCACACAGTGCTTCAGATGTGGCCAAACAAATGCCAAGTACAAAGGTACTATCGCCACTTTTATCTTGCACCTAATGCTTCTACTGATGCAGCCCTAAATTGCATTCACCTTTTGCATGGCTGTATCACATTGCAACTCATATTGAGTCTGTGATCTATTGAGACTTCCAAGTCCTTTTCCATAGTGCTGCCTTACAGCCGGGTGTCACCCATTTTATATTTGTATTTTTGATTATTCCTTCTAAGGTGTATCACCTTGCATTTGTCCGTAGTATGAATTTTTTATTTATTTATTATGTTTAAATGATAATAGTATTGAATTGATAAACCTCTATAATTGTACGAACAACCAAGACTGTGCTTTTTTCCTGCTTGACATGAGTAGATGAACTTTGTATGGCCTGTGTATGTGAGTATCTGTGTGAGAGGGTGAATGGTGAAAGCTTGGTAACTATTTGCATGAAAACAGAAGATTTAAATGATTGTGTAAGCAACAAAATGCCAATGTATGAGTTACCAAACAGTAAACTACTTAATGGATGGCTGAAGAACTCATCTGTGATCAGGTGCAAAGAAGGAATTTTGCATATCCTGCCATTTGAACTACACAGTACTTCAAGGGAAAGATACCAGCTACAATGCCTCAAAGACACAATGCTTCAAGGCAAAGATCAAGACTAAAATACGGACTCTGAGATAACCAACTTTACTGGAATGGCCTCAAGTTGAGATAACCAAAAGAAACAACCTCTAATTAAAGACTGAGTGTGGAAAACCCCAATGCTGAGCAAAGACTTGAAATCCCTATGAAAGTGAGATGCAGACAAGCCAACATGGGGAATTTACTCTCCGCCACCTCATGGAGCACAGGCATGCATGTCTGCTCTTCCCCAACTCTTATCACGCTCAATAAGACTGGACCCAGCCATCCAGTGCTAATATTGAGTAACAGCTGCTGGTAAGATCTTACTGGAGTGGTTTTGTCTGTATGTGTGTCTATGTATGCTTGTGTATGTCTGTTTGTATGACTGGAGTGTCCAAGCTTATATATCTGCTTTATGTAACTAATAAACACAGCATTTTGCCTTATCCCCCTTTTAAGTTCTTGCTCTTAATTTGAGCTATTGGCAATTTTAAGTAACATGTCCACATCCACATTGAACTTTATCCTGTTAACTCTAGCCCAACTTTCCTTCTGAATTGTGCTAGCATCCTCCAATGTGTTTGCAATCCTTCCCAGTTTTATGTTGTCTCCAAACTTGCTCAAGCAGATTTCTATGCCAGCATCAAAATCATTAACAAACGCATTGAAGAGCACAAGGCTTCACTCAAAACCTCCTGCCATTCTAATGTAGACCTATTAATAATTACCCTTTGCTTGTAGCTATTGAGCCAGTAATCTATCCACCTTATAGTGGTTTTATCTAGCCCACATTTCTCCAGTTTGTTTGAGGAGATTGTACAGGACTTTGTTAAGAAATTGTGCAGGATCTTGTGTCCTCTGGCTGAGGTACCAGAAGACTTTTGCAGTCCTCTGGTACCCTGACCATCTCCCATAACTTCATGCCCATCATTGCCAAGGTCTCCAAGATCTCCTCTGCCAGTTTCTTCAGTATTCTGGGATGAAGTTCATTGAACCTTGCTGACGTGAATGTATTCAGACCTAACAAAAGCTTTCTGACCATCTTCTTCATTGTTGTTTCCCTCAGCTTGCCCCCTTTCTTATTCAGATAATCCTTATTAGGTATCTGGCTGTAGTTTAGCTTTTTGTGAAGACTGAGGCAAAGTAGCTGTTGAATAGATCCACCTTCTTTGCATCTTCAGTTAGGAGTTCCTCCTGGTTTGTTAACAGAGGACCCACAGTTTGCCTGATACTTCTTTTCTGGCCAGCATACTGATAGAACCTCTTCTTATTGTCCTTAACCTCCTTTGCCAGGTGCAGCTTGCTCTTTAGCTTCACCTTCCTGATTTTGTCCCTGCAGGTTCTTGCTATTTCCTGGTAGACTTCCTTAGTGACTTTCCCATTATCCCATTGCCTGTATGCTTTCTGTTAGACTCTGACTCCATGCAGCACCCAACAACTAAGGAGACAATGGTTCAATTGCTCATGGATCTGGTACTCATTAGCCAGACCAGACAGGGAGCAAACACCAGTGCACATTGCTCGCAATGGCTTTATTCAGAATGGAGACAGCTTCGGGCAAGCTCTCTCACAAACACCCAGTTTATGAACATGGGGACCAGCCCTGAACAACAGTTCTTTCCAACATTTATACACCTAGGTTCATACATATTAACATTCACTCTGCCCTCATCCCTGCTTTGGTTACACCCATTTTTCCTCCCATCTCAAGCTAGTTCCACCTCTGTTTACTGTTTGCTTCCTTAGCATGGTATTTCATTCATTTACATGCCTCTCTGCTAAGAGCACTTGCGTAAGACTTTGACCCTCATCTTCTTTTGGCCACTTGTGTTTCTCACTGGTTCTTGCTGGTTTTCTTGCTGACTTCAGCACCATCTCCCAGGCCATATTTCTGCTTTTGTCTCCTGACACTAGTTAGTGGGCTACATTTGATTTTTACTCAACACATCATGCACTTTGCACCCTATCCTTTTGTTAAGAATCTGCTTACTTAGGCATTAGCTAAGGTAGTTGCTTTTAATGTATCATCCAGCCTTGTGACCAGCAGCTTTTGCTGAGACAATGAAGGAAAATGCCTTCATTCAGCTGCACACACAGCACTGTCTAGATCTAAATCGTTACCTCAACAGCCAAAATCCATATCATTACCCTAACACATTCCTTTTGCATTTGGGACATTTTAGAAGCGTCTTGTGCAGCCACCTTCATCTCTCTTGCCATTTTTCTTGTACTTCTAACATGTCAGGTCAGTTTCTTGTTGGGCTTCCAATACTGTGGGCTATAGAAGCTCCCAGCTCTCTTGGGTGCCAGTCTACCCTTCCATGATACCATGGCTATTAACTTCTTGAGTTAGATGAAATCCACCTTTTTGAAATTTAGTGTCCCAATTTTGCTGACCTTAACTTTTCTTTGTCTCAGGATCTGGAATTCTATCGTATCATGATTGCTTCATCCCAAGTCAATGATCACCTTCACATCCTCTACCAATTCTTCTCTGGTTGTCAACAAAATATCTAAGATAGATGATCTCCAAGTTGTATCCTCCACTTTCTGAAACAGAAAGTTGTCCTCCACACAAGTTAAAAACTGGCTTGGCATTTTATGATTAGCTGAATTGTTCTTCCAGCAGATGTCTGGAAAACTGAAGCCTCCCATCAGTACCATCCCATGGATTTTGGATAGATATCACCTGTTTGAAGAGTGCCTTATCCACCTCCTCTGATTTGGTGGCCTATAATAAATCCCCACTGTTATATCGACGCTGTTGATTTCACCTTTCATCTTCACCCAAATGCATTCTGCTTTGCTGTCTTGTCAGGGAACAAGTGTATATGTTTCTGACAAATGTAAATTTCTTCTTCTCATACCTATGTTTAATACTGTTACAAAGGCTATTTAATTAGCCTGTCACAATCGTCACTTATCCCTTTGCTTTGCTTCCTTCCACTGGCTGTCACACATAAGCTGCTCATCTTCAATTTCTAAGGCTTCTGGTAGATGCACAATTAAAGGCACAATAGGATTTGCCACATGTGCATGGCAGGAGGTATGCTTGTGGGACTATCAGATTCCATCACACCATTCTGCCAGTGCAGGAGGATCTGATCCTGATCCTGGGCTCTTCCTGTACCACTAGCAAGCTCCTGAGGCTGGGAGTCCTGTCAGCAGATGGGGCTCCTGGCCACAGAGGAACACCATGAGGACCTGAGGCTGGGAACTGTCAGCTGATCCAGGATCCCAACTGCTGGGTCAAAAAATATATTCCTGCAGCTGGGAGTATGAATTAGCTGACGGCTCCCAGTCATGGAGGTGCATTGTGCAACCCCACAGCTGGGTACCCCAGCCTGGCCACGTGTTCAATTTATGATGTGATGGGAACTAGCAACAAAGTTATTACATATATTTTATTTAATAATTTTGTGGCTTATTTCTTGTTTTATCATGCTATTTATTAACTGTATTAATGGTGGTGGCAGAGTAACTACATAACTGGTTAATCATGTCCAAGTGTAACATGTGGCAAGGGTCATGCATAAAGAACTAGCGAGATTGAGAACAATATCAAATAGAACTTCTTCAGGTCCCTGCACTCAAGTAGACATCAAGGTTACAGGACTCATTACCAGGCAACATGGTTGTGGGAAGACCTTTGTTTTTTGCCATGTTGACAGTGAACTGACTTCTAGATATCTTTGAGGAGATGTCAGACAGAACTGTGCAGTACTTATTGGTAGGTACTACGAAGTCATTTAGTACTTATAGTTTCATAGTAACCAGGGTCAGAAGGGGCCCAGAGCAGGCCATCCAGTCTGACCCCCCGCCAACGGCAGGAAACAAGCGCCGGGGTCACAAGACCCCAGCCAAGTACCTATCTAGTCTACTCTTGAAGACACCCAAGGTAGGAGCAAGAACAACTTCCCTAGGAAGCTGGTTCCACATCCTAGCCACCCT
>JAGPOW010000304.1:44849891-44863635 GCA_030014935.1 Caiman crocodilus
AGTGGCGGTCTGGCTCTGCTCTATAGGGGGAGGAGAGTCCCTACACCTCCCACAGCACTTGTGCACCTGCTTTGATCCCTTCAGTTGGAGAGGGGGTACTTTTTGGAGTACCGCCCAGGTTACACAGCTATGGCAGGAGGTAATGCAATCCAGGTTCCTCTGTTCCCAGTGGAATGTCCTCATTAGTGGGCTACAGAGTCAGGCTCCCCTCTTGCTTGTTCTCCTGCCAATTTTTGCACTCTTAGATGCAACCTTCCCTTGTAAGTTAAGTTTCCCAGGCCTCTAAATCTTTGTGTTTCTTTCCCCTGAACTCTTTCTAATTTGTCCACATCTTTCTTGAAGTGCAGGGCCCAAAACTGCACACAGTAATCCAGATGAGGTCTCACCAGTGTTGAGTAGAACAGAAGAATCATTTCCCTTGACCTGCAAATAATCCTCCTGTTAATACAATCCAGTGTGCTACTGGCCCTTTTTGTAACAAGAATACGCTATTGTCTCATACTCAGCTAATGCTCCACTCTAACCACCAACTCTTTTTATGCAGTATAACAGTTTAACTAGTTATTCCACAGCCTGTTTTTGTGTGTGAGATCATTACATCCCAAGTGCAGGACTTGGCATTTATCCTTACTAAATTTGATTCAAATAATTTTCCAGTTATGCAGCTCATTTTTTCAGTTCGTGCAAGTCATTCTGGATTCTAATCCTACCTTCTAGTGTTTCTGCAACTCCATCTAACTTGGTATCATCTGTAAATTTGCAGTGTACACCTAATGCCACCTTCCAAATCATTAATGAAAATGTTAAATGTCACAACCCAAATGAAGTGAATGTCCTTGACACAATAGACTGCCCCTCCAAATGATTGGCATCATCTTAAATTTGGTATGTTCTACCTAATTAAGTATTCCTACTTGGCAGTTTGTAATTGGCTACTCTAAAGGTATAAAAGTTTGTGTTGTTTCCACCCAAGTTGGAGAGCTCTGAACACGTGGTAAGGTACAGAGGACCTCGCCACATGGCAGAGAAAAGCTGGTGGACTGATCACCCACCAACATCTGCCCATCTGTTCCCAATGTATTCCTTGTCCTGCATGCTCATTGCATCTACAAGTTCATCTTGTTGACTTGTTGCGATATCTTCTTTCTGTAACTATGCAAGCAACGTTACCGCCTATGTCGCGGCCACCAGCAACGTAAGTAAAGCTTAAGTAAAAGTTATTTTTGCAACCAATACACTGTATCCCACCTCTCCATCCACCAGCCCTCCTGACATCTGCTTAATTAACCACTGCTTCCCTCGGCCTGGTCTGACCGGTCGGCCGGCTAAGACATGGCGTCACGAACAGGATCTAAGGGCACAGTGGTGGAGAAGAATTTAATTAAGTGCTGCCCTGGTGCACTGGGGTCTGTCGCATGGATAACGCAAATGAACTCTGGGCGCATATCGCCTATCACCAAGCAGCTTAAGGGGGAGTAGAAAACCTCCTCGGAGGCTACTTCTCAGTAAAGGGGGAAGAGGCGGCCATTAAAGAGTGGAAAGCAAGCCTCTTCCCTGAGGCATTCAGCTGCGTAATGGCCAGAGGCCAGGTTCACTATCGGCCCCCAGATGAATTATTGACCCTGCCCCTAGCGGGGGTGAAGGCAAAGGTGGAAAATCCTACCCCAGCTCAGGAGTTGGCCCAATGCACCCAGTACATGAGGGAAGGAGGGGAACCCACCCCGCTGGATTGGTTTAACTGCCCGGCTTTAGCATCTCAATTGCATAGTCATGAGCTCCTCAGCCAGCTCTGAGAAGGCCTGGAGACCGAGGGCCGCCACACGGCAAGGTAGGAACGCTCGAAATGGAATAAAGGAAAGATGATGAATGTGTTGCTTTGTTCGGTAGTGGGTCTACTGCAGGAAAATGCAAATCTAGAGGTTCAGCTGCACACAGCAAGTAAGGAGTCACTGGAGCAAGCGGCGGAGGGCTCTGAGCTGACACCCGAAAATGGCGCCAGCCGCATGGTGCCGCCACCAGAAAATGGCACCAAGGAAAGTGAAGAGGGCACAAAAATCCCCCTGGGAGGTGGGCCAACTGTGTCACTACCCATGGCCCCGCCCCTCAGAGTGATGCCGGAAGAAGCCCCGAACCCTGGTGTAGTGTCATCAGTGGAACCGCCCCTGTATGAGGGAAGAAAGTTGTATCCAGCGCTCCTGCCCGATAAATTTTACCCTCTCCTGGCTGCAGCCCACCCAATAGCACTAGTAAAGCAAGTTACTGATGCACAGGGCACAACTCGTACCACCATTACATACCACACCCGTACTAGGGGCAAATTGCAGAAGTTGTGTAGAGAATCAAAAATGAAATCTGAAGAGCCACTAGCCATATGGCTAGGGTGCTTAGTAGCGGAATTTGGGTCAGACTTACTAGACCTGGAGGAGGCTAGTTTCCTAACATGCCAAGCCTCATGGAGTGGGGGGCACACCACCGATTTAGAAGTAGTAATGGGTAACATCCACTGGCCCATCCCGCTTCCAACTCTCGTTGCAGGTCAAATGGTCCACAAATCCCACACCTGGCAAGAGGGTCATCGGAAGAAGGCCAACGCAGAACAACTTCTACTAGCCATAATTGGGGTGTCATACCTCATGGAATCCCAGAGCCCACCTTCTGGGGCTAATGCAGGTGCAACAACGTGGAGGATGGGCTCACCGCCACCTACGGAACCCTGGAGCTGTTCCAGAGACTCTCAAAGGCATAGAAGCCTGTGTAGAAGTGTACAGAGGGACAGATGCTATTATGCTCTGACTCCTTAACCCGGTGGTCGGCCAACCAGCAGGAAACCTTTTAAGTCAACTCCCACGGCAGCAGGCCCTCATGAAGCCAGCCGAAAAGGTCTTCAGCAACACAGAGCATCAATCCTTTGCATATCTGGTTGAGGCCCGGAGACCGAGACGCCAAGAACTCGGCCCTCTGTGGGAATTAGGGTCACCGCCCCAAAGAACGCCCGAGGAAAGTGCCATGTTCAGGTTCCTCTTGAACCACTCTAGGGTGACAAAGCATCAATTGTGTGTCCTAGGTGATGAGGGTCAATGAAATCTAGCGGCCACATTGGGTTTCACATTCAGTAACAAGCAAAAAAATGAGTAGTGGCCGCCAGACACACCAGGGGCCTATCTAAACCCGACCCTACTGACCTCTGTCCCTATACTGACCTCGCTGTTTATGACCCAGCCAACCCAAGTGACCAACGATGAGTGTTCTTTCTCCTTGACACCGGAGCCCAAGTCAACATGATCACTCCAACGACACCCCACCAGAAAACTTCAAAAGCAACTAGGGTACAAGGACTCAACACCATTGCAGTCACAACAAAAGTTAAATTTGCAATCCAAGGCCATCGACACACCCTAGAGGCAGTGCTAGGGGGCATCAATATCTTTGGAATTCCAGGAAGCAAGACGCTTAACCTCAAAGAACAAGTGCTACAAACACTCCCCATTGCTATCCCAGAGTCAGATTGGCATCGACCAACGCTCCGTAACATCTCTACCTGGTGATACCAGCCAATCCCAACTAAAGAATCTCTCAAAGGGCCCCTCACCGACCTCCTGCGGTGACTTGAGCAAAAAAGGTTGCATCAAATCAGTAACTGCTAGCACCTACCTATCACCGGGATGGGGAGTCGCCAAACCTGGAAAACCCAATGAAGCACGGCTAGTCATTGATTATAGGGAAGCCAACAAGAGGTGTCAAATGCTTCAGCAACCTAACCCGTCCACCCTACCACAATGCATGTCTGAAATTGCACAATTCCAGCGAGACGAGTGGGTCGGGGTCACACTGGACTTAAAGAACATGTTTTTCTCAATTCCGATTACCGACCCCAAGGGAGTGTTGAATATGCATGTTGAGGGCACGATGTAAAAGTGGACAGTCTGCCTGCAGGGGTACTGCAATGCCCTGTCATTGGCTATTGGTGCCATGAACAATACTCTGAAGAACTTTCATGCCTCACACACCCTTCCACCAGAAGAGGAATTAAAGATCTGGAGTTATGTTGATGACATCGCTATCATGGGCCATGACAGCACCATCGTTACCAGCATAGTCAACCAACTAATAGCCCATCTTCAAAGTGAAGGATGGACGGTTAACAAAGAAAAGTCATGCCTACATCCTGTAGCCGACATCACATTCCTCAGTACCCGATTTGTTGGCCTCATCTGTCGTGGTATCTCACATGATGGTCCTGACATCAACCCACTAAAGAAATCCTCGCCTGTAACTAAAAGACATTTTCAGCAGCATTTAGGTCACTTAAATTGGTAGCGGCATTATGTCAACCTCAGTCATCTACCGCTCCTCGCCAAATTGTAGCAACAGATCCGTGACAGGTCCAAAAAACCTCGCCTTGGATGGAAGGGGATCAATGGAACTTGTGTTGCCTGTTGACCACTGTCAAGAATACGCAGCTCCACGCAATCAACCTCGGTGAACCAATGGTCATGACCCTTGGATTCACCAACAACCATGTGTGGGCTGTCGCACATAACCCTCGCAATGATCTAGTATATACCACTCATAAGACTCTTCAAGCAGCACAACACCGGTATGGAGCTGTAGAGAAAATCCTCCTAGCTGGACAGCTAGTGGAGCCATTAGCAAGGGGGCATGGAACACTCTGCGCTCCTGCAGCGACCCTGTTGGCTTTGCTGGATGCAGAAAAAACCGACCCACGTTTTCAAGAAGACCCTAACACGTGGAACACGTTGGTGCTCACCCATCATTATAATTGGTGTTGCTGGAAATTAGAAGACATAACACCCGACCCCAGTCCAAAGGATGAGAAAAAACCCCCAACGCTGTATGGAACTTCTGCCCCGACCTGGATGGCCTCGGACGGGACCTCCCGACACAGTGGAGGCTATGGGTATTATTGTAAAGCCTGTCATGACACAGAAATATTTCAAGCTCACCCAGATGACAACTCTGCTCAAAAATTTGAGCTGCTAGGGTTTCTTAACGTGCTGCAACACTGTCTAACTCACCACAATGATACACTTCCAGTTCCAGTCATTGCAATCAACTCACAATACATTTATAAAATCCTCACCGGTACTGCTTTACCATTGAAAATTTAAGTAATTGGGAAGACATTTGGGAAACCTTGACTAAATTTACATGGCTTCCATTAGTTAAGCATACTAAGTCACACTGCCCTGACACCGATCCAGTGCATGAGATCATGATAAACTCTTGGAAGATCCATTCCGGACCAACATAGCTGTGCCTATCACCGCTACTCCCAGTCCTGAAGTAAGTCCATTCCTCCTGTGGCTTCATGAAAATTGGGGTCACCCAGGACTGCGGGCCAGCCATCGACGCTGGCGTCAGGCCACTACAGAGCTTACTTCGTATGGAGTTTGATGTGATTGGGAAAAGGTAGCGCAAGCCTGTGAAATATGTGCCAAAGAAAAGTGCCATCAGACCAAACATCAAGTCGGAGCTTTCAGCCCCTCACAATTCCAGGCGGGAAGGGTCTGGCAGGTGGACCTGCTTGGACCCCTGTGGAAGAGCAACACCACTGCCTTTGTCTCTGCCTTAACCGCTGCATTTGCTGCCTAGCAAGCTCCCCATGAAATTCAATCTGACGGAGGACTCCCATTCAACTCTAACGCCCTGGAAAAGTTTGCCCGGCTTCACAACGTCGCATGGCATCTCCATCTGCCATACCATCCACAATCCAACGGCGTCGTGGAGAGGCACTTCAGCTTCTACAAAGAACAACTTTGTCTCAGAGGAGAAGGTACGTACAAGAATTGGACTAAACACAATCATGACATCCTTATTTCATTGAACACCGCAAAGCCCCTATGGGACGAAACTAATGCTAAGAAACCTCCACCCTCGGAACCTAAATTCCATCCTGATGAGTTAGTGTGGGTCTCCATACCGGACCCTCACCTATCCCATCCACAAGTCTACAAGGGGACAGTTCAATGGTCGGAACAGTATCCTAACACCTATTCCATCCTGTTGGAGGAAAAGCCTGATCACCCTCCCATCATCATCCACCACAACTGGTTGACTCGTCGCTCCACCGTTCACCCAGTTTCCTTGTAGTGAACCCGATTATTGCTCCCTTTTGTTGTTTTGTATCCTTACAGGTTCAGTGGTGTTGAAGCGGCAAATCTACAGCTACTTGATCAATGTACTGTACTTTGAGTACAGTAATGCTCTGCCCTCCTTTAAGAGTTAACACAGCTCACCCAAACAGCCTGGCCGTACTTCATCAGCATAAGTGACACGTTACAGTGTGGAATAAGTTAACACAGGGCAAGCGAGTCCGTCAAAAATTCACATGGGCGCTTGAAGGCTACTTTGCATGGGGAATAGGAATAGGCAAAGCGAGAGTCACTATCGCTGAGTTAGCTGAACAAGTTGAGATGCTAACTAATAGCACTGAAACATCTCTGCAGTTGTTGAACCAGCAACTACAAGCTACATCACACACGACCGTACAGAATCGCTTAGCCCTTGACACCATGCTGCTACACCTAGGAGGTGTTTGTCAGTTTCTTAACCTGTCCAAGGAATATTGTTGTATTAGCATACCCAACGTTACTATTCCACTAGAAGAGCAACTCGACCGCATAAAACAAGTTGCCGCAGATACCAATAAAATTGCCGGAATTGGGAAGGGATGGTTAGCCAACCTTTTTAATTGGATAGGATGGGACACATCATTTTGGTTAATGTACTTGTTAACTCCTATTATTACCTTGTGTTTACCTGTAGTTATTGTTATATGCTTAGGTTGTTGTGTTTTACAGTTTATTAAGGAGCAATTTATGAAGTTATCTGCTTATATATATACTTGTTTGCCACCTGAATCTTGTGAAGACGACGAGAGCGTGTATAAAAACTACCTCTAATCTGGGTACTTGATTTGCGTTGTTTCCACCCAAGTTGGAGAGCTCTGAACACGTGGTAAGGTACAGAGGACCTCGCCACACGGCAGAGAAAAGCTGGTGGACTGATCACCCACCAACATCTCCCCATCTGTTCCCCACGTATTCCTTGTCCTGCATGCTCGTTGCGTCTACAGTTTCATCCTGTTGATTTGTTGCGATATCTTCTTTCTGTAACTATGCAAGCAACTTTACTGCCTGCATCGTGGCCACCAGCAACGTAAGTAAAGCTTAAGTAAAAGTTATTTTTGCAACCAATATGCTGTATCCCACCTCTCTATCCACCAGCCTGCTGATGTCTGCTTTCCTCGGCCAGCTCTGACCGGTCGGCCGGCCGAGACATTAAAAAGTATGAGATTGGGGCCAAAACCCTGGGAAATCCCACTTGAAACTTCCTCCTAGTTAGATATTGAGCAATTGATAACTACAGTTTAAGCATGATAATTCAACCAGTTTGTATCCACTTTACAGTAAATTAATCTAGACTGTATTTGCTTACCTTAAGAACATCAGCTTAATAATAAGAGGGTCATAGAAGATGGCATCAAAAGCCCTGCTAGTTAACGCATATCAAATGCTCTGTTCTCCCCACTTACTCTTGATGAATCCACAAAGCTATTCCAGATCATCTTGTTTTCCTGTAGGTGCTTAGAAATAGATTCCTTGATGAATGGCTCTGTGATCTTTTCAAGTACTGAGGTCAGGGAGGCTTGGTTTGCAATTCCCTGGATCCTCCTTCCCTTTTGTAAAGATGAAAACTACATTTGTCCTTTTCCAATCATCCAGGACCTTATTACCCTACCTTCCTAACTTCTCAAATAGTATAGCCAATGACTCTGAAATTACCTCAGCCAGTTCCTGGATTACTCTGGGATGCATTCCTTCTGGCCCTGTGACCTAAAAACATCCAGATTCTGTAAGCAATCTCCAACCAGTTCTTCCACTAGTCCAGCCTAGCCTCCTCTCTTCCTCTCCTATCTTTGCTGTCAACTGTGCTTATCATCAGGTAGCTAACCATATTCATGCAACACTGACATTGTAGGACTAAAAGCAAAATACATGTCTGCCAAGTGTACTCATGTGCACAGTCCTCTGGCTAGAGTGCAACAAAGTCACCACCAAGACACATTCTTGAGTCAGGGGATGATTGGGGACTACTCTTAGAGGAACCTGTCAATAAGTGGGACAGGGTCCCTCATAGGCCTGTACAAAGCAGTGAGTATTTGCTTCTGATTCAGATCTGGCCAATTCAGAGGGACAGTGATCCGATTCAGTGATTTGAATCACTGTTCTGATTAGATTCAGATTCAGAGATTCAGCCATAGAATATACAGGCACTCCTTGACAACACTGGACACAGCTGCCTCCACCTGGTAAGTCTGTTATGGTGGGTGCAGGGAGGAGGGAAGGGATGTGGGGGTCAATGGGCCCCACAATGAGGGAGGGATTGGGAGTGAGACAAGCAGCCCGGCTGGGGTAAGGGTCATGGAACTCGAGGAGGGGGACTCCTGCAACTGCATGCCACTGTGTGCTGCCAGTCTGGGAGCTGCTCTTCTGGTGGCTCCTCCAGTGATTCTTGCCATTGGTCCAGGATGGCAAGATGGGGCCTGATCTGTGTGAGGTGGGCTGGGCCAGGCTGCAGTCCAGGAGGTTAGCACTAGTGGCCTGTCACTGGGCTGCACTCCACAGGGCGTGGATTGAGCCAAGGCTGCACTCCAGACTGCGGCTGGGGCTAGCTGCCCAGAGTACAGCCCTGGCTTCATGTACCCCACAGAGTGCAGTCCAGTGGTGGGTGACTGGTGATAGCCTCCCAGAGTGCAGCCCTGGCTCCACCCACCCTACAGAGCATATCCCAGTAGCAGGTGGATGGGGCTAGCTTCCTGGAGCACATCCCAGCCCAGCCTGCCCCATGTAGACCCAGTGGCACATGCCTGCTCCCATGCCCTCCCAGACCTGCAGCGAGAGTCGCCAGAGGAACCACCAGAAGAGCAGGTCCCAGACTAGTGGTGTGCAGCAGCACACAGTAGCAGGAACCCCAACTCCCCACCCTGGTTGGGCAACTTGTCCCAGCCCTCACTGTGAGAGCATTGATCTGCCCCCCTGATGCCCCTTCCCTCCCTGCTCTGCCCCCCACAACAGACTTACCAGCTGGAGGCAGCTGTGTCCAGTGTCAAACTCAACCTCTCATCAGAACCTGGAAACAGGGTTGCAATTTGTGAAGGCTGTAAGTGCCATTTGTTGTAACTCGAACGGGCATAAATTGAGGACTGCCAGTATGGAAGATCACTCCATCCCCCTCACTCTTCTCAGTTTCATAGTAGTTTCATAGTAGCTAGGATCAGCAGGGAGCTGAACAGATCATCTAGCCTGACCCCCTACCACAGGCAGGAATGAATGGTGGGTTCACAAGACCCCAGACAGGTGATATTCCAATTTCCTCTTGAATTTGCCCAAGGTAGGGGTGAGGACCACTTCTCCAGGAAGTTGGTTCCAGATTCTGGCCACCCCAACTGTAAAATATTGCCTCCCAATCTCTAACCTAAACCTAATCTCTATCAGCTTATTACCATTGTTCCTCATCACCCCAGGTGGTGCTGGGAAGAACAGGGCTCTTCCTGATGATCTCCTCTGATGAGTTTGTAGGCAGCCATCAGGTCCCCCCTCAGCCTCCTCTTGCTGAGATTGAACAGGTTCAGGTCCTTCAGTCGCTCCTTGTAGGACCTGTCCTCCTGCCCTCTCACCAAGTGGGTGGCCCTCCTCTGAACCTTCTCCAGGCTGGCCACATCCCTTTTGAAGTGCAGCGCCCAGTACTGGACTCAGTACTCCAGCTGCAGCCTGACCAAAGTCGCATAGAGGGGGAGTATCACCTCTTCTGGACCGGCGTCAGATACATCTTTGGATGCATGAAAAGGTATGGCTGGCCCTGCTCACTGCAATCAAGCATTGGTGCTTCATGTTCATCTTAGAGTCAATAACGACTCAAAGATTCCTTCCTGCCTCTGTGCTTTCAAGAAGGGAACTCCCCAGCCTGTATGTATGCTGTGGATTCCTTCTCCCAAGGTGCAGCATCCTGCATTTGCCTATGTTGAACCCCATCCTAGTCTCATCTGCCCACTTTTGTAGTATGTCAACATCTAGTTGCAGCCTCTCTCTCCCTTCAAGTGTGCCAACCTCGCCCCACATCTTAATGTCATCAGCAAACTTGGACAATGTACTTTCCACCCCCTCGTCCAAGTCGCTGATGAAGATTGTAAACAGTGCGGGCCCGAGGACTGAGCCCTGGGGACCCCACGTCTCACATCCCCACATCTCACATTTGGAGGCTTCTGATTCAATTCAGACCTTTTAATGGGACTCCCAAGTCAATTCAGATTCAGAAATTTGCCAGCCAAATCTCCAAATCGAATCGGCTACTGAAGCTTCACACAGCCCTAGTCCCTGACATATTTGACTGATTAGTTGTTGCTGCTGAGAAGGTAATGGTGCCTATAATTTAAACAATTCAAAGTTCCCAGTGCTTTTGTGAGCTGCTGGTGCTACACAACAGCAAACCACACAGAGCAGCAAAAGTTGATAAGGCAGTTTCTGCCATCCAATCAGTCCCTGCTGATGCTGTAGCCCCATCTCAGGCCTATCTCTGCTGTGGCCCCTGGCAGATTGCTGGCTAACTGGGCTACCAGAGCTATAGCTGCTGAGAGTGGCTTTGCCCATTAGAGAGGCAAAGGGAGAGCACTGTGGGATAGTGGACACTTGTCCATACATTAAGTTTGTCACACAAAAGCTTCCTGCTGTTTGAAGCAAGTTTGTTTTTTTTTAATCACACACATTTGCTATCTTTGTGACTGATTTACTCTTTCTTAATGCAACAAACAGCATGAGCATGTAGATACTCACTTTCTGTTATGCTAAAATAGTGTATAAAGCATGATATATGTAATGTGTGTCCAGGGCCAGGGCCCAAGTTAGCAATAAGTTATTTAGATGCCCAGAGACTACAATAAGTTAGTTAGATCCCCAGAAATATCTCTGTTACACCCAGGGTCTGCAACCTATGGTCCACATGCCAGATCCAGCCTGTGGAACCATTTGATCCAGCCTGCAGACATGGGGCTTCAGCAGCCAGATTGACTCAGTTTGGGTCAGACTGTGGTAGGCACTAAGACCCAGCCCCTGCCAACACTTTTCCTAGTAGTTGCATAGGGAAAATCACCCACTGCCACACCTTTTCCCTATGGTGGCACAAGGAGAGTGTCTGCAGTCAGTCTTCCTGTGCAGTGGCAAAGAGCTTCAGCAGTACTTACTTTACTCTGCCACCATAGAGACACTCTCCTTGTGCCATTCTGGAGAAAAGCAGTATGCAGCAGGCACTTTCCTTGTGCAGTTGCTGGAAAACCTGGTGGTGACAGCAGGGTCCCAGTACCTGCCCACCATGTACTGGCCCCGCACTATCCCAAACTGGGTCAGTCCAGGTTAGAGCTTGAAAAAAGTTGACAGCCATTGTATTAGACCAGTAACAAATCCTGATTGAGTTAACTAGGGGGAAAGAAAGGGAAAACCTGATACTGAGAAGAGGGGGAAAGGAAATTAATCATGCCACATGACTGAGCAAGACAAATTATCTGTTGAAATGGTTAACAAGTTCACCATTTGACATACTAAAGTAAGCAAGGTCCTTATTGTTATTCGTTAACCATCTGATAACTACCGGTAATAAAATAGATTAGTGCCAGTAGACCTTCATACATTTCAAATAGTTATATTTTATGGCACCCAAACTACCTTCTGTATTATTAGAAACTAACAATATCATTAGAAAAATATATTTTTATTCTGCAAATTTCTGACCCATGTATTCCAAGCAGCAGGATGTAATCTAACTATAAATAATAAACTTTTCAAATATGTAACAGAACTAAGGTTCTTGACTGTCCACATAAATTGCACATAAAATCTGCATGTGTACTGAAAATTTTGAATTGCAAGCTAAGGTTTTAAACTAAAGATACCAAAACAAAAACATATAACCTTGTGCATTTCCTGTACTTGCTTTCATCTCAAATTTCAAGGTTTTCATTCTGCCACAAGTCCTTACTCCTTTGGCACTGTATTCCTTACTAACAGGCCAACCCAACATACAGTAAGTTCAGCTTTTAACATAGTACTCCCACCATCAAGAAGAAAAAAAAAATCCCTTCTAACATTTTTCAGACTTCCAAGGTACCTATTCTATGTAGGTGATTTTGCTCAGATTGGGCCTTGATAAAGGAGGTTTCATTGTCATGCTAGCTTTAGAGACTGATCAAGGAAGGCACAAACATTCTCTATGACCACATCGCTTTCTGCTCTCACAGAAACCACGCATTTATTAGGAACTGGCCTTGAAATGAATAGCAGACTCAGAATTCACATGGAGATAAAGGACTACAGTCACCTAAATTACTGTTCTGTTGATATATTTTACTACACAAAGATTCTAAAAAATGCTGAATGATTACTTTCTGGTATTTTCTTTATTAAAGCAAGGCTCTAAAATAAACTGTGGAGCCATACCCCACACTTATCCTTTATCTATTTTGTACATAGTGTTCCAATTTCAAAGTTATGTGTTATGTTCTACTCCTATATCTTCATAATATTGTAAATAGATGTATACTATTAGATACAGAAAACTGTACTGAAAAATGCATGTATGATAAATGTTGGTAACAGCACTTTAACTGAACAGTTAGTCCTTTCTAAGAGCCCAATTCTGCATGCTTAGTCATGGTGAATTATTGCTTACAACACAAGTAGTAACCATTCAAATTTTGATTGATTTGTGTAGTAAGGTAATCATCAACAAAAGTAATGACAGCAGTATCAGACTTTTCTGTGCATTTCATATTTACTAGGTTATTAGTCATTACAATCATCTACATTACAATCATTACAAGTGGAGAAGAATTTCAAAACAGAAGTTAATTCTTTTTTCATTAGCTTCTTGCTCTATGGATATCTAATTACCATTGTTGGTGGACTGAAAAAACAGCTTGAAGGTATATAACAATTGTGGGCAAAACGTGGCATATAGTTAATATCTAATACCAATGCAGTATTCTGCCTTGAAATAAGAGAATAATGTTGAGATAAATATCCCCTTGAAGTAGTCACACATACAATGTGCTATTGGCTCCAGAATTGTTTTGTTTAGTTGTACTATGAAATGAATAAACCTGACTCTATACTGGCCTTTAAATACAGAAGTCTGGATGTTCCTGTATTGGGACAGTGGTTAGACACTCTTACATATAATTCAGTGTGAATATACAGAAGTCAACCATTTTGTCATGAAGAAAAAATAGATGCAAGACACCAGTGAAGAATTCAGTGCTATTTGAGTCATTCTAAAAATGAAAAAAGAAAGTCTGTTTTAATATCCGAGTCAATATAATGAAAAAAATTCTAGTTCAAAAACAGCAATTCTAGATGTTGCTGTTGACATAAGTGACCTCCTGGGAATTATTTCAATCTGTCAGCAATTTGTTTTCATTCTTTGTGTATGGCATAGAAAATTCAGTACGTTTTTTCTCATAAATATCTTATCTGTGTATTATCATTTTTTTTAAAAGCCTACGTGAAGATAAAATAACGTAAACAGAATTACCCAATTAATTATTCTGCTACATGATAGTAATTGCCATATTGTACTGACCCCAATCAGACTGAATGAAAGCTTATTTTCTGTTGATAATAGGAATATTTTTATACATATATATTAAATATATATATATTTATACACACACACA
>JAGPOW010000304.1:44875446-44893387 GCA_030014935.1 Caiman crocodilus
AAAGCTAGATATTATTCCTAAACCCAGTAAAATTGCATCTGTGATATCAAAATGGGTTTTTAAAGTAATATACTGGATTGACAGGAAAGCAGCTGCACTGCAACTGGTAACACAGTAGCTTAGAGCCAGGCGTGCAGTAATGTCTCCCCTCCCCGCCCCAAGCCAGACACAGTCAGTCCCACAAGCACCCATGGCATAAGTTTTGCTTGTCTGCAGCTTGAGGGGCATTTCCCCCGAAACCTCTGCACCAATCTTCTTGAAACCTGGCAGGATCTGTGGCCTCAGTAAGAGCTACTACCCCTGCAGTTTTCACCCTGCTATATTGTAACACTTAGATGTGACATGAGTTTTGCTTTCAAGAATTTGGAGAATTTGGGATACCGTTTCCCCCAAATCTCTGCACCAATATTTTTGAAACTTGTCAGAATTCATCCTCTCCAAAGGCTCTACCATCCCTGAAAATTTCATCCAAATTGGACAAAAAACAACAAAGTTATAGATATTTTACTGTTTCCCCATTATACCCTATGACCGGATCTCTGAGGTAGCTCCGAGGCAGCTCCGAAGCTTGTCAGGAGCTCCAATCTGCTTCAGGAAGCTGAACAAGGCCAGCACTCCCAGCCAGATGTGCTGCTTCAGACCCCGAAGCGTCCAAAGCTTCTCTGGATCCGAAGCTCTGTCCAAAGCCTCGCACAGTCCTACTGGAAATGGAACCAGTCGGCTCAGCTGTTTGGCACCCATGTCCAGTGCTGACACTCATCAGACCTCCGGTCACTTCAGCACACTCTTTGTTAGAGCTCCAGCTTCGTAGACACCCTACTTGTGCAGTTCACCTGTCCAGGGACATATCATAGTGGAATGTATGCCTTGCAAAGGGTTCCAAAATTTAATTAGGTTTAGTTAACACAAGAAATATACAGATCTAGAGAAAACATATAAGAACCAGCATTCATTTCTCTGCCTGTTTCCTCACAACTCTTGATATTTGGTGGTAGTCCAGGATCTCAATCCACACATGGTTTCTTCTCCAAATTAGGGAGTGTTTCTCTCTCTTCAGTGCAGCCTGCTTTTTCTTCCCTCTTTCTTTCCATTCTCTCTCTCCCCCACTCCACCACTCTCTAAAATGGTCAGTAAAAGACCCTATCCTTTATAACCTCAAGCTACTTTATCAAGTGACCCTTGGATCAGTCCCATTAAGCGATCAGTTTCCTACCAAGTGACCTGTCACTTGGGATTCAGATGTGAAAAACTGGTTTGCCCTGCATTTGCAGGCATCTTCTACCCAGATAATCACCTAAATCTCCACTTAAAACTCTCTCATGCAATCACAAGGCACAATGCTCAACACAACGAGAACACCCTATAACTTACCATGAATAAAAGCAGTAGACAAGATGGCACAGCCAATGCCTGCCAAAGATTACTGATTCACTTCAAAGGATAATCAACAAATCATCTGTTAGCCCTATGCCACATGCAAAAATATGTTTGCTTACCTTCTGCAGATTTATCCCAATATGGAGGCAAAAGCAGAGAAGCAACTGCACCCTACATTCAAAAGACAGTCTGATACAGATATAGAAAGAGTTCCAAGTATTGAATAACATTTACAAACCTGGACAAATTTATCCAAATTATTACATAAAAGTTTCAGTAAAAAGTATTCTCACAATGTGAGGCTTTCAGAGCAACGCCACTTTAACTTGGAATTAGAGCACCAAATGGAAAGCACCAGGCATTAGCAGCACAATGACAGTGTGATACTGACTGGCAAGTCGCTGCCCAATCAGTCCTAGAACATTTTTGTACACTAACGTGTTCTCTACACTACCCAATTAGCAACCTATTCTATAGAAACATGAGAAAAGTAACATTTTGTGGGTTACACTGAAACATTGATTTTCCAATTCACTGTTTGGTAAAAGGATTGTTGTATGTGACATGGGGCAAACTCAGGGCCGAGTCCTGAGTTGGTCCACTCACCTGTCTCTATGAGGCAGTCCACCCAGTCTCGCCTGCCATGACTTTGCTGTTCCCATAAATTGGTGGTATAATGCAGGAAGCTGCCCATTACATGCCCCAATGCCAGAGGGCACTATCCACCACTCCAAACCTCCTACATGGTGGCCCATGCCTCATAGATGGCATCCAGGATGACACTATGTTCCCGGGCTAGAGACGGGCCAACTTAGTCCATCAGGCCTCTTTCACACACACATTCATACCGCCCTCCTCTCACTAGGGTTTCTCGCACTCCAGCCCCTCTCACAGGGTCTCTTTCTTGCATCAACAACTTGTTCCACCCTGCTCCCTCTTGCAGCAGCTCCCATAGGCCTTGGGGCTTTATCCAGATCATGCCTTGGGTACCACAGCAGAGCATAGAACCTAGTTTCCCTCCCTCACAAGCGGCACAGCTGGAGTGGAGCCCATGGGTGGAGGCAGGTGCAGGCTGCCCACTGCAGGCTCAGGCTCTCCTCTCCCAGGGCCTGCTGCCCTCCCCCAGGGTCTCTGCAGCCCAGCAGGTGGGACCTGATGCAGCTGGGCAGAGCAGATCCAGGCAGGAAAGCTTGGTGCCATCACTATAAGCCCTGTACCAACCTGGTGAAGCATCTTCTACCTGGCCAGTAGCAGCAAGGGGTGAAACTCTGTGCCACCATACCTGCTTCTGCCAGGTCGGCAGGGTAGATGCTTCACCAGGGTGGTGCAGGGCTTGCAGTGGTGGCATTGAGCAGGGTGCACTTTGCTAGGGTAGTGTGGGACTTGCAATGGCAAAGAGCTTCCCTGCCCCACCCCACTCTGCCCTGCCATTTCAGGTCCCACTCACTGGGCCATGGAGGCCCCAGGGGAAGGTAGAAGGGTGGGGAGCCCAAACCCATAGTAAAAAGCCCACACCCAGACCCCACACACACACAAATTTGAGGGATATGTGCCCCTCTGTCCCCCCAGGAGTGTGCCCAGCAGCGGGAAGTCTGTCCCCCTGTCTCCTGGACAAGCCGCTCATGGCTCCATTCCACTCCTTGCCAGGGCCCTGAAACTGCATATGGTCCCAGGTCCCACACCCCACACACTGCCCCAGCTGGGCAGTAGCAGCAGCTCCACCCCCAACCTGAGCCCCAGCCATGCCCAACTCCCTCCCTCTGCCACTATGGGGGGTCTCAATCCTCCCCCCCCACACACACACACACCAGACCTACCTATGAAGAGCTGCTCTCCAGGCTGCTTAACAGCCACATGCATGTATACATGCGCATATACACATAGTACTCCTGCCTGACCACCCCGTTCCTGCTCCCCCCAGCTCCTTGCAAGTTGGAACTCTGCCAGTCAGCTGAAAGCTCTTTGCAAAAGTACAAAAATTGGCATGTTTCTCTGTTAAAGTAAGAACTCCATGTTTTTATCAGTTAAAAGGGAAAATCCATGTTTTTTCCCATTTTTTTCCAAGAGCAATGGAAAACCCGGATCCCTGCATATTACTAAAGCTTCTAATTTCTTTTTAACTGGCCAGAAGTGTCTTGTGTTATATGTGATGATGCACCACCTCACATGCACCCTGCCTTTTCAAAATCCTAGATCTTCCCATATACTAAAACATAAAGTGTTAATATGCTATGAAAAGAATAATTTATCTTTGTTTAAAATGAGTGTCTTTAAATTTAATGTTCCTTCCTTTTGCCATTCCATAATATGCTAACAAATAATAAGTAATCGCTACTTCAGTGTTTTATATAATGTAATCTAATACTACAAGAAAAGTCACAATATTCTACAATGGGTGAGACTGTTGACTCCTGTTCCAGAATTGTATCTTTCATCTCTTTTGGGCTCCAAGATTTTAGACCACACCATAATTTTTGACAGTGCTGTGAAAATAATTTGTTTTTCAGTTTAGATACTGAACAAAAAAAATAAACAAAATATTCATTTTTCAATAAACCTAAAACCAAAATATTTTAATGAAGTAAAAATCAATGTGTGTTGGGGGTGGGGACTCGGGGGGGTTGTTTGTTTTACTTTGCTGACCCAAAACAAATTGTTTGGGGACATTTTTAATAAAAGCAAATGGTCTACATTTACAAAGCAGAGAGGAAAAGATATACCTTATATTCCATAACCCAGTGATTAGGACTCCTACCTAGAGTGGGAAAGACATGGGTTCAATTACTGACTGATTTAGAGCAGGAATTTGAACTGAATGCAGATCTTTTCACTTTTGAAAAGAGTGTCATAGACACTGGGGATAATGCATTATGGAGTTAATCTGGGGCAATTAAAACTATTTTACTTTGTATAAAATAAACTGGCTCTAGAACCCAGATGTCTTGTCTCTCGGGAGTGGGCCCAAGACATGAGGCCATAAAGTTATATTATGCTTCTTTTTTTATGGTCAATGAATATTTAGTTACTTTGTATGAAATGAAACCACCCAGGGTGGGGTGGGGTGTCCATCAAAGGGTTAGAGGGGTTGGGAGGCTAAAATAGCCTGGTCAGGTTGGTAGCAGTAGTGTGAGGGGTATGTAGGAACATTGCAACCCTGGGGCTGGGGTGAGCAGCTGGGCTTTGCCAGCCTTCAGGGTGTGCTCTGAATGTGTGCAGATATCTGTTAGACTGGGCTAACCCATTTCCAGTCTAACTTAATTTACATCCTCAAGTGAGCTAAGTTGGATGGGGCTGGACATTGTTTGTCTGATTTAACTCCCATGAATGTCACAGATTGGCACTTAGATTGCCTTAACCCTAGGTAGGTCGATTTACATGTAATGTCTGAACATATCCTTAACTGCCATTTACTAATTTATCAATGAGGAAGTTCCTTCCTGCACACTCACCTTTTGTCCTATAACCTGTATGATTAGGACTGTCCTCTGGAATGTGAAAGTTGTAGGTTCAAATTCCCCCTGCTTGATTCAAATGGTGGATTTGAATTAAAGATTCCCACTTTCCATGTAGTGTTTTCTGGGATAGAGTAGGTTCTCTTTCTGTACCACAAACTCGTGCACATAACCTAAATTTCAGAATTTTTTATTTCAGCTTAAATAATTTGCCAAATTCAACATGAATTGTCAAGTAATTTTGATTTAATTTAAAGTGCACCTTTCAGCAAGTGAATAATTCACCAAAAAAGTTCACACAGCTCTACTTCTCAAATTAAGGTTTATGAGAATCAAAAAAGACAACTGAATACACATAAACACCATTTACACCAAAGAAAAGACTGCTGTTGACTATTTCACAAAAGGCATTCTGGTCTCAGAACCTTTCAAAGCAGAAATAGATATTCAGGTCTTCACTTTTCTGTTCTCATCTTCAGTTATAGCACATTTCTGGAGTCTTTGACTCTATTATACCAAGTGATGACAAAAGAAATTCCAAATTAAAGGTGATGTTTCAATATCTTTATTCACACTAAAGTGTTGAATTACTCATAATCCTCATATGACTCAAATGTCAGTAGTGGCAAAGCAGGTATCTTACCTCTCTATTTGGCATTAACTAGAACTGTAGGTGGCCACCACTTTCAAATATCAGGCCCATAGTTGCCGCCCCTCTGTTTATGAAGATTTTAGAACCAGTCACAGAAACGGATACTGTGGTAGACATCATCTCCCACAGAATAGAAAATTTCCTTTTAAAAGACTTTTTCACATTTCCCTATATTTTCCATCTCATAAGAGGCAGGGGGGAAAAAACAGAATCATTTTATGAGCAACATAATTTAATCATATTTTAACAGTTTTTACAGCGTAACCACATGAAACACAAGAGTGCTTGAACACAGAGATCACAGAGAAATCACAGAGAAATTAAACAGATATCACTGAATGTATGTAAACTTGAGAAATCACAGAGAAATTAAACAGATATCACTGAATGTATGTAAACTTAGTTGCAGTTTTATGATTTAAAGTAACAAGGTCCTACAATTACAGTAAAGTTAAATGTTATGTGCCTCCTCTAGAAAGCCTTGTAAAATCAAAATCAAGTTATTTGAAGACTTAGTTGCAGAAGCAATTATCCTTCTTACCCTGAAGCGTAAAATTTAAAGAGATCTTGGTAACAGGAGGTGTTCATTTACTGCCCTTTTGAGACTGTACTGATGGTTTCTGTTAATCTGTTTCAAATTTTTAAGATTAGCAGCAGAAACATTAAACCTTGCCCTGGCAGAGTGGCACCTTAAAGACTTACTTAAAAATATCCTTCTACCATCCCAGATCTTGACTAGAGGTGGCTAATTGTCGTAGTTCTACTGGCCTGCTAGTTCAGGTGTCAGGAGCTTATCCAAAGCAGGAAATGTGCCCTTTGTTCCTCTAGTCTCCTTTATTTATCTAAGGTTTCTTATTAAACAATGGCATCTTTTTATAAAAATGGTGTTATAAAATGTAATTCATTTCAAAGAATTAAAAAGGTGTACAAAACCAGTAAGAGGTTTTTGTAATGGATATGTTCTGTCATTAAAACAGGTCTGAGAACCAGGAGCTCTGGGTTCTAAAACTCACCTGGCAGTTGAGTCCCTGAGTTTGTCTTGCCTGTCACTTTGGCCCCTTCTCAAATTTCTCTAGTTTTCCTTGGCTTTGAAAATCTAATTCAAGCTCTTCACCTTGACTGCATGGTGCTGCACAGCCTGGCACTCACTGCCTCTCCATGCTTGACTTTCTCCCTGTCTCTCACACCACCAAGCTCACCCTTCCCTCTATGTCCCTTCCTCTGTCTTCTTTCACTAATCCCCATACCTCATTCAATTGAATGTCTTCCAATAAGCTCATAATTCATAATACATACATAATGCCTGTCTAAAACACAATAAATCTATGGAATTGAAACATGAGCTCCACTTCTTCTCTCTAGTCCACCACATGCCTTAATGCTGCCTGTTTAAAATAAAAGCTCTGAGGCTGGGTCCATGCCTATATATTTGTAAAATACCAGGCAGACAACAACAATTTGCTGCTTAGCATGGTAATGATAATACCAAAGAGAGGGCAAGGATTTTCAGTTTCCTTCCATCTATAAGCCCTTCCATTACGTAGGGAAGGCAGGGCTGGATTTGGAAAATGCTACACAACAGTTACACGAATCTGGTGCAGCACAGAGCTCAGTTCTAAGAATTCCCCCTACTGCAAGGTGGGGCCAGGATACAGAAGGATTTTGACTAAAGGAACCTCTGATACACAGTTCATCTTTTTTCTTCCCTCCCACCACTGCAGGAATTTAACACATGTACATTTTTAATGTGCCATTTTCACAAGATAGAGGCAGAGGTCCATGCAAATAAAATCTATAGGTGCACCCATGTGGGCTCATATAAACATAACAATTGTTGTCAGCACACAGAAGTTACCTGGAATTAAAGATTCTCATAGATCTGCTATTAATAGCCTTCATGGAAAAGCCTAATCTGTAAAGCAAAGAACTCCAGAAAGTGCACAAAATGAAGCAAGGATAGGGGGTAGTCTTGCACAGTATCCTATTCAAGGGCAACTAAGAAGGGGTTCAGACTGCTGATCAAAATTAGATACAGCACAGAAAAGAGTTCAGAAAGAAACTACAGGATTTTCTCTCATTGTTTGTTTCTAATGCTTTCTCCTTAACCTTAGGAACAAAAGGAATTTCTCCGGCTGGTCAACTAATTTAACAGAGCTGTTTTAATGATGGCAAATAAAAGTTTCTAGCTTGCATGGGGTATAGGAAGAAGCAAATTAAAAATGTGAAAGATAAAATATTTGCAATCATTGGTAAACTATATTCTGAATTATTTTTAATAGTACATAAAATCTGTTTGATGCTGAATGTATAATACCTGTGCAAGTAATAATGTGTGTGCTGTTTTTATCTTAAATTCAACTAACCATTTGCAAGGTTTCAACAAAAATTTCTAGCCCAGTTAAAAATATATGCACAAAAAATGATGGCAAAAGCTTAAGCTTATATCTAATACAAACTCAGCTGTTACATAATACATAGATTTATCTATTTGTTGATTTACAATATATGTAAAAAATTGTACATGAGAATATATATAATATCTACAAAACCTGATCATTATAGAAAGTGAATGCTTAAATAGGATTTAAATCATGAAGTGATTAGGAAAATATTCATCTAAACTTAAACTGGGATTCCAGAAGAATGCATTTATGATCATACAGGTAAATGCCTGCCACAGCACATACATTTCAGTTCAAAACTAGTCTGGAACAGCTCTCCTATTGTAATAGGTATTCCCCTTTTCAGTTCAATAATCAAATAGATTTGACTGGTCAAAGTCTTCCATTGTCTGGTTCTGACCTACATGTTCCTACGAGGGACATCTTTGTCTCACGTTTCTTTGGTCACCGAGTTCATGTACCTCAATAGGCAGAAACTTGCAGTCCATTAACAAGAGTTCTCAGCTCAGTCCTAGGCCACCCAGAAGCCCTGGTGCATGTTCTCACTGAATGGCTTCACTGGTGGCCCATTCACGTGTGCTAATGTCAGAAAAAAGGACTGAATGGAGGAGCCAATGTACACCATTGCTCAGGCAAAGTGACTGCAGTTTCTAACAAAGCCTCCCCTGTGGTGATGTTAAGCAGAGTTATCAATAGTGCTAAGGCAGAGCAAGAACTAATGCTCCAATCATGTCATCAACAGGTGGCACAGATGCAGCCACTTCAATACAAAAATCACAGGGCAACATTTACTGGTAATTCTATCCTCTTTCCAGTTCCAATGTGCAGAAAAATGTGCAGATGTCATGTGGCTCTCTCTTGTACTCTGTCAGACCCCCTTGAACTGAGTTCCGAAAGACTTTTTTGTTTCCTGTTTCTTTTACTATTCACACAAATTGTAGGCAATGTTAAAGTCTCATTTAGCGTAAAGGAAAATTTTAGTTTTAAAAACTGTAGATAAGTAATTTTCTCTAGTCCATTCAAACAGATTAAAAAGAACATTTCAGTAGAGAAAGAAAACAATGTTATTATTCACAACAAAACTTTCTGCCTAATTACATGGTTTTGCTAATTCTCAGAAGGCACAGTAAATTCTCAAGATTTATGTTAACTTGAGATCTAACTAAATTACCTATAAAAACTCTCCTTATTTCACTTAACTACAGCATAAATTTATTTATAAATCTAATGTTAGGTAGAAACAGAAAATAATTGAAAATTAATGTTCATAACTATTCTGAGGCCTATTTCTCAACAGACTAAACTTTGTTGTAAAGGTCATTATGAGCTGTAATAGAATTGAAGGTAGTCATATACTCACAAAACACTCCTAAACCAAAATAGGGTAATTCCATTGCGTCATATCTCACATACTAACCATACAATTAACACTACCATGCCTACAATTTAATACCATTCTTAAGGGGCAAAAATGGAAAAGGCACTAGAAGCACTAAAAAAAAAATCACAACAAAGCAGAAATTCCAAATATTTTTCTAAACCAGAACCAAAGAACTTATCCTACAGAAGAAATTGCTAAGACACAGGATACTTTGCATTTGATCTGGGATCAGTTTACTCATGAGTAAACTACTCTCGAGTCAATGCTCCCAGGCAGGCGTCTACACATGCAAAGAAGTGGGAGCAGATTTGCTGCTAAAGGTGGCAAATCTGCTCACACTTCCTGGGGCCCTGCAATGGACCCCTGCTGCTACCAGGGGGAGCTCTATGCTGGCAGGGGCTGGCAGGGTGCACCCCACCAGGAGACAGCTATCTCCTAGACAGACCTAGGACATTATACTCTGTCCCTGGGGGTTGCTTGCTGCTGTGACAGAGAATATGTCTCTGCCCTGGCAGCAGGAAGCTCCTGGCCTTGGATCCCAGATCAGGGGCAGAGGACTCAGGAAGAGCTGCAGGTCACGGCCTCCTGCCCCAATGTGCCAGTGGGGCAGCTAGCAGCTAGCTCACTGCTAACTGCCCCACCAGCAAATCGGGGCAGGGGGCTGGGACCTACCCCATCCCTGCAGCTCTTTCCAAGCCAAGATAACTCCCAGCCCCCAGCCCTCACACTCTCACAGAGCTGAGTGAGGAACAGGCTTCCCAGCACCTGCCAGCTGGGAGCACCCAGAGCCAGCTCCACACCACAAAGCTCTAGCTGGGAGACCCTTATCTCCCAGCACTAGCTTCATGACTGTGGGGCTAGTGCTGAGAGACCCTTATCTCCCAGCTCTGGCTCCATGACCACAGAGCTGGTACTGGGAGATAAGGATAAGGATCTCCCAGCCCCTAATCCCCAATCATGGTCTCAAAGCAGGGGCAGGGGGACATAGTCCCCACCTGGGCTCCAGTGGTGGAGACCACTCCGGCAGCAGGCAGCTCCCAGGGGCAGGGAGAAATTTTCCACCTCCTGGTGAACAGCTAACCAAGAGCAGATTTGCTCCCAGTCAGTTGCCTACACAATTGCTACTGAACCATTACTAATCTAAAGTAAATTTGCTACTTTCATTTGCAGGTAGCAAATTTACTCATGATTAGTAAGGTTTACTGCATACAGCAAAAGCCATGTTATCCCGCACTTTATCAACCAGAAAGCTCCACTAACCGGCATCCAAGGGACATGGCAACAGTGAAACCGGAAGTCCCACTTCCGTTTTTGCCACTACAGGCTGAGTTCTTTTTCTTCACTTCACTTCTTCTTCACTTCTTCAATCCATGGCCCAAGGCATAGCAGCCTGCGCCAGACCCCCCTCCCTGTCCCCTGGCACACTGACGCCAGGGAGTGCACCAGACGGTGTATATTTGATTAACCGGCATATTTGATTAACTGGCATCCCCCATTCCCAGGGGATGCCAGATAACAGAGCTTTTGGTGTAGTAAGCACGTGCATGTGTAGACACACGCTTACTTTGCAGTAAACTGTGCAGTTAAGTGTCTCATGTAGACACAACCACAGAGTTTCTTGGAGAGCTGATTTATGGCACAGTAAACTGCTATATATAATACAAGTGTATTGGGTGATTATGATGAGATGTTACAGACAATTTAGATGACTATCAGACACATGTTTAAAAGATTTAGAGATGAAGGGTTACTGCATGTGAACAATAGTTGTGTTCCAAATCCTACAACCTTTTCTCTTATTGATAATGCTCTTGTGAGGAAACAGAATAATGGCATTCAGTACCACACAGACAGAAAGATGACAGCTACAATATAGGGCTCTGAGGTGAAGAGATCTAAAAGAAAGAAAAAAAGTGGAAGCCATGAGATTTGATGAAGATGCACATTTTCTCTCACCTACTATGAAAAGCTTTGTCTTCAGGTGCATTTTTTTTAAATGAGAGTGGGAAAAAAATACCGATGCTTCTCTATCTTGTTTGTGCTAATGCAGAAGAGGTGTTTTGAATAGTCACAGACAAAATTAGAGGCAGGAAGATTTCAAGCAATATTCAGTCTCATATAAGCAACATATTTAACATTTAGTTTCTCTCAAATGACATACAAAAAGCCATTCTAACAGTAAAGACAGGTAGCAGTTATATAGTCTTCCTTGCGCCATTGTACTATTATGGCATGTAGTTTAAAAGACAGAATGGTTAAATAAGATTATATATAGTCATATATAAAGTATTAGTCTATGTACATTATATGTATACGTTTCTAACAGTAAGAGAGCTTCAGGTCCTGATGTCCAGGTTGCCTATTCATTTTACTCAATAACCCAAATTCATTTTACCCAAAATATATTATTTGTTTGTTAGATGTATATCCCGCTCAGTCTAAAAGGCTCAGCAGTCCAAGGGACCAGAATTCAGGGCAGCTTCCCTCCCAGGGGAGTTCCCTCCTCACTGGGCTACACACTTAGGCAACCCCTGTCTTGCTCTCCTTCTAGATCCTATTAATCTTTCTTTCTTCCCTGGTGGAGAGGGACCTAGAACCCATATCTTGGGCAGCATTCTTTAACCACTAGACTAGTGGGCAGAAAGCATCATTCACAAATAACACAGCTATCCTAAATACAGGCTGATAAAAACTTCCTTTACTGGAAGGTTCCCTCATGGGCAATTCAGCGAAAAGTGTAATTTTTATGTAACATCCTTAACCAGACTAGAATTAGGATAGAATTCTTTAGGTAAGGGTGTCAACCTCACCTGGGTCAATGGCATGGGACTGATCTGTGCGCCAGATGACTAGATTGTGACCATGGACCCCAACTTCCTTATGCCAGATTCAGCACACAGGGCATCCACTCTTGAGACCTAGTGGGAAGAGATGCAACATTCCTGGGGGTTGGTCCCTGCCGCAGAAACAATCCACAGTGCTCAGCTTCCTCCCACAGTGCTGGAGGGGTTCCAGTACTGTGGCTGTCACCAGCTTGGCTGCCAAGTGCCGGGGCAGAGCAGCAGCACTAGAGCCCCAGCAGCACCATAGGAAGTAGCCCAGCATCATGGGCATTTGGCTGCCACCACAGAAACAAGTCCTGGTGCTGCTGAGATTCCAGTGCCACAAGTCTTACCCAGGGTCTTGGCTGGCAGCAGGTGAAGGTCCCCTTATCAAGGTAGCAGGCTGGGCATAGTCCACAGGCCATATGATTGACAACCCAGCTTTAGTTCATTCTAAAGTTTGGATTTAAAACTCTGAATAAAAAATATCCTTCATTGAATTTAAGATATACCAGTAGTACCATTTCTACAGATTTCTGTTTACGTCCCCATTACATTATACACTATAAACATTTGCTATAAGGTTTGTACAGTACCACACCACTATATGGCTTGAGTTTCTTCCCCCTTGTTCATGTGAGAAAAGAAAAAAAAAGTGGGGAAAGTCCAGATAAAACAAATGCTATCGTTCCATTTTTCCACTTATGTTAATATTTCATTTTCATTCCTCCTATGAGAAAGATCCAATTAAATTAATATAATTTTTGCCTAAGTAAAGGCTGCAAGATTGAGTACTAGTATGACATGCATCCAAAATGTATCCAAACTAATGAATTATTTGGGGCCCCAATACAAAAAAAAATAATCTCTAACATTTATTTAATTATTTTTATATTTTATTATAAAATGCTAATCTCTCCATATGCAAAAGAACTCACTTGGGTCTATATTACAGACATTAAAGTAACAGTCTTCTGTTTTCTCCATCCCAACTTGTACTGCACAGTTTCAAAAGGACTTTAGAACTTGTCTAGCATAGTACCACAAGCGGAAGCTAACTGCTCCTTTAAAATGCTTTTTTAAATTAATTTGCTGAGAGCAAAAGCTGCTTTCCGTTAGTGCAGAGCCACTTGTTTTTCATTATTTTCCCTTTCTCTTATTCTCTATGCATATGACCTTAAAGACTCAGCAGACCTCTGTGAAACCTTAAACTGTGAAGTGGAAAAGAAATTCCTGATGATTTGCATTACTTAGTCAGTGGCTACCTCTTTGCCGCCTTTATAAGCTAGCAATGAAATGGAAGCCCAAGAAACAAACAATACTAATCTCACAGCAAGCCTTTTCCTTCCGCATTTCAAATTCTCCTCATCTAAAAGTAACACTTTCACTTTGTTGCCCTGAAGCTATACCTTTAGAATGGTGTCACACTTTCAGATAATGGTAATCTGTGGTGGAGCATGAGTTTAGGCAGCAAACTTTTTCCATCCTTATTGCACATTTCTTTCCTCCAAAAAGATACATGCCAATATATTTTCCCTTATGTTCAAAAATCTAATCCCTAAAAAGTCACATTCAATAGTTTTCATTTGTTTACTGTCAAGTTAAGGCTAATAAAACTGATTTCTCTCCCAGCCGTATCCAAGGCTAAGTACAAACAGTCAAAAAAGCCTGAGGCTGAATCAATTCAATCTTCACAGGTTAGTGTAAACTGGACAGACTGAACCAATAAGCATGTTAACAGATATGCACTTTTGATTCAGAAATGCAGCCACATGCCTGCAGTGGCTCAGGTCAGAAGCTAGGGAGCACTAGAGCATACCTCCTTGCTTGGCTGGGGCAGACAGTTTGGGCCAAAGCTAGCTCCCCCATCCTGTGAGATGGGCTTTGCAGGGGAGGTCCAAAACATCCTGGGATGATGGGGGATTGTGCATTAATGTGAATCTGGAGGGGATCTAAGACAGTAGTTCAATAAAGGGCGTAGACAGAAGTGCAGCTCTCCACTGTAACTGAGAATGTTTTGCAGGAAGTGTTCTGAGTTACAGTGACCCCTGAAACTAAACAGAAGTTCACTGTTGGTTCCAGGGGTGGAGGGGAAGTGAATTTAGTTGCTGGCTACCAGCCTGCAGCTAGTTTCTGCAACAATGACCCCTCCTTTCTCCCAGCCTGTCTCTGTTTCAGAATGGGACGGGGAAAGGGAGCAGAGGGAGCTCATTCTAGAGGTTCCCCAGCCAGTGCAGGAGGGTGAGGCAGGTGAATTGGAGCCCCACCCCCCCTTGGGGAGGATCCAATTTACCTTCCCTCCCCACCCTGCACCCTCCAGTGGGGGCTGAAAAACCCTAGACCAAACTTCCTCTGCTCCTTCTCCCTCCTGCCATTCTGAAAACAGTGAAAGGCTGAGAGGCAGCACAGACAGAAGTTACAGAAGGTGCTCTGTTTTCAAATGCCTTTATCTGACCCCTCTTGCAATAAGGCATCAGATATTTGCCTAACTGGCCATTTTTAAGTGGTCTGAAGCCACACGCCTGTGTTTGCTTACAATTATAGACCACCTTCTGTGGCCAGATTAGGCTAAAATTGTCACTGCTATCTGTACCCAAGTGATTTAACCTAAATCAATTAAGTCTGATACTGCATCCAACCAGTTTTGTCTTAAATCAGTTTCAGCCATTTTGAAAGTGGTTTATGTGCACTACCCTTCTGTTGTCTTACAGATATGAACCAGTTTCTGATCACTTATACCAGTGTATGTGTAGTTTCTGTCCCTAGTCTAGGTGGTCTCACTCCTCTTCTGGCATAGTAGCAGATAGTGAGGAGAGCAGGCTCTTAAGTTTGCAGGAGGCATGCCTCCCTTGCACAGGAAAAAGAAAGGACTCCTTTTGCTTGCATCCACAGAGGGTACCACTAAATTCAGAAAAGTTATGGAGAGGTGTCTTGAGTCTAAAAAGTTTGCAAAACACTATCCTATTGAATCAATTAAAACATCAGTGCAACTGATTGTAGAATCTCAACCTAAGCTTTCTTCCTTTCTTCTCTTTCCCTGGAAGATTCCTTGGCTGGCAACTGTTGGTGCTGATTACTGTGATTTTGGTGCTGATTTTCATTTCTTTTTGTCCAAATTATACACACTTTGGGTTAAAGCAGGGGTGGGCAATATATAGCCCATGGACCAGATCCAGCCTGCCAGGACATTCTGCTTGACCCACAGGGCCCCTAAAAAAATAAAAATTAATATTTTTTTCCTGCTGGCTCCTGTCAAAAATGACAGGAACCAGGGGTAGTAGGACCCAGAGGAAGCCACAGCAAACCTGTGGAACAGCAGGGTCTGGCCCCATGGCCCCTCAGCTGGAAGCCCCTGCCTACCACGGGCCCCCAGCCTACTGGAAGCTGCAGGAGCTCCTACAGCAGAAAAGCGGCTGTGGCTCTGCTCTGGCTCCTGGCACAGCCTCTCCACCCATCCTGGGGCTAGGGGGGCCAGCTGCTGCCAGGCTGCCGGGCCTCTGCAGGGTGTGGGGGGGCACCCCCCCTGGGCCTCCCATCAGGGGGCAGCTGGGCTGTTGCCGGCCCAAGCCTCAGGCACGTGATGTAGGTTCCACACTGCCTCCCTGCACTTCCCGCACCCTAGGCCATATCCCCACCAACTCATGTCACCCTCAGCAGCTCTGGGAGCCCTCTCCACTGACCTGCCAAGCCTAACAGACCCTTCCCCAGTGCCCTGGGCCTCCTGGCAGTGGCAGGAGCCACCAGAGTACAAATGTGACCACAAGGCTTTGGGCAGCAAGGCTGGCTCCCCCAACAGCCGGCCCTGGGGCACGGCATCACGTGGTGTGGTGAAGACCTGGGCCTTCCTGCATACCAGGGGCCCAGCAGCCCACTGGCAGCTCACCGCCCGCCCCCCCAAACCCTATCCCTGGGATGGGCAGGAAAGCTCTGCCAGGAACAGGATTAGGACTGTGAATGCTTTTGCATTGTGGAGGCTCCTGCAGCTGCCAGGAACCCGGGGGTTGTCCAGGAAGGCCCTGGCCAGCCTGGGGGACAGCGCAGGGGTGAAGCCAAGGCTGCTGGGGGTAGCACAAGCTGGTGGGGACCCAGCACAGAGCCCTGGAAGCCCTGGGAGGCTCCCCAAAGTTGGACCTGAATGGCTGCACCAATGCGCTCAGGCTCTGAGCTACTGCAGAGCAGGGGTGGGTGCTGACTAGCTCCATGGAGAGTGTGCAGGATTCTCCCATGCACATCTCACATACCCTCAAACCCTTCCTGAAAACCCCACAGCCATACTCTCCTCCACACCCAATCACATATCCCACAAATACCATACATACACATCCACAGTTCCCCACAAACCCAACTTTCACCCATACCCCACAGCATCCCTGCACACTATACAATAGTAAGACTTCATTTTAAGCTATTATGCAATCACTTCTACATATAAAGCACAAACACACATATATCAGGAGAAAAATATGTTTTTAATTGACTTAAAATATAATATTTTAGGTATTTGATTTTTAGTAAATAACTTGGGGTTTTTTTCTGGTTCTAAGAAAGCAAAACCTCTTCCCCAAAGAAATACTTCCCAGGACAAGGGGAGGGACTTCCAGTGGCAAGGATCACGGTTACTACCCCATGGTCCTTGTCCATGTGGGTACTATTGATGCAGCCAGGAGAAGCCCCGATCACCTGATGATGGACTACCATGCTCTGGGCAGCATGCTGAGGGAGATCGGTGCACAGGTGGTATTCTCTTCTGTCCTATCAGTGAGCAGACATGGAAGACGACATGAGAACTGCATCAGAGAGACCAACTGGTGGCTTGGGCAATGGTGTCTCAAGGCAGGCTTCAGATTCCTTGACAATGACCCGCACATCACGACGAGGGACATCCTCAGTTGGGATGGGCTTTACCTGTCCCCCAAAGGTAAGTGTGTATTCTCTTCTAGGTTAGCGGATCTCCTCTGGTGGGCTCTAAACTAGGCTCATCAGGGGAGGGGAAGAAGAGGGCAGGGGAAGCCATGGACCACCAAACCATGTGGCACCCAAAAGGACAGTCCAGCCTGAAGAAGGAGAATATCAGGAATCTGCAAGCCAGGGGGCAGCCAGCAGTACAGTACAGGTAAGCAATAAGTAGGTAAGAAATAAGAGGCCCCTTGGGAATCAGAGCTGGGGGGCAGCAAAGGCACCAGTCACAGGGCTCAAGTGCCTATATACTAATGCTAGGAGCATAAGGAACAAGCAGGATGAACTAGCACTCCTGCTTGCAGAAAACACTTATGACTTAGTAGGGCTAACAAAAACCTGGTGGGGTTCTTCCCATGACTGGGTGGTACATTTTGAGGGTTATAAGCCGTACAGAAAGGACAGGGTGGGGAAGAAAGGGAGAGGGTTGCGCGCTATGTCAACAAGCAATATACATCGACCCTCATCAAGAAGGAATCAAAGGATGAGGAAGTAGAAGGATTGTGGGTTAGGGGTCAAGGAGAAAGGGATTTGGTGGTAGGGGTCTGCTACAGACCCAGACACCAAGGGGAAGAGCTAGATTTGGGGCTCCTGAGGCAGCTGTCGGAGACCATAAAAGCTAATGAGGCAATAGTCATGGGAGACCTAAACTAACCAGACATCTGCTGGGAGACGCTGACAGCAAAGTCCCACCGTTCACGCAGGTTCCTATCCTGTGTACAGGACCTCCACCTGATGCAGGAGGTACACGGTCCCACTAGGGGGAATGTCTTACTGGACCTGGTATTGGCAACGGGAAATGACATGGTAGGAGACCTACAGATCGGTGGTCACCTGGGGAACAGTGATCACCAAATAATAGAATTCATCATAAGACGTTGAGTGGGTAATGTAACCAG
>JAGPOW010000304.1:44893487-44906727 GCA_030014935.1 Caiman crocodilus
AAAGCTAGATATTATTCCTAAACCCAGTAAAATTGCATCTGTGATATCAAAATGGGTTTTTAAAGTAATATACTGGATTGACAGGAAAGCAGCTGCACTCCAACAAATAAAGTGCAAATTAATAAGAGACCACAGCAAAAGAAAGACTATTGGTTTTTCTCACCCACAGCAAATTGGCAGGATTTACAAGAGGACACTTTGATCTTTCCCAGACTAATTATTGCTCTGTGTTTGACTGTTTTGTGCATTAGATGCCCTTTATAGAAAAATGTAACTACTGTTGAACACCTCTATAATATAAATGAGAAGGTAACATCCAGAAATAAAGGATGCATAGGTTACCCAATAAAATAAATATATAATAAAACTTTAAAAATGCCTTTTGTAGACAAATGAAAACACGTGTAAGTTAGTTGTAAACATTGGACAGATATTCAAGGGTGTGAGCACGTGCCTAAGTGACAGAAATTGAAAATATAACTGATAAATAATTTTACAACAAATATATTTTTCAAAAATGAAATATGGAACCTCAGAGGATCTGTTAAATGCACCACTATATGAAAACATAATGAAATGGAATAATTATTCAACAATCAAAAGTCTCTCTCTATCAGCAAGTATTTTTTCCCAAAATTTTGAAATGTCAGCTTTAACAAGAGACACACAAATAGCTTTACACAAGTAAAAAACAAACTGAAAACTCCACATCCCAAAAAAAAAACTGAGTGAAAAACCATACTTTCATAAACATCTTTCCACTTCTAAAGCTCAAGTAGCTGCTTTTATGGTCTCTTGAATTTTCTTTGAGAGTTGACTGGGCCTTTACACACTTACAAACATGAGTAGGTTTTTACATTTAAGAAAAGATTAGCATAGGGGTATATCTGCAATATTTAAATAATTTTGAGTGAAGAGCAAGGGGGCAAACATGCATTTGTGGGACCTGGATAAGGTTTAGATAGTTTGCTTTAAGCCATGTTAGGATGCTAAAACGGCCTGGTCAGGACCAGAAGGGAGTGGAGCATTACAGAACAACACAGCCCCGGCAAGTGGCTGGGCTTTCCCAGCCCTGGGACTGGGCTGAGAATGTATACAAGTCTTGAGTAGACCAGGCTTATCCATTTTAGACTGGGTTAACCCAGGTCATAGGTGAACCAATTTTAGATTGGGTGGACCATTTTTAGGGTGATTTGCCCTGTGAGCATTTGTTAGCCAGGACATTTAAATTGATCTGTCCACTTGTACATACCCAGAGTCTTTTTTCTCATTTTCTAAATATTCTTAACTGTTCTTTGTTTAGAAATTCTGGCTTTGTTCTACCACCTCTAGAAATATTAGGTGCTGTCATGAGTGTAGTGTTATCTTGTTTCTAATAACCAGGGATCCTGGTTTTCTCTTTAAACATCACAAATTCTCTGATTTTAAAACAAAAATGCAAATTCTCCTATTAAAAACCCAAAAATCGATGTTTTACATGATTAAAATAAAAAGCCACTATATATAGGTATGAGTTGAACACAATATTTTATTCATATATTTACAATTTTAAAGCAACTTGGAAGTCTACTAGTGCCTCCACCACTATAACAAAATAAATTATAAATGCCAATTAATCTTGTCATTTGATTTGGGGGTTTTTATCATGGAAAATCAGAGTTCCCCCTGCCCCCCTTCACTCACCAGGATGCGGGTCCATCTGTGGCTGCCCCCCCCTCCACTGCTCTGTGGCACTGAGCAACCCAGATATGCTGGTGCCCTGCCCATGCCATTCGACCCAAATCCCGACCCACAGCTCCCCCACCCCTGCTGGTGCCCCTCGATCCCCACCCACAATCCCCTGAGCCCTGCCAATGTCCCTCACTCCCCAATCACAGCCTCCTGTCCCCCCAACCCTGTCAGAAGGGACCCCAGTTGCCAGGCCTACAGGGCAAGGGACCCAGCTCCACAGTCCCCCTGCCCCTGAGCCCCAGCTGCTATCTGTGGGAGGCAGCAACTGCTGCAGGGGAGCAGAGTGTGGAGCCCAGCTTCCCCTCCCCAATGGATGGCATGATGAGGCAGAGCCCACTGGGGTGGGTGGATACAGGACTTGGAGCTCCCGGCCCTGCTACCCTCTCCACAGGGCCTCCACAGCACATTGGGTGGGACCCAATGTGGCAGGACAGAGCAGGCCCAGATGGAGAAGTTTGTTGCTGCCACCAGAAGCCCCACACTGCCATGGCAAGGTGGTCCTTGCCAGCCCGGCAGCAACAAGGGGCACAACTCCCCTGGGTAGGCAGGGATGCATTGCCATGGCTGTGCAGAGCTTCCAGCAGCTCCAAGTAGCTTCCCCTTCCCGCTCTGCCTTGTCACGCACAGTCCTGCCCACTGGTGGCAAGGCAACGGGACAGGGAGCTCCGAGCCAGCAGCAGGCTGCCTGCATTCACTTCTGCCCCGTGCACAAATCTAAGGGGTATGTGTCCCGCCACCTGCTCCCCCCCAGGACAGCAGCAGGAAGCCAGACCCTTCTCCCACCTGGACAAGCTACCCATGGCCCATCCAGCTCCCCACCCAGGCCCTGCAGCTGTGCAAGGGTCCCTAAGCCCCATGCACTGCCCTTGCTGGACAGCAGCCCCTCTCCAACCCCAGCCCCAGCCCTGTCCAACTCCCTCCCTCTCCACCTTATTATGGGGGCCTCAATTCCACACACACACCCCACTGCCACCAGACTTACCTGCAGGGAGATTCACTCCAGACTACCTGGTGGCCATGTTTGCAAATGCACATGGTACCCCCTGCCGATTGTCCTCCTTCCACTCCCTCCAGCCCCTTGAAGGCTGGAACTTTGCCAGCCTGCAAAGGGAAACCTCCCATTTCCTGTTTTTCTCCTTTAAAAGAGAAAATCTGGGTTTTACCATGTTTTACCAAGGCAAACAAAAACCTTGGATTCCTGATAATAACATCTCTTTTACAATTGTGTGTGTGCACGCTTGTGTGTGTATTATTGCTGTGCCCAAGAACTAAATTTATTGATTATTTTAAAACTTGCACATATTATAACAAAGATAAAAAATGTTATTTTGTTGGAATTCATAAAAATTAAGCTGCCATAAGCTTCTGCTCTCAGTGAAGCATTAAGCTGTTAAGATAGATATACACAATGTGGATTCAGGCCATAGCACTATTTTATAGTACTCAAACCATGTTTAGCGAATCACAGAAGGCATAAGATAAATGTATCCTCTGCTTCAGATAGCTTAGTTTTCGATATGACATTATAAGTCAAGATAAGAAGAAATGAGGGAACATACTGCAGATTAAAATAGTAAATATTAAAGAAATACCATTAGGCAGTTCCATAAACAGAAATTATTGTCTGGTGGTTAAGCACTGAAAGGACTCACAAGATGTAGACACAAATTTCAGATTTCTTGCACGCTTGAATTTAATAATCTCATGGTCAATGCTGCCCAAGTTGCCATCCCTTTTTACATTCCTAAACAATTCTTCCCTGTTTGTGAGCAGCAGCTCAAGAAGAAAATGGCCCCTGGTTGTCCTCTCCAAAACTTGCACCAACAAATTGTCCCCAACACTCTCCAAAAAATTCCTGAATTACCTTTGCACTGTTGTATTGCTCTCCCAGCAGATGTCAAGGTGACTGAAATCCCCGATATGAACCAGGGCCTGTGATCAGGAAACATCTGCTAGGTGTTTGAAGAAAGCTCATCTACCTCAACCTCCTGCTCTGGTGGTCTATAGCAGATAGCCACCAGGGCATCACCTTTGTTGCTCTTCCTCCTGACCCTAACCCAGAGACTTTCAACAGGTCTATCTCTAGTTTCATACTGAAGTTCTGAGCAATCATACAGCTCTTTTACATAAAGAACAACTCCCCCTACTTTTTTTCCTCTGCTTGTCCTTCTTAAACACTTTACACCCCTCCATATTATGCAAGCTGTCCCACCAAGTCTCTGTTATTTCAATCACATCATAGGTCCATGACTGCATGAGGACTTCTCATTTTTCCTGCTCGTTTCCCAGGCTCTGTGCATTCATGTGCAGACACCTGAGGTAAAAAGCTGATTGCCCTACTTTCTCAGGAACTATGAGAAGGCCTCCCCTGTTGCCCCCTCCTGCTTAGCCTTCCTCCAGGTTACCCACTTCCACACTTACCTGAGCTGTTGCAACACTGAATAGCACTGATTGGTGGGACAAACTAGCACAATAGACTTGGAATGATCAAAAACATAAGCTGTCTTTAAAGCTGTAAAAGACCTCTTTTCTAAATTTCTCTGAAAAGTTTGCCCCAGCACTGTGGCAATGGACCACCTACATGAAAATTCCCCTGAGAAAACAAGTATGTGATCAGAGCCATCTAAAACCTCATCACCCTTGACTGGAACTGGTTAGTTAACACCCAATTTGGTTAACACCTATCCCAGAAATGAACACTATTAATTGTGAAAGAATCATTGAACCATAGAAAAGCAGGGCTGGAAAAGACCTCCAGAGGTCATCTAGACCAACCCCTTGCATAAGGCAGGATCATCCATGTCCAAACTATCCTATACAAATCCACTATCTAACTAATTAGCAAAACTACACAGCCAACCCTAACAAAACCCCAAGATATAACACCTTAATACACAGGTGGGCAAAATACTGCCTGTGGGTCAGATCTAGCCCACCAGGTGACTAGATCCAGTCCACAGCTGTCACTATGGCACTCCACATGGGGTCATGCCCTGCCCACTTGCACTGAGGCAACCTATGCCAGACTCCCACCAGCACCCAGCAACCAGACCCCAGCCAGTACATAGCATAGCTTCTGCTGGGGCTGTTCCCAGTGTGGCTGCAGCCAGGTGCTGCTCTGTGCCCTCCACCTCCACCAGTGGCTCCTGCTTTTGATCTTGCCCCTGCCATGTCACACTGTGCCCGGTGAGCAGTTTCAGCTGGGCAGCTCCTACCCCAGTGCACAAGGCTCCAGCTTCAGCTCAGTTGAAGGGAGCCAGGATCTGGAGCCAGAGCCCTGCATGCCTAGTGGGAGCAGCATGTCACAATGGGGCAGGAGTGAGAAGAGAGGCTGCTGCTGAAAGTAGGGGGTGTCACCTGGCTGGCTGCAGCTGCACTGGGAACATTCTCCCCAGAAGCTGCTCCTGCCATGACGCATTGGGCAGAGAACACAGAGCAGCATCCAGTTGGGCTGCAGACTCATATGGGAGCATGGTGTGGGCTGCCCCGGTGCAAGCAGGCAAAGCTCAGTCCCATACAGAACACCAGAAGGGCAGCATGGACCACACTGTCCAGGGCAGCTCTGCTGAACGCACCCCCCAGGCCCCTTCCTCTCAACCACAGTAGGCTCATGGGACTTAGCACCTGGGCAGCCCCCCTCCACACACACACATGTACATGCCCTCCCCCACCCCAAAGTACAGGGGCATGTGATCCCAGCCTTTCCCACCCCTCTGACTCTACTCTTGAACACAGCTCCTGCCTTTCTACAGCCCCAGAGGGAGTTTTGGTGAGTTGTGGAGGAGGGTAGTGGTGATGACCTGTCCCACAACAGCTGATCAAAACTCTCTATGTGGCCATTGGGCCCAAATAATTGCCCACACCTGCCCTATCCTAACACAGGTAAAGCAGGTGGACCACAGCAGCTAACATTCTGCTGCTGCAAAGCTTGTTAACAAACGTTCAAGGGATTCAAGGAAGAGGGCTACACACCTCACTACAGAGAAAGGCAAAAAAAATATATCAATATTAATCTGGCCATGAGGTAAAATTCCTTCCTGATCCCAAATATGGCAATTGGTCTGACCCTGAGTGATGGGGGACAAGACCCTCTAACCAGGAACCTCCAGGTTTAAGTTCTATCAGAGGCAGTGGCACATACCAATCAAATCCCTAGACTTGGCTGCAGCCAATACCCAAATGACTGTGAGGATCGCTTAAAAAACCTCCTGACACACGTAGCAACAAGGGGGAAATTCCCTCCCAGCCCCACATGGCAACCTGCAACGCCCAGAAGCATGGTAAATACCCATAGCAGAACATAGGCATAGCCTAGATCAGCTGTTCTCAACCTTTTGCATCTTACGTCTCACCAACCATTTTGTCATAAAACCCTGGTCCCACCATGATAAAAACAAAACCCCACTTTTTAAAAAGAAGTGTATTTTTACATTTGCATGCATTTTAGTATTATATTAATCTTTAATGGAAATTTTTAAGGACATTAAAAATTGCAATAATTTTGTTGAGAATAATTTTTTTAGCTATAATTGTAAAAAACAAAAAAAATTCTGTTAGCAGAAATAAGTCCCACCCAGATGACATTCACATCCCACTGGTTGAGAAACACTGGCCTAGATCATCCATGGCCAATGGCTGCCCAACCTCTTCTTGAGCACCTCAAGTAATGGAGAGTCCAGAACTTCCCTAGGCAGTTGAACTCCATTGCTTCACTGTTCCAACTATGAAAAAGTTTTTCCTGATAACCAATCTAAACCTACTTTGCTGCATATTCCAGCCATTGGTTAATGTTATATTCCCTACAACAAGAGAGAAAAGGTGTTTTCTCTCTTCTTTATGGCACCCCTTCAAGTATCTGAAGACTGCTATCATGTCCTCTCTTAAGCGTCTTTTCCATAAGCTGAACATGCCTAGCTCCTTCCGCCTTTCTCTGTATGACTTGCTTTCCAGGCCCTTTACCATTTTTGTTACCCCCCCCTCTGGACCTTCTCTAACTTCTCTATCTCCTTTATAAAATGTGGAGCCCAAAACTGCATACCATATTATAGATGAGGCCTAATCAATGCTTAGTGGAAAGTACTATCACCTCCCTTGTCTTGTACTTAATGCTTCTATTGTACCACGATGAAGGCATCCTTATGGTGCCTAAGTATGATTTCAATTTTCCTATTACACTGTATGGCAATATATTCTTTAAGACTTACAAGAATTGGTCCTGTTTTTAGTTTGGGTCGCTGATTATAGTTCAGAATTGAAGGACGAAACTCAAATCTACCAGCTTAGGAATTCTGTAACCTTTTCTGAGTTAACCAGGCTGACTGGGTCTCCAAGATCTGAAACCTATCAATAAGTATTCACTGTACCTCAACAAACTGGTGTAGTGGGGGCATGTCGAGCAAATATATAGTCAAGATCCTCAAAGTAGATTATGACACATCTATACAGAATCAAATAGTATTTCACACTTCTATAGCGCAACCAGAGTTCAGTTGCTTTACTGCAGCACCCTTCACACAGTATCTAACATGACATTAACTTGCAGACAAGTGCCAAGCTATTGCTGGACAGATAGGTAAAATAAAGCTTTTTCCCCATAGTTCAGTGAGTTCCTTCTCTCAGTCTGGGACTGACAGTCCAGAATGAAATATGACTTGTAAATATGCAAGTATGTGAACGCCCCAGAATCCTGAGTCACTATGTATGACATTCAAGCCAAATATAACCACTTAAACAGTGAAGTAACTTGTCATCAGGATAACCTGAAGTAGCTGAGGGCATATGGGCTACATAACAGTGACCCATGTACCCACCAAGTGTAAGATCCTGGTGATAAGCTGGTACACAATAGGCCTGTGCGAAGCAGCTAGTATTCACTTTGGATTCAGATTTGGATTCAACCAATTCGGGGTACAGTGATTCGATTTGGTGATTTGAATCACTGTCCTGAATCAATTCCACCAAATCTGATTCAGAGATTCAGCCACCGCCAAATCAGCCAAATCTCCAAATCAAACAGGCCCCATCCCCCACCCACTCTCCCAGTCCTGTCAGTGGCTGCCCCACCCAGCCACAGCACCCCAGCACTTAAAAACCAAACAAACCCAGCACTCACTGGCTTCTGCCAGGCCGGGGGGGGGGGGTGATCCCTGCTGTCTCCCACTGCCTCATGCTGCATGGGGGCACTCTTCCAGGAGCCCCAGAGGCTCTGATGACTGCTGCAGCATACTGTGAGTGCAGGGCCTTTTTGCTTTTTTTTTTTAGATTGCCGGGACACTGGGGCCAGGCAAGGCAGTCATTGATGGTGCTGGGAGAGTGGGTGGGGGTTTTGGGGTGCCCAGGGAGGCTGGGGGAGCAGGCAGGGGATGGGGCCCGGCAGGGTCCCGCCCATGGTGCCCTCCTCCAGCCTCCCACCCCTCTTCCCCCTACTTACTGACACGGAGTCCGGGTCCATCTCCCTGTGGCGGCGAGTGGGGACTGCCCGAATCTCCAAATCTTCTCTGAATCTTTTCCAATTTGATTCAGTGGCTTTAAATCAATTTGGACCTTTTAATTGGTCTCCTGATTTGATTCAGATTCAGAGATTCGGCCATTGAGTCGGGCTGAATCTCCTCCAAATCAAATCAGCAACCAAAGCTTTGCACAGCCCTAATGAGCAATATTTGTATCTAAATCTATTTTGCTGGAAGTAAATTCATCCCACATCAGAGTAATTCTGCTTTGAAAGTGGACTTGATAACATGCATTAAAATGGTAAATAATTTCTGATAAAACATTCTGTGTGTGAACACAAGCCACTTCTATGAGAAGCAGCTCACATTGACAAAAATAAGTGTGTTCCATAGGCAAACCTTACTTAACTTCATGGTGTAGACTATCTCTTACTCTGTGTAAGTACAGTACCCATTACAAGCAATTTTAGGATGGGCCTTCAGGCACAACCATAACACAAAAACAGGATATCTAGCTTGTACATGTACAAGTATTGATAATACTAAAATTAATGCATTTTTCCCATTTACATGAGAATAACAAGAATATTTTAAATAGTTTATAACTTTCACAGTGATGGGAAAAAGTTTAAGCCTAAAGGCTGAAAATGCAGAAGTGATGAAAACGCAATGTATTATTTTTAAATCTCATCAATTTCACCTCTACATCTTGATGGAGGGAGAAGTAGGGGGCTGACTCATGGTTTTTGAATGCTTGGGGTTGCAATACACAGGAAAAACAGGGACTTAAGAACCAATGTAGAGCAATGGAACCTTGACAGATACCGTCATGCTCTTCCTAACTATGTGGGACTAGTGAAAGGACTTTTCATACTTGTTTCAGAAAGTCAGACTCTTCCCTGATAGAAAAACATGGGAGAATTTTACACAGGGAGATTCCCTCTGAGATGTTTTCTTCTTTTGCCTCTCTCATCAGTTTTATCAGAGGGTTAGAAAGGAAATGGAGAAATGAAAGAAATGGTAATAAGCAGAGTTCAAATTAGTACAGTTCTAATACAGTTTCCCTAAACTATATACACAGATCCCCCCTCAACTTCCTTTAAAAGTAAAAAAAAAAAAAATCCATGTTCTATGCAAAGGGTAGTCAAATTGATAGTGCATTAGCAGAATACATTCCTGCCATCACCCTAGCAGCAGCTATGCTGCAAGAAAAGACTCTAGCCCCACATTTATAAAAACTACATTGAAGTTGAAAATGTATACTTAATACTTTGATTTCCACAGCATAACAATAGGTTTACCTGTGGGCTATACATGTTTCCATATATGGCATAGAGTTTTCATGAATGAAAAAAGTGTTCCATCTGTTTTGCAAAAAAACAGAAAAACAACAACAACAACAACAATAAAACTACTGTAGGTTGGGATGCGGAGGAAGTGGGGGCGGAGCATTGTTTTTTTCCTGTTTTTTCTTTTTTCTCTCCACATAACGCAAACCACAAACTTTAAACCTTTTTCTAGGGTAATATCTCTTATTGAAGTAACTATGTTGCTGGGATAGTTAAACAAGCTTTCAAATGCAAGGCATTCTTCCTCAAGTCTGTGCTTGACTCTCTGGGTTCAGACCCGAGGAACACTGTCTGCCATTCAAAAGCTTGTCTAACTTCATCCCAACTATACAGTTGATCCATTAAAAGATACCAGCCTAAAATTCCTTGCCTTTCACATAATTTCTGGACCATGACAGCTACAATATCACTCTTATACTACTAAAAATTAAGAGAAATTCCTTTATGGTATCATGAACGCCAAAAGGTATTGGTGAACTCCAAATGGTTAAAAGCCCCAGGCTTTTACTATTCTAGTACTTTTACTATTTATTCTAGTACTTTTACTATTCTAGTACTTTTACTATTTATTCTAGTACTTTACTATTCTAGTTTTTACTGATGAAATCTGTTTTAAATTAAATATCTTGTTAAAGGGAAGACACTCGTGCTGTTCAACATCTTTATCAATGATTTAGATAAGGATGTGGAAAGTACACTGGCCAAGTTTACATATAATACTAAGTTATGGAGAAAAGCGGTTACACTAGGGGATAGAATGCAAATTCAAGCAGACCTGGCCAAGTTAAAAAGGTGGGCGAAGCAGAACCAGATGCAGTTCAATAAGGATAAATGCAGAGTGCTTCATCTGGGGAGAAGTAACTAGCAACATGGTTATGGTTATGGTTATGGTTATGGGTGATCATGGGATGAACATGAGCTGCCAGTCTGATGCTATCATCAACAGAGCTAATAACTAATAGCATACTGGGATGCATTGGCCAATGCATTGCAAGCAGGGCTAAGGAAGTGATACTTCCTTTCTACTCAGCACTGGTGAGACCCCAGCTGGAGTACTGTGCCCCATTCTGGGCACCACACTTCAAAAAAGACATGCAGAATCTTGAAAGGGTCCAAAGAAAGGCCACAAGAATGATTAAGAGCCTGGAGGACAAACTTTATGAGTAAAAGATTAAAAGGTCTTTTAATTGGTCTCCTAATTTTATTCAGATTCAGAGATTTGGCCACTGAGTTCACCTAAGTCCCCAACCTTGGAATTCTTCAAAAGAAGACTGGACAGACACCTTGCTGGGGTCATTTCATCTCAGCAGTATTCCCACCCAGAGTAAGGTAGTTGGACTCAATGATCTTTTGAGGTCCCTTCCAGCCCTTAATTTCTGTAATAAGTAACAATGCACATAAATCAGAATGGGATAATAGGAATGTTTCCCACATGAGCTTTTCTATAAAGCTCTTTCTTTCCTTCCTAAGTAACAAGATTCAGTTCATCTGTAATTAACAAACCCTCACATTCTGTGTAAATAGGATGGTAATTAAAGGCCAAAATAAGCCTTACATTTTTAAAATAAAAGTAATAAATATGAAATTTAAGAACTCTCAATACTAGCAAAAGATTTTCTCCTTAGTAATTTCTAGATTACTTCCAGCTTAAAAAAAACTTTTGGCAAGCTCCATGCTTGGCGTGAGCACATACACACAATAGGGTATAACTTAAGTCCTTCAGGAAATCTCATGAAAAGGAACTCAACATATAACGATGCCACAAATACATCATACAGTTTAAAAATACAGTATTTTTTCCTCTGGGGGCTTAAGATTAAAGTGCCTATTGAAATGGGTGTAGCACTACCGACCTTTTGTATAACTATTTATTATACATGAAAACACTTATCCTAGTAGAGGATCAACATTGGAGGACTTTTGCACATTCTTCTCAAGGTGATTAATCTCATGCAAAAACTGACACATTGGTATGAAATATTTACCACAGCATTATTTTAAATAATTTCTATACATTTTCAATATTTAGCAAACTTCAGATGCAGAATTTAAAAGGTTACAAGCTACTAAGTGCACAAACATCCATAGTTAGGGACCTACCAAAACTGCTATTTTGTGGATTTTGGAAAATTCACACAATGCCTGTGAAATCTGTGGAAAAAAGAAAAAAACAAACTTATGGAAAACAAAAAGCTGCCTCCTAGAGGAAGCCAGCAATCCTCAGGGCACGGCAGCAGCCCTCAGGGCAGGGAAAGGTGGACTCCTCACTCAGAAGGCTACCAGCAAAATGGCTCCCACTGCAACCCCTCACCACTAACTGGCTGTGAGCAGTGCCTGCCATGTGGTCCTGCCCCTTTCCAATTGGCAGAGAAGGGCAGGGCTGCATGACAGCCACCCCCTGTGGCCAATCAGTGGTGAGGGATGGGGCTACATGACAGGCAGCCCTTGTAGCCAGTCAGTGGTGAGGGATAGAACCATTGGGGCCCTTTGGCCAGAGGCACAGTGGGGTCCACTGTGCTTCACCCACAAAATGTTGCTAAGCCTGTGTTCTGCCTACAAAATCAGGGGCAGCCCCTTTCAATATGGAAGGTTCCTATCCATACCATATTGCAAGTGCAGCAATCCTCAGCAATCCAGGTCATCATCTTTGAAAATTCATGGAGATCAGGAGAGGTCCTGGACGACTGGAAAAGGGCTAACATAGTACCTATATTGAAGAAAGGAAAAAAGGAGGAGCCAGGAAACTACAGACCAGTCAGCCTCACCTCAGTCCCTGGAAAAATCATGGAACAAATCCTCAAGGAAACCATTTCTGAGCATTTGGAGGAGAAAAATGTGATTAGGAACAGTCAGCATGGATTCACCAAGGGCAAGTCATGCCTGACCAACCTGATTGCCTTCTATGAAGAAGTGACTGACTCTGTGGATGCAGAGAGACCAATGGATACGATGTACCTTGATTTTAGCAAGGCTTTTGATACAGTCTTCCACAACATTCTCACAGGCAAGCTAAGGAAGTATGGGCGAGATAAATGGACTGTACGGTAGATAGAAAATTGGCTGGAACATCAGGCTCAGACCATAGCAATCAATGGCTTCATAGATTTCATAGACATTTGGGCTGGAAGGGATCTGGGAGGATCATTGAGTCCAGCCCCCTGCCCCAGGGGCAGGAAGTCAGCAGGGATCGTAGAATCCCAGCAAGATAAGCATCCAAATGTGTCTTGAAGGCATTCAAAGTGGTGCTTGAACCACCTCCAGTGGCAGTCTATAACAAACCTTGGGGCTTGGACAGTAAAGAAGTTTTTTCTTATGTCCAGCCTGAATCTGTCACAGTGGAGGTTGTGACAGTTTGATCTTGCCATCTCTTGTGGTGTTCTAGTGAACAGATGTTCCCCCGGATCCTGATGAGCACCTCTGATCAACTTATAGGTGCCACCAGATCACCCCTGAGCCTGTGCTTTTGTCTAGATTGTCATGATGTCTAGTTGGCAGCTGCTATCAAGTGGAGTGTCCCAGAGCTCAGTCCTGGAGCTAGTTTTAATAGATTAATAGATTCCTAGATGTTAGGGTCAGAAGGGACCTCAATAGATCATTGAGTCCAACCCCCCACATAGGCAGGAAAGAGTGCTGGGTCTAGATGACCCCAGCTAGATGCCTATCTAACCTCCTCTTGAAGACCCTCAGGGCAGAGGAGAGCAGCACTTCCCT
>JAGPOW010000304.1:44923398-44944174 GCA_030014935.1 Caiman crocodilus
CATGGGTGATAGGTGAAGTCCATCCTCCGCCAGCATGCTCTGCGTAGAGAAATGTGGGCTGTGATCCAAAAATCCAAAGCCCACATTGTAGCACCAACCTTCTTAACCACCTCCCTGCAATCACAAGCAATGGAGGTATAATCCTCCTTGGTGATAGCCCCTTGCTTCCACTGATTGTATGCCACCTTTTTTACCCCTAGGGTCTCCTGGATACCTTTATTGAGTCAAGGGGCTTTTTTAGCACCCTTGCCTACTTTGGTTTGCATTGGGACCAACTCCCTCTGAGCTCGGAGGATCGTCTCTTTAAGGAACAACCACCCGTCATGGATGCCCATTTCCTTGAGGCTCCGATCCCCAATGTCTCTCTTACTAATCTCCTTAACTCACTGAAGTCAGCCCTCCTGAAGTCAAGGACTTTTGCCTTATTGCTTGCTTTTACCACCCTGAGCTGGACAGTAAATTCTAGCAGACAATGGTCACTAACGCCCAGGTAGAGGAGCACCCTCAGATCCCTCACCAGGTCATCACCTGTGGCGAGGACCAAGCCCAGCAAGGCATTTCCTCTGGTGGGATTGTATACCTCCTGGGTTTGGTGGAGGTCCCATATGCAGGCTAAAACCCTACATGAGCATTCAGACCTGGCTGACTGATCCTCCCACCAAATGTCTGGGTAGTTTAGGTCACCCATGACAACCACATCTGTTGTCCTTACAGACTCCATGAGCTAACCTGAAAATTCCAGGTCCAGTTCATCCCCCTGTTGAGGTGGTCTGTAGTAGACACCCACTATCAAGTCCCTTTCCCCATGACCCCCTTGCATTCTAACCCAGAGCACCTGTTTGCGCCTCTTCTGAACCCATCCTGATCACCAAGGATGCGTATTGTTTTTTAACATAGAGTGCTACTCTATCCCATCTATACAACCTATAGCCCTCAATGTATACTGTCCAGTTGTGGGTAGAATCCCACCAGGTTTCTGGAAATCCCAACCAGGTCTGGGTTTTTGCTAGCTAGCAGGAACCCAAGTTTCTCCTGCTTATTCCCCATACTTCTAGCATTTGTGTAGAGGCAATTGAGACCTCCTATGGGTGTTTGTGTTGCCCTCTTTTCCAAAGCTTGCCTGGGCCCTTGTGACTTACTTGGGTTGGTCCTGCTCGCGTCACCTAGCTTAATGTCAAACTGTCCTCCTGCACCTCTGCATCCCCATGCCTCAACAAACCTAGTTTAAAGCTCACCGTACAAGATCAGCCAACCTGGAAGAGAAAACACACTTACCTTTCAGGGAGAGAAATAGCCTGTCCCACCCTAGCATGTCTCCTGCACACAAGTGTGGGTCATGGTCAAAAAATCCAAAGCCCACCCAGTAACACCAGCTCTGAAGCCACTGGTTGACCTCTCCGATGCCGGCCTCGTGGTGCTGTCCGCATCTGCTCACAGAAAGAACAGATGAGAAAGGAGGTTATCTTGGCCCCCAGAGCCTTGTAGTCTCTCCTGACACAGTCCAGACTACTCCTGGCCATTTCATTAATGCTCACATGGATGAGGACCAAGGGGTAGTGATCAGAGGGCCAAATGAGATCCGGGATCATCACCCTGATGTCCCGAATCTGAGCTCCGGGCAGGCAGCAAACCTCATGTGCCATGGGATCTGGACAACAGATGGGTCCCTCCGTTCCTCTAAGCAGTGAGTCGCCAACAACAATGACATAGCATCTCTTCTTCTGCTTACCTGGCCGGCCCTCAGTTCACACAGTGATGGCAGCAGGGTCCTCCAGTACACTTTCCCCCACCGCACACTCCTCTATGTTCAGGCACGTGCACTGAGGCAAAACTCCTTGACACAAATTTGTGCCATTGTTATTTGAGCTGCTGCACGTGCACATGCCTGCATGTGTGGATACACCCTTGGTGCCCATTTCCCTGTTCTTCTCTTTCTGTCTCAGAATATGTAGGGGTTGTAGCCACTGGAATTCCTGGTCTGTACTGTTTCTGTTTTAATACAATGTCCCTTCTGCATGCAAACACCTAGTCCTCATGTGGGATTTGCTAGTATACTACTAACTTTCTTCCTAGGATTTGCCACTGTACTTAATTGAGATTCGCTGTATCATAGGCCTCATTCTGTAAGGGCATAACACAAAAATGCAATTAATAAATGAAAAGGGCAGACAATTAATGGCACTTCTCCATTATCTTGAGATAATACAGATGAGTTCTCCTAATAACAGTGAACTTATTACTTATCATGAAAAGAAATGCTTTCCTTTTTGTGTTACCAGGGCAAAATGTCACTCTCGGGAGCAATCTTGTATCGGAGAATACCATAATAAAAGACGTACATGAATTTATCACTCTAAGTGGCAAGGGCTAGATTCTGAAAAAAATTAGCTGTTAACACATTCTTACAAATCTCTTTTTCTGGTTATGTGGTATTAATGCAAAGATGCACAAATATGCAAATGATTAGATGGAATAAGCAATCCATCTAGCTAGGCCCCTAGGGAGTCTATGACAGTAGAACATACTAGCAGAGAGTTCAGGGGTCCATGGAAGAGTATCTAATTTATTTTCAGTTTTCTTGTACTACAGTATGAATTTTAAAAATTCTCATCTTCCTTATATGTTCCTATAGAACTCCCTCCTTTATTTGCTCGCATGTTCTTCTATCTCTGCTCAAGAGGCAGCAATACCACTTCTGTTCAGGTTGAATTTGCCCTTCCAGTAGCTGTACTTGCTGCTGAGAGTGTGCAAGACAAGATACCCAACTGCATACGTTAAATATATCTGACAAATCCTTAATCATCTAAATCTTCCAGGTAGGAACATCTTTACTAGTAACATATTTGATTTATGTTCCTTCCTTACCAAAAAAAGTTCTAGGGTCATGTGAGAACTTTCCACATCTGTGTTTTACAATTTTTGTGTTTGCTTTTAAACACAGCTGTGCACAAGATGATGAACAAAATAGAGCTCAAAATGTTAAGTGGCAGGCTTTTATTTACAATTTGTGGGCAAGAGAATCATTTTACTTCCACTACATACAAGTGGCTGATGTGTAAAATTTAAGTTCTTATGTATGTTTTAATTATCTACTATATTTTAAAAATAACTTGTACCAGTCACCCACCTTTAAAAAAAAAAACCAACACATTTTGTCTACACAATATAGCTAATTAAAGCTTATTGAAAGAATGTCTTTTCCTCAAGAAAAATGAAGAGAAGAAAATTGTATTTGTTAAATCTTTGTATGCAAAATGTCAACTTTTTGGTGAAACTTTTTTTTATTTAACAGGACTTTATGGGAATTGTAAAGCAGGTGTCTGAAACCCCCATTCTAATTTCTGTTCTGGATTCAATGGCCAGACTACATTTCTAGTGATGTCATCACTCTTGTTGAGCCACTATGTGAGATCACTAGAATCTTTCACCATAGTATAACACTGAGGATCTGGTGAAAAAACCATATGACGTCATATTAACATCTTCATTTTTGTATGTTTTTTTTGCAGGAATTCAGCTGTTTTCAGTTAAAGGACATTTTTTCCCCATAGGAAGAGACAGTTTTCACTCTCTCCACCTCCCAAAAGAGTTTAGTTGAAAACCTCATTTTTTTGTTGAAAAATCATATACCAAAAATCTATCTATCTATGAGGTGGGGGGGTTTCCACCAGCCCTACGTACATTAGACTGACAAGTTTTTACTTCAACATTCAAGTGGTAACAAAGGACCATATTTAATCTCCTAAGGCAAGAGCCTTACTTCTAAATAATCAAAACCAATGGATATTTTTTTTATCAAAGCATGTTTCTTAATGAAAAGGCCATGCACATAAAACAACAAACCTGATTTATTTTTTGGCAAACATTTTTAGTTTTCAGTTAAGTTTCTTGTTTTTCAGTTAAGTTCCTGCTAACGTATTTCTGTTTTCAAAATCTGAAATATTTTACTGAATACAGAAAACTTTGACAATATTTTTAAAATAAATTTTGTATTTTTTGATAATAAAACAAAAATTTTCCAAAGAAAATGAGTGTTTATCTGGTCAGATTTATCAGTCACACATCACCCTTTGTTGTATAGTGAAAATAATACAACAAGACAAGAACAATTTGTAATCTGAGAACTATAAGCAAAGGCTTTGATTTCTTAAAAGATTTAAGAAACAGTGGAAGAAAGCTAAAGATGTGGAGGACTTAAGTTAGCTTAAGAGAAAAGAGTGAGGAATAGTCAGTCTTTCTGTTTAATGTTTCTTCATATATGTTTGTACTGATGTAGTTGGATACCTGGTCTAATGTACAAAGGCCATTTATGAATCAGTGCAAACATAAGTGAAGCTTACCCCAAAGGATCAAATGACTGGTTGGGGAGAAGTTGGTCAACAAAAAGGTCTGAAATGGCTTAAACTCTCAAAGAACTCTGGGTCAAGGTTGGCTTCATCTCACTTTTCCCTCTAAATTGTCTTTTTACCTTCAATGGGCAAAGCTAAGCCCTAGACACTTATCTGCTTTAACAGGACTTGCCATCTCTGGCAGGTCTTAAAGCTACCTGCTGTTGGGCTACTTCTTTGTACCTGGATCTACGCTAAATTGTAGGGAATGATCCAAGACAGAGATTTAACTACTCCACTCCCCTATCAGGGATCATACCCTGTGCAAAGGAAGGGCTGAGCTAGGTCAGGGGTGATCAACCCATATCTGACGTACATGGCTCCCTGTAGGTCTAGAAATTTGGCAGCAGGAGCACTGTGGAACTTCACCAAATTTCTGGACCCACAGGGAGCCCCAGGCAGAGGAACTGCCAGGTACCAGAGCCTAATCCTGGCACATGGAGGATTATGAGGGGGAAACACTGGACCCAGGCCCCTATCCCAGTGTGGGGCAGGGGGAGGAGGGGGCAGAAGGAGGAAGCACCAGGCCCCCAGGAGAAATATGGTCTGATAGATGCTGTGAAGCAAGTACACAGCAAAAGAGTCTTTACTAGAAGTCTCTGTCCTGGATTTATTGTAAGTGGCAAATGTGGTCAAATGATGAAGAGGTTTTGAGACAATCTGAACAGAAATACAATAATACAATCATCACTCCCTTTCTAACAAAGATCTCTAAAATTACCAAGAGTATCTGTGAAAGTATTTCTAAAAAATATCTATAGTAGATGCTTTTTTAATCAAAACTGAATTTTAATTGACTCTTGTTTTAAGGAAAAAGAAAGTTCTGGGAACTGAATTGGAACTTGAATGGGAATAGCATTTAATAAGAAAACTCATAGCGCCCTCTTTTGGCAAACAGTTCTAACAGCTTGTTAATTTGAAACGCTTGTTAAAAGCACAGTATATTTCTAATGTGATTTTGATGCATATTTGCTGGCATATAATATTTCTGTCCTCACGTTATCTCAAAATAGCTTGGCCTAAAGGTTAACTAATATGACTTAAATATTAATATACATATTTAAAATGTTTATTTGCATCAGTGGGAAATTGCTATGTAGGGCCATGAATGTTATAAACAAATCTCCTTTTAATGATCAAACTGACTCTATAAGCACCAAGTGAAAAAAATCACAGCAAGTATTTGAAACTGCAAATAATATTGCACTTGTCTAGAATAAGTAAGAAAGATTGAAGTAATTGTCTTAAACTGAAATTGGTGCTTTGAAACTAATATAAACATTTTATATTCATAAAGGAATATATTTCTTCAACTTTCCTCCAGATATTTAAGTTCACTTAAAATTTATTTCCATCCCAAGATAAATGTATTATATTTAATACATTGTTAATTTGTAAGAGTGGTGAAACGAGTTATCAAAGTGATACTTAACACTTCTTGATTTTTTTTAAATTATTGTTATTATTTGATAAATAAAATATCCATCTGACTAAATAATTGATTAGTCAACTTCAGAGCCAAAAATTGTGGGTGAATTTTTACTAAAAAAAACCTTGGCCTAGTTATTGGTTTAGTGTTCCAATAAAAAAAACACCCTAATTCATTGTCCAATTTTTTCTAAGTACTTTCATCAGTGTAACTGTTGTAATATATTTCCTTTTGTTTAATTACATACTTTGTTTCTATAGCAACTAGCAAGCATATAATCAGTTTCTGTTCCTGAGTCTTTAAGCAGTGATTTTCTTTCAGCATACAGTAGTAAAAAATAATCCTTCTTTAGAACTCTGGACACTATCTGTTCTTTTTGAATATCCCTTAATTAGTATGCACTAGGATTAAATCCAATTGTAGTATTGTTGCAACTACAAGACATTGAATAATATAACTAATACGATACTAAAATAGAAAATTCTAAAACTATTGCTAAATAACTCCTGCATGAATTTACTGCCACCTGCAGGTTTTTTAATCAAAATATCTCTAATACAGTCTCCATGTTTCTTCTAGTCATGTTATTTGCCTGGGGTGGCATATTTAACTTTCCAAGGTATTTCATTAACTGTTTACAGTAAATAGGTAAGTAGGCAGCCTAGTTTAATTTGCAAATGGAAAATTCCATACGTTCTTCATAAATTTAACTTCTGTCTCTTCTCCTTTCTCCTGTTCTTTGTCACTGATGCATTGAAAAAATAAAAAGGCATTTATTGTTTAAAGACTTTTCTCATTACAGAGTTCCATTAAACAATAACACAAACTCCATTACAGCTAACCAGAAGTAAATGCTAAATATTGTGCACATGCCATATCTTTTTCCTTTTGTTTGAATCAGCACTAATTGAATGGCTAAAGGCTTTTAAAAATTAACCAAAACCTAACCCAAAAAGTCAGTTCTTAGAGTGAGAATGATAAGTTACTATCTGTAGACTCTACTTTCATGGATATTCCACAGTAACTTTCAAGTTTTATTTATTTACTTATTTTTAAAGCAGAAAATATCTTAAGCTCAATACAAAAACGTTTTTTAAAATGTCATTAGGATATTTAAAAGTAGAAATGAAATAATACAATCTTTACCAGACTACCTCAGCATTCCTGACTTTGCTATCTCTGATTAGCAGATGTAAAAACTACATTAAAGGAATCATGCTGAAGTTGCAAAGTGAAACATTTGGAAGTTAGGGAGGGCCACATTTCATGTTGCTATTACAACCTTTACTTGGGCCCTTTACACATACACATTATGACAAAGTCTTTAATGATGTGATCATGTATTATTTAGTATTTTGTATTAGTTTAATAGCATTCAACATTTTATCATCATTGTTCAAAGTAGGGTCCAGGTCTTGTTTATTGCATGCTATTCAGATGTTGCTCTGAATTCAAAATTACTACTGGATCTACCTATGTTCCTGGTCAAAGGCAGCAGGGATTTACCATGTCAGATGCTCTGCAGTAACAGCCTGTGTATACACTCTTACCTTGAATAGCTATAGCTATTATGCTATCCACCCTTGCGTAAGGGTGCATTCAGGTTGTTACAGCAAAGCACCTGATACAAATTAAATCCCTGCCTATCTTTATCTTGTGGCACCTGTTTTGTGTTCCTATATCATAAGTACATTTTGGCTGATGTCCCTTAGAGGGCTGGGGGACCAACCTCACCCCTTTCCTTAGCATTTCCTATAGGTTAGCAAAGGTATTCCCCCTGAGGCCAATTGTGCTAACCTGAAAGTGCCAGTGGTGCTTCTCCTGCCCCCACCACTCCCCAGCTGGCACTCTGGAGGGGCACCAGAGCTCCTGCCTGCCCCCCACCCGTCACCTAGCAGGGAATGCTGACTGTCACAGGGTACCCCAGCACTTTCAGGGGGTGCACATGCACCTCTATGCACCCTCTACATATCAGCACTGTGCTGGGATCAGGATCATGGGGCCATGACAGTGCAGGTCCAGGACAGACATGCAAGAGGAAATGATAGCTCCTGCCACTATGTGGGGCCTGGGAGGCATGGGGAGTGTGTGCCCCAGATCTGTGTGCATGGCAAGGGCAGGCTGCTGCTGCAGGCTGGGTACAGGGCAGTGCTGGGCTCTTCCTAGCAGGGGACTGGACTGGACTGGTCTGGGCTGCACTCAGGGCAGGCAGCAGCAGTGCTGGGACCACTCCAGAACTCACTGTAGCCCCCGCCCCCGTCTCCTCTCCCAGTGCCACCACCACCCACCCCAAGCACAGCCCTGGCCCAGCCCCCCACCAGGAAGAGCCCAGCACTGACCCCAGCCCACAGCAGCAGCCTGCCCCAACCTACATACAAATCTGGCGGCACACCCCTCCCCTATATCCTTCTAGGGGTGCGTGTAGCAGCAGGGACCACACTGGCTGGGCAGCCCCTGCCCCAGCCCCACTTCCTTCCCCAATGCTAGGCCAGCAAACCCCACTCCACATGCAGATCTAGAGCACATGTCCCCCATGCCCTCCTGGGGTGCATGCAGCAGCAGGAGCAACCCCTGCCACACCTCCTGAACGAGCTGTCTGTGGGTCTGTCCTGCACTTTGCCCCATCTGTGCAACTCTGGGCCCAGCTCCAAACTCAGCCCCCTCCCTCACTGCGGGAGCTTTGATCTGCCCCCTCCCCCTTTGAGAAAAATAATAAAATATAAAGGGGTACATGAGCTGAAACTTTGAGAGAGAAGGGATACACGTATTAAAAAGGGTTGAAAACCCCTGCTCTATAGCACTTTTCTTAGTTTGAGCAGCATAGCACTATCCACTAAGAAGTGGATTCACATACAGTCACAGAAAGTTAGGGCTGGAAGGGACTGCAGGAGGTCATCTACTCCAACCCCTTGCTCAAAATCATCCCCACCAAAGCTTTGTTTAGCCAGATCTTGAAAACCTCCAAGGATGAAGATTGCACCTCTGGGTAACGTGTTCCACTGTACCCTCCTAGTGAGAAAATTCTACCTAATATCTATCCTAAATTTCCCTTGCTGCAACTTAAGATTGTGCTCCTTGTTCTGTCATCTGCCACCTCTAAGAACAGTCTAGCTCCATCCTCTTACAACCCACCTTCAGGTAGCTGAAGGCTGCTAATTAAGTCCCCTCAATTTCCACTTCTCTAGACTTAATAAGCCCAATTCCCTCAGTCTTTCCTCATAAGTCATGTCCCCCAGACCTCTCACTATTTTTGCTGCCCTCCGCTGGACTCCCTCCAATTTGTCTACATCCCTTCTGTAATGGGGGGCCCAAAACTGAACACAGTAGTCCAGATGTGACCTCACCAGTCATGAATAGAGAGGGGAATAATCACTTCCCTAGACCTGCTGGCAACACACCTACCAATTCAGCACCATATGCCATTAGCTTTCTTGGCAACAAGGGCACACTGTTGGCTCATATTCATGTTATTGTCCACTGCAACCCACAGGTCATTTTTAGCAGAGCTGTTGCCCAGCCTGTACTGATGCGTGGGACTGTTCCATCCTAACTGCAGGACTTTGCATTTGCGTAGAGGTTGTAGCTGTGCTGTTCTAAGGACATAGGCAGACAAGGTTCTTTGGGTGAATATAATATCTTTTATTAGACCAACTTAAGTAGTTGCAAAAATTTTTCTTAGCTAGCTTTCAGGTTTACAAACCCTTTGTCAGGCTAAAGAAGCATCTGCAGTTGGTGTATGCTCTTCTTGGATGGAATGAATACAGATTTCTAGTACTGTGAAATCCAAGTAAATCATACACATGAAGCTTGACTGCCATTGAAAGGTTTGATCATCAATAAAATTTCAAATCCTTTACCTTGCCTTGAGTGTCTATCCTCTTATTTTAATTTTTTCACCTATTGTAGCTTCAGCAAGTACTGCTACAATACAAGAAAGATGCACATTTGTCACTATGCCTAGGTTTTAAAGACTTTTAATACCCATTTTGCTAAATGGTAACATTTGCTTGACAGACTGAGTTTTTCATTTCTGTATCAAGTAAACTGACTTCTATCGGAGATGTTGCAGTAATGAATTGGTGGGGAATGTAGTATAGTGGATGGCAACTCGGGCAGCAGTGACCACAAGATGATTGAATTCAGGATTCTGAGGAAAGGAAGGATGGAGAGCAGCAGAGTAAGGACCCTGGACTTCTGAAAAGCAGACTTTGACTCTCTCAGGAACTCATGGACAGGATCCCCTGGGAAGCCAGTCTAAGAGGGAGAGGAGTCCATAAGAGCTGGCTGTACTTTAAAGAAGCCTTACTGAGAGTGCAGGAACAAACAAAACATCCCAATGTGCAGGAAGACTAGTAAGCTTGGATTACAGAACTCTTCAGGAAACTAAGTCACAAAAAGGAAGTTTATAAGAAGTATAAAATTGGACAAATAACTAGGGAAGAATATAAGAGCATTGCTCAGGCATGCAGGGATGAAGTCAGGAAGGCCAAAGCGCAACTGGAGTTGCAGCTAGCACAGGATGTGAAGCATAATAAGAAGGGTTTCTACAAGTATGTCAGTAGCAAGAGGAGGATCAGGGAAAGTGTGGGTCTCTTATTGAATGGGGGAGGCAAACTTGTGACAGGATGCAGAAAAGGCTGAAGTGCTCAATGCCTTTTGCCTTGGCCTTCACAGGCAAGGTCAGCTCCCAGACTACTGCAGCAGGCAGCACAAGTTTGGAGAATAGAAATCAATGGCTCAATGTCTAGTTGGCAGCTGGTATCAAGTGAAGTGCCCCAGGGGTCAGTCCTGGGGCTGGTTCTGTTCAAGGTCTTCGTCAGTGGCCTGGAAGATGGCACAGAGTGCCAGATGACACTAAGGTGGGGGCAGTACTTGATATGCTAGAAGGTAGAGCTAGGATTCAGAGCGACCTACACAAATCAGAAGGGAAGAGCTGTGTCTGAAGCAGGACCTTAACATTTCAAATGAATTTCCTTTAAAAATTAATACACTATTTGGGAAGATATGTGGGGCTTGCAGTAGCGTACTTGTGTTGGTACCAAAAGAGCTATACACATTTCAGAACAAGTACTTTGATTTAAGTAGTATCACATTTACATTACTGACAATAAATTGTCATAACTGACAATAAATCAGTTTAAGTATGTTACTCTATTTTTACTTTATTACTTCTTCAAACTACAGCTTTTAACTATGGGCGTTTGGTTTTTTTTATTTATCAGTGGGTTGGGGGAACATAAAACTGAAGGTTTAGGTGGTTTAAAATATTTTTCATAACAGTACAGTCTCACATGCTCAATAAAATTGAAAAATTAAAAAAAAGGGGGGGGCAACTTGTATGCCTCCCTATAAATTACTATATATACACAATTTTAAAACATAGTTCACTAGAAGATAACTATCCTGTGACTACTGTCAATTTGTTATACATAAGGTTTTGATTTTCAGATGGCCATAAGTGGATCTTAGAGTAAAGCAAAGTAAAGTAGTGGATGGAGGCAGAAGTACTGCTAGTGTTGAGATTTAAAAATTAGCTGCTGCTTCCTGGATGAAGCCAGCTACTTCAGTGTTTCTTAATCCTGTCCAGCCCAAGACACACTTACATTAATAAAAAATGTCTGTGGCACACCTGTTAAAGCATTCCCCATGCCCATACTTATGAGTTCATTGTAGTTCATTGCCACAGCAAAATCCTGTGGCATACCTGTTCAGATGCTCTCATATGTATTCCCCATAGCCAACACATGCAAAGTAGATGAATTTCCTTCTGTTCAGCTGGTTCTCTCTTCCCACAGCCAACACATGCACAAGTCTTCTGTAAATATCTCATTGATGTAGCTGATTCGTTAGTGCTAGGTGGCTGGAGAGCTTTCTTCTCATTGTTCCAAAATTCTAGCAGCACACCAGGTAGCTCCTCATGGCACGCTGGTGTCACCGATTGAAAAGTATTAAGCTACTTGATGCATTTTCTCCTTGTCAACTAACAGGGAGTTCTAACCTTTGCATGGAAACATTTTTACACATATAGAAGTAAAAAAGATACATTGGCAATGAAATCTTTCACAAGCTTCTAAACAGTGTTCTCAATAACTTCTGATAACAAACACTGCGGGCTATTGATGCCCTATATGCCTTATTAAAAACTGCTGCCTTTTCATTGACTGCCCCCATGTGCTTTCAGTATAAAAAAGGATAAACAACTGCCTGATCCGTCTGCAGTATACTACTGTCTAACTTATCATTTCTCCTCTTTAATATAAGCAGCCAGAATCTTTTAAATCTCTCCTCATACTGAAGTTATTTCCATGCCTGTAAACAATCTTATCGCTGCTCTAAAGCACCTGTTTCTACTTAGTACTCCAGGGGGGGCAAACCCTTGATTTAATGACATTTTAGTATCATTTTCCCTTGACACAGCAGAATACTGTATAATTTAGACCAGTAGTTCTCAACCTTCTTTTTATCAGGACCCATTTGCAAAGGTTCATGGCCTGTCCCAACCCACAATCCCCTGGCCCTGCTGGTGCATGGCCCACAGTCCCCATGCTGGCGTCCCTCTCTCCCAATCCACAGCCCACTGCCCCCCACCCCTGCAAGAGGGGCCCCCAGCTTGGGGCACAGCATGGTGGCTGTGGTGGCTCTGGCTCACGTGGGAGGCAGCAGAGCCAGGACAGCCCCAGTGTAGGCTGGAGGGAGGAGGGAGGCGGCCTGTGGCAGTCCCCACCCTGGGCTGGAGCTGCTATAACACACCAAACCAGGTCACAGCACCTTCTGCCTTCCAAGCAGCATCTCCCAGCTGCCCTACCCCCATGAGCACCCAGCCCAGCTTCAAACCTCTTCCCCACTCCTGTCCCCCTCTGGACGAGGCAGGCACCTTTCCCCTGCCACTCTGTCCTGCCACAGTCTCAGTGCTTTCCTTGGATCAGCATTTCTCAACCTGTGGCTCACAACCCTCTGAAATCTTCTTGTAACCCACTTTTGGGCTGCAACCCCCAGGTTAAGAAATGCTTCTTTAGACCTGGCCTGCATATCTGACAGTTTAATATTGCTGACAATAATGTTCAGATGTTTTCCTCAAGAAGCTGCAGTTTAAATCTGGAACTCACTAATATGTAAGAGTAGTTCAAATTATTCTTCCCAATGTAGGTGTTGCTTAGCTTTTGCAGCACATAATTTTATTTGAAATCCAGCTGCTCATTCACCTAACTTGGTTAGATTCCATTTCTAAAGCTCACTATGCCCTGCTCTTGACTAACTTATATAACTAGATTTTCTACCAAGTATGCCATGCCATAGTTCAAATCTTTTTTCTGGTTTAATGGATTTATTTTTTTAATTAGAGCAAACATAATCTTAGCTGTAATATTAAAGTAAGTCCATATATAAACTACAACAATAAAATACAGATTTATTAGAAGGAAATTTTCCATACTTAAATACATTTTCCCTCTTTTAGGTTCTATGAAAAATGCACATTTTTAGGTGACTTTAAAATATGTTTTCTCTGCAACCCTGAAGGGGAAAAAAAGCAACTGTAAAATGTCTATTACCACACATCATTTATTTATATACCAAGTTAGAAAATACAAATATTTTATTACAAAAATTTATCAAACAGCTGTGTACATACCGTAGTATTGTCAATAGCCAACATGTCAATGTACAATTAATTGACAATAATGTGACAGTGATAGAAAAGCATCGCTCAAGATAAACTAGAATGGCATAATATTTTGGCAACTGTAAATAATTACCACCCTACAACAACAGATATTTCTGTTACGAGTAAAACATCTAACTATTAATGGTGGGACAATGAAAACAATTTTTGCCGTGATAAATTAGAACAAAATGTATAATTCTTCCTTTCTCCAAAAAGAATCTCAGAGCAATTGATAGTAAAGTGCACAAGGCCACTAGGAAAATTATTTTTCTATAATCTCACCTGTCATTTTAGATGCTCTAAACATGTACTGTAACACTACAGGGATTCTGCCCTTGACACCCTGAAAGTAAGCTTTAACATACATCAAACTTTCTGAACTGCATTAAATCATTCTAATGGAACTAAACTACTAAAAATATAAAACATGCCATTTGAGAGCTGTGTTAGTTTCTCCCAAAAATACTATTTCTGGGAATAAGTTTTACATCTGAAAAAATATAATAATATTTGCTTCATAAGACTATAGATCAGACAAATCCAGTATGTAATAGTACTTTTAGCTAATCGTTTACCATTTACATAATAACCCCAGGCACCTGTGCCCTCTGTGATTGACATAAAATATAAGTAAAAACAATGCTGTCTCCTTTACATTGACTTTATGCTAGAATTTTAAAGTAATCTTTAAAAGAAAACCACCAGTTTGGTTACTATAAACTAGGTTCTTAGACTAAGAAAGTGCTCCTCAAAAATTTATCTTAAAATATTGCCTTTATTTTTTACAAGTAGTATGGGAAAACTTACAAAAGGTTACACACCAACACTAGCAAAGCTGTTCAGGGTCTCAAGTTTGAGAAATTCTGTTCACATCAGATAAAAGAATACTTATACCATTGCAGACTATTCAGAAGCAACATCTGAGCAGACCCACTAACACCCACAAGTTTGACAAGTTCACTGAACATATGAAAATAAATTGCTAGTAAAAGTGATAATTGCACAGTTACCACACACAATCTAGCCACTACTAATAAAAGCAAATGTTTTGTATTTTAAATATACAGTATTTAATGAGGAGTTCTTAGCCATTATATTTGAAGGGCATACTTCATATCTTAGGCACTGGACCCAATTTAGAGATAAAATGTCTGTCAACATGATTAAATGTCACCACCTATTCAAGGACATCCATATGAAGCTTTACATACAGCACTACAAATACACATTGGATATTGCCATAAAATTAAGGAGAATACAAAACGTTATTACGTACAGCTTTCATCCCATGGCACATCAAGCATAGTAACACCACTTATTACACATGTGGTTAGAAATGTTCAATTATGATTATGTTTTATTGAATACTTTCCTTTTTGCAGCTGGGAAATATATAGTTTGGACTTGCTTCCATCCAGCCTCTTAAACCAGACTTCATCATGGTTAATTGTTGTAATGATAGCACTAAAAAAAAAAAAATTAGATTTTAGCATTCAAAGTTAAAATCAACTATACTACTATACACCAATGGATCAATCTCATTGCTGAGTATCATAGCATATAATTGCTTGCATTCAGAAATGCCAAGCTCAGAAAAAAAAATACTGACTGCCTACTTCATACTTTCTCCATTTTTGCATTCAATAAAGACATGCATGTATCCAACTCACTACATCTTTAGTAATAACTTTTCACTTACATGTCTTTGTGCAGTATAATGGATTTTTATTTTCATTTGTCAAAAAGACATGCATCTTTTGCCTTAAAGACGATTCAGAGTTAAAAATAGTAAAAAAAATCTATGCTTGCCTCTGAAATCTTTGTAAAATTATTGTCACTGTCCACCAGCTTATAGTGGATTCCTTCACAAAAACTTAACAGGTCAAAGCCAAGATGCTTTTCAGTAGAGAAAAGGTTAGGAAAAACTTGCTTTTAACTGTTAGCCAGTATAACTAAACAGGAAAGAGAACAAAACAACCCCCTCCCAAACACCTGGCTAACCAACTTTTACACAAACTATTTCTCCTTGTATGGTTTCCTTAGTTAAACATTAGTAAGACTATTTTCTGGAGCTGTAGTTTTCTAAGTTTTCAGGCATGCTCTATTCTCTTCTTTGGACCTTTTGCATAAAGGACTGAAACAAAACACAAAACTTGATTGTCTGTGGCATGCAGGCTTGGTCATTATTACTTTGACAAACAAGCAAACCAAAGAAAACTGTACTGATCTCTGTAGCAGATGGGCACCGATATAAAGAAAATTTTCTGCATCAGAAATCGGCCCAATGCAGCCGATAATTTGTCCAATAAATGCCCATATGCGCACACAGCCACAGCGCAGCACATAGGCAGTGAGAAGCAGAGCTGGCAGCTGGTAAGTCTGGTGCGGTGGAAGAGAAAGAGGAGGGCACAGGTGGGCAGATCAAGGCCCCCATGGTGAGAGAGAGTTTGGGGTTGGGGCTGCCCAACCGGGCTCAGGGTGGGTACGGGGGGCGGGGGCAGCTCCCACCATTGCTCCTGCCGCTCTCCCAGAAAGACATGGGGGGCACATGTACCACCGGATATGCAGGACAGGCTGGGGCTGGGCTCTTCCTAGCCAGACAGATCTGGGGGCACATACCCCCCTCCCCACCCACACTGCCCTCCCAGACAAGTGGCAGAAATAGTAGCAGAAGCCACCAGACGAGCACCAGACAAGGGGCTTGCAGCAGTGAAAGCCACTCCCCACCCCCACGACAAGCCATGCCTCCATCCCATGCCCACCTCAATCCCAGCCTGCAGCTGCAGCCCACCCCATACCATGTACTTCCTGGGGGCACATGTCCCCCCACACTGGACAAGCTGCTTGCAGCTCTGTCCCATGCCCCTCTCTGGCCCAGCTGGTCAGTGCCTTATCCTGCCCCATTCCCTCCCTCATCGCAGGGACCTTGATCTGCCCCCACCCCGCCACACCTCTTTCCTCCCCTTCCACCACACCAGACTTACCAACTAGATGCAGCTCTAAAGAGCTATATATCAGAAAATCGGATTGGTATCGGCTGATATGCTTCCTTAAAAATCAACCACCAGTATTGGCTCCAAAAATCTCCATCAATGCACCGCTATAAAGCAGTGCTGTCCAATGTCCAAGTAGCCAGGGGCCAGACACCCTGTGGGCTGCACCAGTAGAAGATATGGGCCCCCTGGGTCACATGCTGTGTAGGTGCCCTGGGGTCCCCAGCTGGCCAGCTGGCTCCCCCACTGAACTGCACTTCATGGCAGCCCTGGGCCATGCCATACCACCAAACTCCCTGGAGCAGGGGCAGGAAGTAGAAGACAGAGGAGGTAGGGGGAACCTGGAGATCCTAGCTGCTGCTGCAGCCAGCATTATGGGGAGAAGGAAGATGGGGAGTCCAAATGGGAGCCCAGGGGCTGCAAATTAATCCTTTGCAGGCCACATGCAGCCTCAAGGTCACCAATTTGATAAGCCTGCTTTAAAGTATCAGGATCCAGTGCAGGAAGGAAAATGCCCCCTAAGTTTCACCCTCAGAACAAATTCATATAGTGCTGAGCTCTTCAAATATAAGGATAGCAATTTCACTCACTATATGAAAGCAATTTCACTCATGGTACTGGAAGCAGAAATAGCATGTAGAGGTAGCTCAGACCTCTCTGCACAGCACTACCTCATGCTGCATAGGTTTCTGGTACATAAGATACCACCAGTGATAAATGTGCTATGTCTGCACAGCAGCACAATGTGCTATGCAGACATACCTCTACCGTCTTAAATATGGTATAAAATTCTAGATTTAAGAGATATAGTATTTTTTTTAACCAGGGGTCAGCAACCTTGTTAAGACCAGTGGGCCAAAATAATACTGTTATGTCTGTGGCAGGCTGGTGCTTCCCACCCCACTGCCACACTGCTGTCAACATCCAGGCTTTGCTTTGCTCTGGATCTGACCCACAGGCCACAGGTTGCCAATCCTTGGTTTATACAATTATTTATGCATCTGTTATCAAAAATCTCTGTGTGAGCCATTAGGCAGCATTTACGTAGTTAGGGAAAACAAACGGATGTCCTGATGCAGGCAGATTATTTTATGAAATAAACCAGTAACAAGTAATTGAGAAGGCAATAGTGCTCAACTGAAATATGTACTCTCCACTCCGTGTACACGTATATTGCTGTAAATGAGAGAAGGCAACAAAATGACCTTTACCTTGCAGGGCATTCGTCTTTCTTATCAATACATATTGTCTGTCCACGGCCATACCATTCTCCATCATAATACAGTCTTCCTTCTTCGGACCTAGCACTGTGCATATGTTTTTCTAATTTGACAGGTGCTAAAGCAGTAAACAGAGACTCCATTAATACTAAACCAGCAGTTAGGTTCACAAATAAATTATCCACATACTATTTACATCTGTCCTTCAGGCAATAAAAGTTAGGAAAGTGAAGAGGAAAGGTGTGCTGTTTTTTTATTTCCTGTTGTACTTGTTTCCATGAAAAACACTATTAGTATTTTCAGAAAGAAAAGACATCATCAGATCTGCAGCTGTTTTATACAGAAAGAGAAATCTGGAAAATGTAAGAGAAGATGATATATTTGTGATAGGATTTTACATGGCAGGCACTGAAGCACATTGTTTGCTCTTTTGCTGCTTGTTTCCTCTCCTCCCCTGTACACTGGCATTAATAAAACACATCCAAATAAAGAGAACATCCTCACCTGCCTCCTGTGTAGTTTCCCCACTATTCCTTCACACCTTTTTTGGTTTCCTTTTTCACCTAGCACAGACATTTTCATGCCTGTCACCTTGGCATCATCACATTAACAAAGCATAGTAAAAGAATCAGAATTTCCAAATGTTACTCCAAGCTCTGAATTCAATGTCCTGTTCTGTACTGCCACTGAGGCCACATTGATAATGCTGTATTAATACATATATGCCAGGGGTTTTCAACCTTTTTGGATTAGTGTACCCCCAGCAGCTGGACACAGAGCAGGGGCGGGGCGGGAGCACGGACAGATGAACACACAGTAGCACACGGCTAGATGCAGAGCTGGGGGGGGGGGGGCAGCCAAACACTTCCACCACCCACCACACCTAGCCAGGCAGACAGCGCCTGTGCGGCAGCACAGAATGGTGTGTAGCAGTGCTCTGTCCCCATGCATATCCCCTAGGGCCTTTGCAAGTACCCCCAGTTGACAATCCCTGATGTATGCATTCACCAAAGGCCCATTTCTTCTGTGAGTATTTTTCTACCATTTAAGTTATTAATAACATTAAAAAACATCTTTCCCCATCTTGTACATGCTATAAAACTAATAAAAGCACAGGATGTAAATTTAAGTCACCAGGCCTGGTGCAAAAGCATGTGCTTCATCAAGATCTGAGAGGAAAGGTGGCGGGCTAGAGCCCTCTGCCCTCTTCCTTCATTACTGCACTCTACAAATACATGTAGTCTCCAGAGGAAATGTGTGCTGTTGTGTTTAAATATTATTTTGCAAAACTAGGCAAGACTGATGTGTTTTTGTGACTTACGTTCTGACTTTACTCTGTGTGGACCCAACGTAGCCATTGCCTTGAAATACAAAGGAAGAAATCAAGTTAGTTACTTCTTCAGCAAGTAAAGCTTTTTGTAAAGCTGCTTCATTTCAGTATAATGTATTTTAAGATACCTGCATTTAAGATACCTGCATTTATATGCATAAGAGCAGTCTAAACAAACACTGCAAAGCACTGACTAAATAGCTGAATAAAAGCATATACATACAATATGTACAAAGAATGATCTCTTAATTAGCTTTTATTGTAAATAAAGCAAGAAGACATTTTATTCAAAAATTTATAACTGATTTTATATCTATGCAAACTGAATCCAAAATTACATAAAATGACTAAAATCATCTTATAATTGCAAAAGATGCAAAGATTGCAAAAAATAAAATGCAGTAGAAACAAGCTGCTATTTAGGTTCTTAAAATACTCTAATTGTATCCCGCTGCATTCTATATGTTTCTGTGTGTAATCTGCTTCACCTACTCTGGACTATATATGCACTTGAGGGTGAAATCTTTTCTATGAGCAGGTGTCTATTCTGCTCAGCTTCTATGGTAAGTAAAGCAAAGCAGTCTCCAACCTGCTTTTGCTGAAGGTTGACCTGTGCTGGATTTGCCTATGCTGTACCAGTTGCAATTGTACCACTTTTTTTGCTTTGTACATCTTCATGCACCTCTTCTCCTCTCTCTCCCTCCCACCCAGTGCTTTTTCCTCACTGTTTCTTAGCATTTTCCTATCTTTCATTTTCATCAGTTTATTTTGCTTCCCCGGTCTTTGGTTCCATAGGAAAGGGAGAAAGGCAGGCGTGCAGTCAAACACACCCAGTTTTACATGCAGTTTAAAGCAACAATAAGAAGTGTGGATTCAGCATCATGAAGCTTTCTCCACATCAAACTTCTCCTTCACTCGCATCTCCTTGAAGTAATCTGGCACACCACAGATTGGAAAGCACTGCTTTTACATCCTAGTAACCTGCTACTTCCTAGGTTTCATTCATGGTACCGAGCAGGAAGGAGATTTGGACACCAAGAGATGTAGGAAGAATGGAATTTTGCTTACAGCGATGGTTATTAAATTTTTTAGATTTGAGACACCCCTGGATAAATTCAAGGCATCCTTGACAAATGCCAGCTCCTAGTCGTCACTCTATTTTTGACTACAGAAAAATAAATAGAGCAGTTTTTCTGCTGGGAACAACCCAGACAGACCACAACTATGGATTTCTTTTTGAAATATCTTGGTTTATCTTGTGAATCATGTTGGCAAATCTAACACTGCTACCATTATGTGGCACCCTGCAGCACCCTTGAAAGGATCTCAAGGCAAACTAGGGTGCCATGGCACTCTGGTTGAGAATCACTGGCTTACAGAGAGTTTGTGGCAGAACTATGGCATGATTAAGGTAGAAGCATAGGGAAACAGGAAATAAGCTGATTTTACTATTAAAGAGAAGTTACTTGTCATACACGAGTCCTCTAAATAGTTAAATGCCCATGTCACAATGGATTGAGCAAGCAATGGACCCCACCCCGAGCAAATGTCGTGGCCTCCAAATATGGGCATAACACACATCAACAATCCGGTACCATATCTGGCAGTCTGTCATTGGCCAGTTTGCCTTATAAAAGCCTGTTTAATTTCTGCTCAAGTCGGAGATCTCTGAGAAACACCTCAGAGGCAATTGGTGGCTTGATCACCCTCCAACATCTCCCCGTCAATGACTGGCCTGACGTACCCCCTTCCC
>JAGPOW010000304.1:44944274-44983460 GCA_030014935.1 Caiman crocodilus
TCTCTGAGAAACACCTCAGAGGCAATTGGTGGCTTGATCACCCTCCAACATCTCCCCGTCAATGACTGGCCTGACGTACCCCCTTCCCTTGCATGCTCGCTGCATTCACGAATTTGTCGACTCATCACGCTAAGTTACTTGTAACCAAGCAATCACTTCTCACCTGCGCCAGTGTCATCAGAGGCGTAAGTAAAAAAATTCTTTGCAACCAATACGCTGTCTCGGCCTCTCCATCCACTCGCCTGCCTGACGATCCCATTTCACTTACCAGACCGCTCTTCTGGCTCCCAGAACATTACTGTGCTGATTTATACATAGGCTTTCAGATCAACTTTTTCTAATGCAAGTGAAATTCTACAGTACTTCCTCACAACTACTGCAGAATGCCACAAAATCCAGATGTAGGTTTAGTTTATTACTGAATTTGCCAGAATATGAATTACTAATTTTAGAGATATGGAAATTAAGGTCTACAGGCTGAGTAACATGGCCAAGACCAGATACATCTATCTCAGATCTAGTTTAGAACTAGAACCCTATTTCCATGCTCTAGCTACTAGACCAGCGGTTCTCAACCCTGGGGTTGCAACCCCGCTTGGGGTCGCAATGATAAAAAATGGGGTTGCACACTCCCATGGAGAGAAGACTTATGCATGGGATGGGGGCAGATACAAGCTGGCCACTGCAGGCTTGGGACTCTCTGCCCTGCTGCCCTCCCCACCAGGGCCTCCACAGCCAAGCTGGACAGGTAGGCTCCGTGTGCCTGCCAGGAGCCGCATGCTGGCTGCACCACCATGGCAAGGCACCCCCTGCCTGCCCAACAGTAGCAGGGGGGCACAACTTCATACCGTCACTACCACTACTGGTGGGTAGTCACTACCACTACTGGTAGGCAGGGGGCGCCTCACCATGGCAGCGCAGCTGGCATGAGGTTCCCAGCAATAGCACCAAGCCTCCTTTGCATTCCTATGCCAGGTCCCCCCTGCTTGGCTGCAGAGGCCATCAGGGGGAGGGCAGTAGGGCAGGGAGCCCTTAGCCTGCAGTGGGCAGTCCGCATCCTCTCACCACTGGGCTCTCCTCTGGCTATGCTGCCCACAGGGTTGGGAGGGGAGGAGGACAGGGGAAGCTACACTCCGTGTTCTGCTCCAGCCGCAGCAGCTGCCACCTCCTGAGGAATAGGCTGGGAAGAACTGTAGTAAACCCACATTAAGAACACTGCCTTGCAATATTTTGGTTCTTAAATTTATTGGAAATATATTATATATTTGTGAAAGCCATAACGATCGGAAACAATGCTGTTGACATTCATCCTTCAGTCATACCTTCCTTATTGTCGTCCAGTCTTCAAGTATATCGAGGTCCTGTAACATATAAACTATATAGGGGCGTTAAAAAGTTAAGGAAATTGCTTTACTAATAGTGAAACTGGCATACAATATGTACAAAGTCCCTTAACAACAACCAGAAATGAGTATGGCTCTATACTTAAGACAACCTGATTTCCCTCTATGAAAAGGTTTCTGGCAACAGTACATATGACCTGCTTCAAAGTTAGCAAGGCTTTCCAATAACATTCCCTATAGGAGTAACTTATTGGATCATCGTGATGGAAGAATAGTTAGTGTTCAAGATCCAACTGGGAGAAGCTATCAAGAGGGGTTTCCCTTGGGGTCCGTTACTGTTCAATATCTTCATTAATGAGTGGGAGGATGGAATTGAGTGCATGTTAATTACATCTGCAGATGATGCCAAAATGCTAGGGTAGAAGACTTTTTAAAGAATCAGATATTCAAAAATCATAGTCAAACCTGTCCTTAAAAACCTTCCAACATTTGTGTTGGATGATTTAGGCAGAATGGTTTTACATCGAGCCTGGTAAAAGGGAGTAGAAGAGGGTGGATTAGATATTTTTCTGATGTATATAGATGTATTTGATGTGTATAGTCTGTACTTGAAAAAAACAAGCTAATCCTTGTTTCTTTTATGGCAAAAGAAAAAAGAATACATCGTGATGAATTAGTCCACTACCTCATGGACAGCAAGAATCTAACTTAGCGTCCCCAGTGCAGCATTAAGCATAATAAATTGGGATTCATTTAACTCTTACCAAGAAAAAACTATTTTTGCAGATTTGTCCTGGCATAGAGCCCATTTCATGGACATTTTGTGGAGGCCCCACCCCTTGATGCTGATTGGTGGAGAGCCCCCAGGGGCAGTCGTTATCTTGACTGCTGGTTGCCCTTCATCCAGCCCCACCCCTCAGCAGTGATTGGCAGAGAGGTCCCGGGGGGATGAGAGCAGGGAGGAGGGCAGTCGCCATCTTATCTGTTGTTCCTTTTGTGCTGTCTCACCAGCTGGCATCGTCCCCTCATTTTTTGTTTTTGTTTTTTGGTTTTTAAATAGAATGTGGGCAACCTGTATTTCACAACTTCCATGAAAAAACTACAAAATCCATAAGTTAGGTAGATCCCTAATCATAAGTACTAGTCTATGGAAAAAATGTTAAGGTAAAAAAAAAAAAAAAATCACAAATATCCAAAACTCAGGAAATAAAGTTTTAAACACTGAAAGCCATGTGAAAAAATATCAGCTTTGGATGATAAATTGTTACCTACTACACTACAAATGATGCCAAAAATATCTTTCTGGGATGACTTTACAATAAGCTTCAGTTCTTTCTGTCACTAAAAGTTATATCAAGTATATCAAGCATGCCTGCTTAAAGAAAAAAAACATTAAAATTATTAAGTTTTGAAGTTAAGTACTTCTGAGCTTAAAAGCACACTAGTTTTAAAACAGTTCAAGAAACTGATCTGGACTGATGCTTTTAATACCCACTACTAATTAATTCTTTAAAAACTTTGTTTTTATTCTAGACAAGATCAACAGAACAACTGAAACAGGGTATAAGATTCCAAATAGCATTACATGTAATGATGTTACCTGGCAAATATATGACTAGAGAGAATTTATGGACACAGAGAATAGTTGATTACCATTCTCTTTATAAACACAATTTTGGTACTTGAAGACCCATCAGAGGTTATTAAAATATTTCAATCTGAACTAAATTTCAGGTATTGTTCATTTCCTGAAACTACTACTTCACTGCAGACTTGACATTAAAATCACTAATAATTTACTGAATGGAGTTTTTTTATACATATTAAAAAAAAGTCACCAGTGTAGTTTATACACTACAAAATCTGACACTATTTAGCTTGCACCCCAAACATTCAGCACCTGATCATCCTTCATCAAGGAATGAAGAATTTATATTTTCTCACATGCTATTTAATTTCTTTTAGGAATTTCTATATTAAAAGACCAGAGTAAATTTACACGTGAAAAAAGTTATCAACTACCATTTAACTTTCTGGCACTAGCTGAAAGCATCTCCATTAAGCTACATTTATAATACTGCCTTAACTTAGGAACAGTCATCGTTATTCACGATCATTAAGATCAACCATCTTTCTAAGAAATATTTCAGTAAAGCAGCCATCCCAATTCAGTGAATCTCAATTAAAGCACTGATTAGAACGTGCAGAAGAATGAAACAGACATTCTTTTAACACTGGCTGGGGGCCAAAAGCAGGGAAAAGAACTCTGCTGATGTCAGGCTTTCATTTGGGTTTGGTGCAGTGTTAGATGGCCTTCAACCCAAGAACCACTATTGTTGTTGGCTCCTTTGGTTGTAAACAAACATCTTATTTGAGGACTGATCTCAGTCAAAACCAGAAACAAAAGAGAAGTGGCATAGCCCTTCATACAGGTAGCCCTTCCAAAGCGGCAATTCTATTTAGTGAAAGGGGTAGGGCAAATAGCCTGACAGGCTTGTCCCCAGAATGACTGGCAGTTAACTTGAACAAATAATTATTAACAAGAGGTACACAACATTCTTCCCCCTTCCCCCACCATACTCTCTCACATAATCCGCAGGTATTTAAAGTGGAACAATGGACTGGTATGTTTGTAGGATCCCAAAACAGAAGGCTTTCTCCTGAGAAAAAATGCTAAATAATTGTGATTATTTACATAGCTTTGTAAAATTGGAAAGGAATATATAGAACCCTATATATAGAATTATATATAGAATATACAAAATTGTATGTACCTAGTAGCTACACAGGTACATAATGGTATATGATGACTCAATCTGAAATATGCAGTTAATCATGCAGCCTACATCTGTTTATACTCTTTGGGTGCCTGTCCACAAGCAGCAAGGCCGCTCCCACACACTGTAATTACAGTGCAGCGCACACTCAATTAATCAAGTCTGCTGGAGCCTGATAATTACCGTGCTCCAGCAGACTCCATCATCTCATGTATCAGCATCCCTTTCTGAAAAGTGGCGGTGGGAGCACTTTAAAACTCATTCACCGTTTTTCAGAGCAAGGACGCTGATATTTGAGATGCTCCAGACCCTCTTCCCTCCACCCCACTCCCACAGCATGTGTATAAATGCCCTTTGAGCCTAACCCTTAGGATTCAGTCACCTGACCCTCTCACCTCCTCCATGCAAGGGGGAAAAAGGGTACACATGAACTGTAGCTCAATTTGCTAGTGCCTAGGGTCCCTCAGCCCTTCCACAAAGTTAAAAGCAAGACATCTCCCTACCCCTTAATTTTAAACATTAACAATCTTGACCTCTGGAATGTAAAACATGCACCTGAAGAGTAACAGAAGACTCTTATACTGAAGTAAATGAAGAGGAAACTTAAGAGAAAGCCACATAAAAACATCTATCCAGGAAAAGCAAAATAAAGAAATTACATTATCTAAAGTTACATCTTTTATCTTCTATCCTGCTTTCTCCTCTATCATTTAAATTAAACCTTTGTCACATTATGTTTCCTCACCTTCCTATCATGTACAGCCCAATATCAAATTCTGTCTGAAACCAAAAGTATGCTCAACACTGAACAAGTCTGTCCCAGAGGTTTGCAATTTGAAGGTTCCAGGTTTGCAGCATTTACACGCACAAATCTCTTTTCACTCCCACCTCTAAACTATGGCCCAGAAATGAAAACCATTTTGGAAGCCTCTTTCTCTAGCCTCCAGGCTTATCAACTTGTCACTATTTAGATCACTTTACTAACTTCCAAGTTATTTGCAAAACCAAGTCACTAATCATTACTCTTGAGGCACAGACCAAGAGACTACTACCTTCATTCTTTCTTCCCCTTTATCAAAATGTCTCCCAAGTCAGTCTCCTGAATCATTCATTTTTCCTTCTTTTGCTATCTGAGTACTATACCAGGTCAACCACATGCTATTAATTCTTTCCTTAGCTTTGTATCCATGGCAACCATCACCTACAAGTTTAAATTTATTTTTGTAAAGACTTAATTTCTAAAGCCTAACAGTCAAGTCACTAATGTATAATCTTATCGTAAAAATAGCTCTTAACTCTTAATCCACTCTTTGTCATCTTATATAATATATATGCAACTATGTCAAATTCAAGATCCCAAATTTTGCCTTTGCAAACCGCTGATTAGAGCTGGTACAATGTATCAATTGAAACAAATGGCAGAATATCCTTAACTGAAAAGTTAATATACATGACTACTTCTATTTTTGGAAATAAATGCCAAATTAGAAGGAATTAAAAACAGTAACTTTTGCAATCACTCTCACTAGATGAACTAGTTTTCTGGCAGCAGAAGTCTTATTCTGGATTGTCAAAATTATATAAAAGGTGACTTATCAAAGTCTACCTACCATGAATAGCATTAAGACAGTATTGTATTATTGTCTCAGCAAGTCATACACCAATAAACTATGATGTTTGGCAAGATCAGCTTTAAAAAAAAAAACAGTATTACCAAATAACAATGATAGAGGAAGGATATCTGATACAACAACAGGTTTCTTTTTATCTGGACTAAATGGATCCTTCCTTTTCTTCCTAGACTGTAGTTCATCATTCCATAATTCTGAAAGAAATACAGTCAGAAACCTATTAGTTGAACATTTTCCCATTAATTTACATGTTTAGTTTTTATAATAAGAAATTGAGACAATGCTACAAATCATTTTTTGACGCTTCAGAGACTGCAGTGTCATGCTTCATGAGCCACAAAGTGACACCTGATTTTCATCTTCTCAGCCCTGGATATATCAAGGGTGTTCTTCTTACTTAAGACAGCCACAGTTAACTCAGTGGTCTGTCAAGATTCTGAAAAAAACTGAACAACTGCATGCAAAGAGCCCAACAGAGACATGTCTGAGATGGTGATTCTGCATAATGCCTGCCCACACAAAAGCTTATACAACACAGAGGCAGAGGCAATCCCATTATTTGGATGGACTGTGCTGCATCATCCTCCACAGTCTGGTGGAGGAAGGACAGATTACAAAGGTAATTTTCACGAGCTGGAGGCTGTGCAGCAAGAACATGGATTTTACAATAATGGGTACATGCCCTTGCTCAAAAAGGCCATTAAAGGAGACTGTGTGAGCCCACCAACACCAGCAGACTCTCCCTATGCCTAAAAACACGTGTTTATGCCCAAAAGCTTGCAAAGAACAATTTTTCCAACTATTTAGTAGGTCTAATAAAAGATGTCACATTTACCAAAAGAAACTTGCCAGCGATAATGTACACATTTTTCATTAAATGTTAATATTTTTTCAATATTATTTGGCTGAGAAAAACTAGGAGACATAACCTTCTGAGTTGGACCTGGCATTCTCAATTTTGTGGCCATTACACTTTTACCAACAGTGAAAAATTAACAGTCTCAGAATAAGAGGCAAAGGATGCTGAACATTCCAAAATAACATTGTATATAATTTTAAGTTTGGTCAGACTTAGAATTAAATCTAGAATGCAATTCTAAATACGGATTCTAGAGTATAACAAGGTCCACAGATGGATTAGCTACACAACAGACTACAACCGGGGGCTTACAAATCTTTCAAATTCTATTTACCTGAGGTAATATCAATACTATGCCTGTCTTCTTCAAGTCTTCTGATCTTCTCTTCTAATTCACTTTGCACAGTATCATATAATAAGAGCTTTTCACTCTGGAAAAGGCAAGAATTAAACATACAAGAATGCATAATGTTACCTAAATGCAATAGACATCAATGGTTTAGAGCCACATTTCCCAAGTTCCTCATCCACAGGTTTTGTCAGTGGAAGAGCCTTGGTACTTAAAGCAAATATTTATTACAGATATATCAGACTGAATACAAGATGTTCAGTGATCAAAGATAATAACTTAGTGCAATGGATAAGCATGCAAGGCAAAAAAGCTAGATCTCCAGAAGTACAATCTCTACTCTGACACAAATGCATGCTTTTCTACTACAACTAATGATAGAAAACTCAGTGATGAATACTAAAGAAGGTCTACTATGGATAGAGGTGTACTCCATTAACTTGTTTCTAAGATCTGAAGCAAATATGGAATACAAAGAGCGTTGGAAACAATGGCCTATTGAACAGATATTTCAACTGTAAATTATTTTGAGATCTGAACTTTGAAACACTACATTTGCTATCTTTTTATCTGGCTGACAGTCTTCTTCTGAAAATAGACAAAGTATAAATGGTAATTAACTTCTGGGTTTTCAGGGGAGGGCCTAATTTGTTTTAATTGCATGATATTTTAATGACTTCCAGAAGGACTAAAACAGTTACAAGAAGACTTAAGATCCATGTTGGTAGCTGTGTCCTATTTTATATACTACTTGAGGCAGTTCAATGACCTGAGAATATTTTTGCCAGTTAGCTTCCAACAGACATATTAAAGATTTCACTGGAGTATTTCTTTTATGCAGGAAGGAGGCTTGATCTGAGTCACAAAAGTACATTAGATTCAAATACTAAGAGATACCTGAATTGGAAAGAAGGAAAAGCTATTAAGGAAACGCAAGATTAGCAGCTATGGAAAGTCATCAAATAGGAAAGAAAACAAGACAACTCAAGTCTTTATTAAGAATAAAATACTAATGTTTATAAAAAAAAAAATACTCGGGGGGGGGGGGGGACCCAAAAATTTAGTTACAACTTTGTGGAGGTGGGACATAACTATTTTTGTGGGGGAGAAGACAGACAATAATGGAGATTGAGGGTATTTAAATCCTATTACGTTTACCATCTTTTTCAAACTTACAAAATATTTAAATTCCAAGGAAAAGCACAATGCCTACAACTCCTGTTAAAACTCTCTCAAACATCTATTTTAATTTCCCTGAGTCACATGGAAAGCCTAATGTTACAAGAAATGTATTTATTAATTTTTTTTTTTACAAATATAATGCATTTCATTCTACTTTAATACAAAAGCTAGTATTATTTTGAGAATTAATTTTGAAATAAGAACTTGATACCAAAAGGACAGACTAGATGGGGAAGTTATAACACACACACAAGGCTATTGATTGGCCCCATTGCAGCAAAACAATGGTGTAACAGGGGGCTTCCTTGGGGCCGATCTCTGTGGCCCGCCCACCTGTTCTTGGGCCAACCACCCGCCATGTCTTGGTCTTAATTGATTCATTTATAGAAGTCATATAAGCGGGAGGCTGCCCATTTAGTGCCCCGATGCCAGGGGGCGCTCCCTGCGGCTCCTATCCTCCCCAATACGGCAGCCCAAGCCTCACAGATGGCATCTTGGTGTTCACCTAGTCACCGGCCCCCATGCTGGGCCCCAGAATCATTCAAACAGGATCCCTCTATGATCCCTCCACTCAGGCGGCCTCTCCGCCTTCATCCAAGCTACCTAGCCCCCCAAAGCCATTTTCCCCTCTCAGGTGTGGTCCCCCCAGGACCTTCGGCTACTAGCCCTGGCCCACCTCCAGGACAGTCAGGACACCCCAGGCCCCCCATTCTTGGGCGTCCCTTGCGGTGGGCCCCTGGTCCTTTTGGCCCTCCTGGCCCTGGCCCCAGTTTGGGCCAGTCGAGTGTACTCTCTCATTGGGTCAGGTCTCTAGCCCCTCACTCTCTCTCAGAGTCCGCCCTCTGGGCCCTTCAAACAAATGGGGTTACCCACCCGGCGGTGGGGGCAAAGGGGTTATGGCGCCCTGACTTGCCTTTCACCGGGGTGGTAACTGGTCAGCATTTCCTGGGGGCTCCCGCGCCACTGAGAGCCCCACCAGGCCACCCACTCCCAGCAGGGTGCAGTTTCAGGTCATGATCAGGACCAGGAGCCTCCTTACCATCCCCAGCAGCTCCTCCCTTACCTCCGGATGATCTCAGCAGCCCTCCAGCCAGGCAATGTTGCTGCCCTGTTTATATAGGCAGCCCTTGCCTCCAAAATGGCTGCCCTCGTCAGGCAACTAGTGGCTGCCTGCTCTAGGCCCTTAAAGGGGCAGGCACACCCAGTGCCCTGCCACACACCTTCCCCCCTTAGAGCTACAGAAGTGGCAGGCCACACAGTGCCCTGCCACAAATAGTTTTGCCACCAGCGCTGTTACTGATTTTAAACAAATATCTTCACAGAAACAGATGAGGCTGGGTTGTTTTATAGAAGCCCAAGAGATTTCCAGTGGAAGCAAGAGACCATGTTACAGGAATGCTCTATAAGCACAGCACGTCATTCATGGCAAGAAGGCTAGAATGGCAATATAGCCTAAGGCAGTGGTGTCAAATTCATTTGATCCTACAGGCTAGATGTGGACCATGGGGCTTCTCATGAGCCAAACTAACGCCACTGCTGCTGCTTGCAGATTATCTCAAGAGCTGCCAGTACACTGCAGGCATGGCTCCAGAACTCAGAGGGTTAACATAGCCACCCCCCTTCCTTTTTCCCCCTGCTGCCAATTTTATTCACCAATAGCAACTAAACTCCCAAAATTTGACAGGAGTGTTATCCCCCTGGGATCTGGAGCTTCTGTGATGCAACAGCTCTAGCAACAAGTCCTGTGGGTCAGATCCAACCTGTGGAATTAGGTTCTCCAAGTTGCAAGAAGCCCTGAAACCTAAATGATAGCCCTGGATGAAAGGATTCTGACCAAAACAAATTAGTCCTATGAGTTTTTGGATGCAGAAGGATACATTTAAGCACCTGAGCAATTAAGATGACTATGGGATGAGGTCTAAACAGCTGGAAAACAAGGTCCCACCAATCAAAATTGCCAAATACATAGTCTGAAAAACCACTCTCAGTACTCAAATGGAAAGAGCTTAGAAGAACGTGGTATTCAGAAACAGAACCCAGTCACATCCAACAGGGAACTGGACTAGGTCACCCACATTACATCTAGATAAAAAGGTAACATTATATGAAGAATAGATATAAATTTATATTTATATAAATAAATAAATAGATTTATATTTGTCCAGATGTTTCAATTACTGCTGTGGCTCAGAAACCTCCTGTGGATTAACACCACCAGAGGTAGGCCCACATCTGGCTCAAGAGGAGCCCCACAGTCTGGATCTAGCCTGTAGACCCAAGGAGATTTGACACCCCTAATTTAGATAAATGATTGATAAATTATCCTAAAATTGAGAAATGTTTAATCCTCTAGTACTAGTTTTTGAATAGTGGCTATATTATCAGTTGTTAAAAGCTTTATATATTAAAACAATTCTAAAAATTGCAGTATGATTGCTGCATTTATGGTGGAATAATCTTATAGTTATTTCCTTGGATGCCTAGTATGTAACTCTAACTTACAAAATAATTTTTAATCTTTAACAAACTCTGTTAATGGAAATATATTAAATTTGCTTATTCAAAGCCAAGCTGATTACCAAGCTAACATGTACTTTCAGGATGTTTCTGATAATACGTTTCTTTCACAGTAATACAGTGAGAAGTTACTTACCATAGTAAAATGATGGAAATAACAACAACTAAAGACATACTTCTCATTAACTAACATGCAAGAGAATTCAAAGTTAGACAATCAACTGTCAGTTTTAACAAGTTAGCAATACCTCACAGTGTTGACGAGAAGCTTGAATTTCACATTCATATTTGTTCTTTACAGACTCTAAACACAACTCTCTATAGATACCTGAAAGCAGACAAATTAGAGACATGTTATTTCTTTAGATAGATAACCAATTTCAGAATTATCTTTCCAGAATTCTGCAGCTCATCCTAGCACTAGGTATGGGTAAAGAAATACTGTATTAGAAATGGACAGTGTTCAGCCAGTATCAAGTATAAACACTTTATGGAAAGTTAACTGTCTTAAAATTCAGGAGGTGAAACAGTACCCTTTCATTTTCTATTCCAGTCTATTTTTATTAAGATAAAATGTCGACTCTGAACACAGTGCATGGGGCTAGGGCTAGCACATACAGCATGCAGGACTAGATGGAGGGCTCCACAGGCAGCACTAAGAGCCAAATGATAGGGGTCCATGGGCCAGGACTGGCTTAGAGGCTGTATCTTTGACACCCCTGCTCTAATACAATTACCTTAACTTGGTTGATGTTTCTAGGTACAATCTCTATACTAAGTAGGGGTGCACCAATAAAGATTTTTTTTTTGTACCAATACCAATGGCCTATTATTAACAAGTCATATTGGCCAATACTGATCTGATTGCTGATATGCAGCCCAGCAGCTTGGAGAGCAGCATCTGGCTGGTAAGTCTGTTGGGGGGGGGGCATGGGAGAAGCAGATCAAGATTCCTGCGGTGAGGGAGGGAAGGGGCTGGGGCAGGGGCAAGTGCTGCCCAGTAGGGGTGGGGCACAGGATAGAGCTGCACGGCTTGTTCAGAGGGTGGATCCTGCACCTACTCACACCCCCAGGGAAGCCATGGGGGGCACGTGCACCTTGGATCTGTGCACAGGGCAAGGGCAAGCTGCTGCTGCAGGCTGGGGGCAGCACCAGGCTCTTGCCAGCAGAAGGTCTGGGCCAGGGCTGCACTTGGGGCAGGCAGCAGCAGCACTGTGGGGAGGGGGGGCTATGGGGAAGCAGGGGCTGCAGCCAGCCCAGAATTCACCATAGCACCCCCGTGCCCCCTTTCCCCACCCACCAAGAGCCAGGAGGCAGCTGACAGCATGACCGCAGGTTGCTGCAGCCTACTTTAGCACCCCCCTGCCCAGTCTATGCTGGAGAAGGCCTTCAACATTTTGAAACACTTTGGGCAGGAACACCATAGCGTACCTACGTGTGCCCCCTAACTGCAATATTTCCTTTTTTGATGTATTTATAAGACATGCATTTCACATGAAAATTGTTTTGTTACATCAATGTGCAACATGATAAACTATAATTAGTTTCTCAAAAGTGAAGTGTGTTACCTGTCGGCTCTGTGTTCCTGAGGGAGCCCTGGCACCCAGCTTGCTGGACTTACAAAGGACTTTTTCTATTCCCCCCTATCCCCAATCTGACCAGAACTAAGCAGAAGAAAAGTTTAATAGGCATCTCAGGCCATAAGTTCCCCAGTCTCAGTATGGGAGGCCTCTTTAAACTTGACTGACTAAAACTCGGTCACCAGGTTAGGGAATGTTGAGGCAAGAGAGCAAAGGGACGCCATTTCAACAACAGTTAAGGGTTCATCACAGTGTCCAGCCCATTGGAGCCCTAACCACAAATGCTGTCATACTTTTCCCAGGATGATTGGTGGAAGTCCTTCCCACAAAGTTTATGGACTCTCTAGGTAATTTCCTTGAGTCTGTTAAAAGACTACAGTAAAATCTGAAAGTCATGCTAAACTGAAGCTTATTCTCAACCTGTAAAATACAAAACACTGATGTCGACTTCACAGTGCAAGCATAGCTAGGCCATCTGAGAAGATCCCTTCCAGTATATTCATAATAATTTCAAGCTGGCTCTTAGGTGTCTGGTTACTTGTTAAAACTTAATGTTTTTCCTGATTGTTAATCAGTTTCTTGAGATGTTCCAAACCAGATAACTCCTTGTTACTGAAAAAAGTAATTCATTTAAATTTAAACTGTTTATATAACAGGATTTTCCCTGTCAATTATGGCTTGGGACTCTCCTGATTTACACAATTAAAAGAATGTTTTGAAGAGGCTAGACTAAGGGTATAAGAAAGCTGTAAAGCAGCAAACAGTGTGCTTCAAGAAAGAAAAATCTCTCTGACACCATCTGCTGTTGTTCTTGAGAAGCTGGGAGAAACAGATCATCTCCCTTCAAGGATCGTGCTGAGAATTTTGCTTGTCAACAAATCACCCAAGTGCCTTGGAATGGTAAGATCCCAACTCTCACTCTCTCTCTTTTTCTTTTTCTCTCTAGGCATAGCTTTCTGAACCTGAATTTTATTAGTTAGGCTTGAGCTAGGTTTCCCCAAATACTCAATAAAACCAGAGTAATATTGTAATTATTTTTGTTTGTTTTCCCTTGCATGTCTATTATTACTAGTACCATTATAAATTTCATATACTTAGCAATGAATAACTTTTATAGTCAAACTGGTAGTAACTGGGTGTATTTTTCCTTCTCTACTTCTTCTCCACTTCTTCTGCAGCAACATTTCTTTTACCTAAGCCAAAGTTCCCTGTGGAGCCCAAAAATACTGTGGGGTCTGCTCATCAAGAGGCTACCACTACTAGGACAGTTAGGACAAAAGATTGGCACATGCTGAGTTTAAGACACATAAGGGGATCAGCTCATACAGGCTGATTGACCCAGTTTGGCTCAGACGTGCCCTAATGAACTGAATGCTGGCCCATGAAGGGTGTCAGCTGGACACCCAGCCAGATTTAGAGGTATTCTGTTCACTTGTGTAATTGTGTCTGACTGCATTTTACTCTTACCTTCATGAAATGATTCCTGGCATATGAGAGTGTCAGCCTGTACATGCTGATCAACCCATGTTGTTCGTGTGTGTGTGAGTGAGTGTGAGAGAGAGAGAGACTGATGTGGTGACTGGAGGAACCCAGCCCACTAAAACCAAGTTCTGCAAGATAGCTCCATTGGGGTGAAGACTTGCAGAAGGGAGAGATACAGCTCCATATAGAAACACAAGCAGCACATTGATAGAATTACAAAGACCCTAGAAATGTATCCCTAATAAATGAGCACACCCCCAAGTGATAGGCAAATCTAGTAACAAGTGAAAAAGATGATGATGGCCTTAAACACTTTTGTAAGCAGCTCATTAAGCATGGCGTGAGTGCTTTAAGAAATCTGATGGTTTTCCTTCTAAGTTAAAGAACTTTAGATCCCGGGGAACTTTAGTTCTGCTACTACTTTAGAAGGACTGTTCAACATCTAAGTGGCCACGTCACACAGGCCACATCCCCCCCCACCCTAGGCCATATGTCACATGGCACAGACCCCCTGTGAGATGAGCGTCCCCACCCATCAAGGGTCAATCCCTGCTGGGTTGGGCATAAGCCCCAGGCACCCAAATCCCCAGGCTGTTCCACTCTAACCAAAGTGTCTCGATGCCCACCTTGCTGGGGTCATCTGACCCCAGCAGTCTTTCCTGCCCAAGTGCAGGAGGGCTGGGCCTGATGATCTGTAAGATCCCTTCCAGACCCTAATAACTATAAAACTCAAGGGGGGTGGGGTGGAGGCAGGCAGCAGAAGCTGGAAGAGAGAAGAGGTCCCTGAAGACCACAGTAGCAGCAAGAGAACAGTGGGGGAGCAGTGACCAGGCCAGGAACCTAAGGGCTGTGTGTTAACCTATTGCAGGCGACATGCATTCTTTAGACCGCCTGGTGAACATCCCTGAACTTCAGCATTGGTTTTAAAACATTTTTGTAACACTGGTCTTTTTTTAAGCTTCCTTAGGTTCTAACAGCCTAATAATTAATATTTATAATATTATTAATATATAATATAATTAATTGTTAATAATTAACCCTAAGGGGATAATTTTATCCCAGCAGGAGTTCTCCTGGTTGGATTTTGCACAATCTCTCTCTCACACTACTTTCTCAAGATGTATCATTTTTAGGTCTAGTAATCAAGCTGATGACTAGGAGAAAAAAAAATAGTGACACTTTCCTTTAACAAGTAACCAAAACTTTTGGAATTCTCTGGAACCCACTCAGAGGGAAAGACCACTAATATTCTCTGAACTTAAAAGATGGACTTTTTGACTTGGATCATGCGTATTATTATTTTAACCCACCCTAATTAGGGTTCCTCTTTCTTCTCTTTGCCTCTCTTCTTCAGAGATGTGCTCTCCTTCAGACAGTGTCACTTATGATCTAAGTGGGTGAGAGGAATATTGGGTATTTTGCCTCTTCATATCACCTAGCTCTTAATATCTGCATTAGGATCTAAGACTTAAAACAGACAACCCAAAGACAAAACAGAAAAGCCTGTTATGTCAATACCAGAGGAAGGATAATTGAAAACTAAAAGATGGTTAAGTAATCCTTCTAAGGTTAAGAATCAGTAGCCCTGTAAATCCTCAGTTATCCTCAGTTGAAGGAGCAATAGGGGAAACTCTAGAATAAGAGTGTACTGAGTAATTTTGATCTGGGTTTCTGGATCTGACCTGCCTTCCTTCCTTGCATATAATTGAAGGAGTAAAGAGCTGCATCAGCACTAATGTTGCTAAGACTGACAGTTTTGATCCTTTTCCAGCAGTTTTCATCTGACGCTTGTATTCTAAGAGGACATATGCATCATTTCTCTGGCTAGAGACCTCCTCATTGTCTAATTCTTTGCTCTTTTCCAGTTTAAGTCTCATAGATTAATTTAGCTGCACAGGTCACCATCCACAGACTTCACAATGGGGGTTGAACAGGAGGAGATCTTTATTTTTCTGTTTCTGTCATGCCAGTGCTCCATCTGTATACTATTAGCCTTGACCTATAATATTCTTCAGCAAGACAGGAAACGGAGTTGACAATAATCGCTCTCAGCTTTGGCTTCTCCACATAATTAAAAAACAAAACCTGAAATCCATGGTAGATGTTTAAAATCCAATACTGCTCTGCTGTGAACCAACAATATCTGAACAAGCAAGCTGCATAAATGAAGAGGTACTGAGAAAAAGGACTCTAGGTTTCAAATCTCTCTCTTTTTTGGGGGTGAGGACTGGAGAGGGCTGCATAGTGAAATGGAATCTCTGAATCTGAGACAGCAGAACAGAACAAGTAAAATTTTCATAAGGTAGGTCACTCCAATTCTATCAGTGACCCATGAGTGCAGGGTTGACCCCAAAACTGCAAACAAGATATAGATAGTGTATCTTCTAGTTATGGTTTTATATGATCAGTTGAGATTTCTTAGTTTAAAAAAAAAATGCACATCTAATATAAAGAATTCTAATAAATTCTCCCACACAGTATCTTTTAAATGACACAAACAAATTTTTAAAAAGGTTTATACTTTGTTAAGTATTTCCTAAAACTTCACATCTGTAAGAACCACACTCTAAAACAAGATACTGACCTTGAATCTACATAGTAAATGTACACTGTTAAAGAGCAGCAATAATTTCACATTCCTACCTGCCACCTTTGTTCGGATTTGCATATTTTCTTGCAAAGCTGCCAGCGGTTCCAAGTATTCTGGGGCCTTTCCAGCTATGACTTCCTGCAGTTTCGCATCCACCTGACTTAATCTCTCTTTGTAAAGTCTCAAATTGTAAAAGGAGAGTATTAAGTAAAAGGGGAAAAACACACAAGCACAATCACAGAAATAGTTTTCTATGAAAAAATTCTTTGCACAATCCCATATCTAATCTAATCCTCCCATAGTAGAAAATTAAAACCTATAAATTTGTATTTGTTGCCACTAATATTCCAAGCTCTGTAATAAATTCTCTTGCATATTTTTTATAGAAGGTGTAAGCAGATATGAAGTCCAGGATTGTCTATCCTTTTCTAAAGATGAAGTATAAAGATTTTTGCTCTCACAAGGCATCTAGATCAATCTAATTAATACCCCAGAGAGAAGCGTTCGTAATAATATATACTGGTGTATACTATTCCAAATTCTATTTAAAAAAAATAATAAAATGGATCTTGACAGTTCCATATTTTTATACCCTCAACCTTTTGGGAAGACAGACTCTTGCCATCCCCTCTAATGGCATTTGGGGAAGATCTATAGCTGGAAACCTCATGAAATGAACTAAGGAAGAAGTTACTCTTAATCTTAATCATCAGTCTTCTTAAAATGGCACCATTTGAAATCATCTTTAAATAGAAAAACATTTTCAAAACATGCAACTACTTACTGATCTTTGAGATCTGTAAACTGTTTTTCAAGGTTGGACATTTCATCTAAACATTCCATTCTTCTTCTTTCACAGTCCTCATCATCCATTTCTATGAATAAAAAAAAGTTAATTTCTTTGCAAAATAATAGAATAAAATATAACATTTCTCTCTCAGCCTTTCCTCATAAGTCCTGCTCTCCAGACCTCTAATCATTTCTGTTGCTCTGTATTGGACTCTTTACAAACTGTTCACATCCTATTTGAAGTGTGGGGCCCAAAACTGACCACAGTACTACAAATGAAGCCTCACCAGTGCTGGAGAATCACTTCAGTGCTGAAAAGAATCAGAATTTTTCGGTGCTGAAAAAAAACACTTTCCCTGATTTGCAAGTGACACTCCTTTAGTACAACTCAGTATATTCTTGGCTATTTTTTGAAGCAAGAGCACACTACTGGCTCATATTCAGTTTATGGTCTACTGCAGGGCTGCCCAACCTGTTAGTGGCCAGGGCATCACATCCCACAGGCCACACACTGCAGAGGTTGACACAGACTCCCTGGGCACTCCCCTGCTGCACCAAGCAAGCGGGCACTCTCTACACCTCAATGCACCAAGCACGGGGACATTCCCTATTGTGCAGGCATGCATGCACTTTCTGTGCTGCCCTAGGCATGCAGGTACTTCTCCCCCTTCACCCCACAGCACCATGCAGGTGCACAAAGGCACCCACCCCTACCTTCAGCTCCTTGGGCACAGGCTCCTCCATTGCACCATACCAGCACCCCATACCATGGGATTCCCCCATACTACAGGCTGTGCCACACTGCACTGGCCTACCCTGCCCCTGGAGCCAGAAGGAGGGAAAGCCCAAAGCCTACAAAAGAAGCCAGAAGGAGGGGGAGCCCAGAGCTTCCTCCAGTCTGTAGTGACTGAGGCAGCAGCAGCTAGGTGGGAGTAAAGATGGCAATCTAACCCCCTCACAGGCCACATGCAGCCTGCAAGCCACCAATTGGACAGCACTGGTCTACTATAACTCCCAGTCATTCTCTATAGTACTGAAGCCTAGCCAATCACTCCCTGGTCTGTATTTCTGCATGCAATAGTCTGTCCCCAGTGCAGGGCTTTGCACTTGTCCTTGCTGAGTCTTGTGTGATTGGCTGCAGACCATTTTTCCATTCTATTCGGATCATTCTAGATCCGAGCCATGCCTTTCAGCGTGTCTGCAATTCCACCCAACTTCGTGTCATCCACAAATTTGCTAAGCATGTCCTCATCCCAGCATCCATATCATTAATGAAGATATTGAGCAGTAACAAACCCAGAACAGACCCCTGAGGAACCCTACTTGATATCTTCCCCCAACACTGAGACATTGATATCAGACACTGAGTCACTGATGTGAGCACAATGATTCAACCCTTACAGGAGCCCTCTAATCTGTATATCCTAAACTTGCTAATGAGAATATGATGGGAGAAGTCAGGGTCAAAAGCCTTGCTCAAGTTAAGGCAGGGGTTCCCAAACTGTGACACACATACCCTGGGGGTACACCAGACATACCAGGGGGATAGGTGAGAGGAAATTGTGTTACTGGTGGATTTCATTTTCATTATTATAATAATTGGCATTTAAGTGGTTAAAATACAAACCGTATGCTGGTAGGGATATGTGGGCAGCTGGTAAATCCGTAAGGGCGTATGCAATAAGAAAAAGTTTGGAGAACCTCTGAGTTACAGTATATCACATCAACTGCTCTCTCCACATCCACAAAGCCTATCCCTTTATCATAGAAAACAAGTTGGTCAGGCATGACTTGCTTTTGGTGAATCTACACCAGCTGTTCCTAATCATCTTGTTCTCCTCAAGGTGCTTCACAATAAATTCCTTAAGGACCTGCTCCATGATCTTTCCAGATATTTAAGTCAGGCTGACTGGTTTGCAATCCCCTGGATCCTCCTCCTCCCCTTTCTTAAAAATGGGCACTATATTTCCCCTTTTCCACTCATCCAGGATCTCACCCAAACTCCATGAATTCTCAAAGAGGATAGACAATGGCTCTGAAATCACCTCAGCCAATTCTTTCAGTACCCTAGGGTGCATCCCATCTGGCCCTACCAACTCGAAAGCATCAAGATTCTCTAAGTAATCCATAACCTTTTCTGCTACTCCTCTAGACTGTTTATCTCCTTCCCTGTCTTTGCTGCCAGCTGCACCCATCATGTGGTAGTTGTCCCTATTTGTGAAGACTGAAGTAAAAGGCTTTTACTTCCCAGCATTTTCAGTAATATAGAACAGAACCTAAAAAGTAGTTTCTCAAAAAGAAAAATTTCCAATTTTTCCCCACTTTAAGAGTCTTTCTACTCATCTTTTCTATAGTTATTGGAAGACGACTTGGGGAGACAGAAGGAAAGTGTCTCAAGAACTGTTTCATGAGTGCTCACCACACAAATGGAAAGGACAGTGCTGCTGCTCACTCTAAGGGTATAATACCAGTTCACCTGCAATAGTTGCAAATCTTTGGGATGCTGTGATGTAGTACATTAAGATAATCCTGGCCTAAAAGGAAGCAATTCTGTAATAGAACAATGGCACTTAACATGCATTAAATTGCCTGAACATGCATTTGCTCACATTTTAACTGCACAGTGTTAAGTTGAACGTGTGACACCACCCTAATAGAAGTATACTTTCTTCCAGGAGTTAGAGCCATTTAAGTTCAAATATTAACAAAAACAGTTTTAAAAAATGATAATAAAAAGCTCTAATCTTTTCTGAATTACATAGGTGTCAGTCTCTTGTGTTTACAATGATCCTAATTCTTTACCCAGAGCATTTCAGGAGAGATTTAAAACACACACAGATTTTTAAAGAGTTATTTTCTCTTTTTTTTATATGCAATGAAGAACTGAAGAAGAGTATATCACACAATTGTTTTCCCTTTGCAGTTAATTATTTAGGTTGTACAAATTAAGACACCATCCAAATTCTTCTACAAAACTACAAAATTGTACAATCTTTTCTTCAATGCTTGATGAAGGGCGTTTGTGACTGAAAGCTTACAATTAAATAATTTTGTTTGCAAAAACCTTGTTGCTCTGATAAAAGATATCATCTCTACTACGAGTCTCGATTGTCTTTTCCTCAAGTCTAGACCAGGGGTGGGCAATGTTTTTTGTCTGGAGTGCTGAAAAACACCACAATGCCTGCCTCGGAAGATGCTGGAGTGCCAGCATGGCAGAAAAACAAAATGAGGGCAAGGGGTACATGGCAGGATGCCCTGCTTTTGCCCCTTGCCCCCCACCCAAAGCCCTTGCCCCACAGCCCAGGCTCTGTGGCTGCCATCAGCTACCCCAGCTCTAGGTAGCTGCTGGAGCCTGGGCTGCTCCTAGCAGGGATTGTAGCGTCCCAGCTGCCTGCTGGGAGCAGCCTGGGATCTCAGCTGGCAGCAGCTTCCCAGAGCCGGGGCCGGCTACAGCTGGGAACTGCCAAACAGCTGTACCAGGCTCCCGTCTCATCTCTGCACCAGTGCATGGAGGCGCGCCTCAGAGCTGGCGGTGGGGGAAGGACCTGAGGCAGCACAGCCCTGGCCTCTACCCCACTCCCGGCATGGAGGAAATGAGCCTGACATGGCTGTTTGTAGCCAGCCCGGGCTCTGAGCTTGCCGAAACTCAGTGGCCCTCTGCCCAAAATAACTGCCTGCTCCTGATTTAGATCTAGAGCTAAGAACAATTCTATCTAACACAATCCATTGATTAAACAATCAGTGCCGCATCATTCAACAAGTTCAAAGTGAACCTTTACATGGACAGGAGCCAACATAGGCTATAACAATGGCCTTGGACTTGAGTACAGTTTCCTGCTCTATCCAATTTTGTGTGTGACCTTGACACAAGCCACTCAAGCTCTACATAAACTTACCAGGCTAGGCAGCAGTGCCCTACAGCAGGGATTGGCAAGCTACAACCTGCAGAGCTATGGGATCCTATCCATGGAGTTTGGGGGCTTCCATGCCATTTCTGTAGTGCAGACCTTTGCCCATACTGCAGCAAGGTGGTGGGGAGAAGTGGCAAGATCTCAGCAATGGCCTGCACTGAACCCAAGCCAGGTCATTGTGGCCTGCCACTAAAAAAAAAGTTGCCTGCCACTGCCCTAAAATACAATGATCTGGTCTGACTGTTCTCTCCTAAATCAACAGCATAGATCAGGGGTATCAAACTTGCAGCCTGCAGAATCACACTGTGCACTTAATAGAGTTTCTTTGTACTGTAGGAAAGGCCAGGGCAAGTAAAGATATGACCCATCATCAAAATCTGGGGCACCCGATCCACAGAGTCCTGCTGCAACTGAGAAATGCGCTCCAGCTGCAAAGAGAGAAGGCAGAACATCACTGTCCCGAACCTGAACCTGGAAAAAGCTAATGGCACAGTATCCCACCAGTTCCTCTTTGAGACGCTGAAGCAGGTGGGAATCTTCCCAACCTTTGTTCACTGGATCAGGACCCTCTACACGGACATGAGCAACAAGGTGCAGGTGAACAGGTTCCTGAGTGCATGGATCAGTGGAGCTGGGGGTTTGGCAGGGCTGCCCGCTCTCCCCAATCCTATTTATCTGCACAATTGAACCCCTGGCCCAGTAGATCAGGGAGGACCCCAGGATCTGAGGAGTTCACATACCAGGCAGCAGCAGAGAAGGACCTGGTCTACATGGATGATCTGAATGTTCTGTGCCAAAGCAAGTGGTCATTAAAAAGAACTCTGTGGCACACAGATCTCCGAGGCAGCAACAGGGGCCAAGCTCAGTGTGAGCAAAAACACCTGCCTGTGGGCAAGCTCAGTGATCTGGAATCCCTGCATGTCTCTGGTCCCCTGCGAGGGTGTCAAGATCCTCAGGCTGTAATTCAACCCCAAGCTGATTAGTAGGAAAGCATACGAAAAGACAGAAGTCGAGGTAAAACACAGGTTGGGTCTGTGGCACTCTCACTGCCTCTCTATGCGGGGGCACGTGGCACTTATGAAAGCAGGGTTGCTTCTACTTCTGTACACCACACTGGTCTTCCCCCTTCTAAGCATATCACCCACAAAATCCAGAGAGTGATGTGTGCATTCTTTTGTGGCTCCAGATGGAAGAAGGTAGCCAGAAAGAATCTCTATAAGGTCAAACGAGCCAGGGGTAGGGCCATGCCAGACACCTTCCTGTTCTTCTGGGCACATTACGTAAGCCAGATCTGTAAACTGGCAATGGGCACAGAGTCCAAAACAGCTTGTCTTGTGAGATATTTTGCAGGGCACCTCCCCAGACACTGGGAGGCATTCACGCCAACCAATAGGAGACCGTGGCTCATGGACCCACCTCAGTTCTACAAGATCCTGAATGAACTTCACAGCATGTACAACCTACGGAATGCAGGCCCCACCATGGCCAACCACAAGAAGATACAGGAGGGGGGGTGAGACTTAGAGATATTGTCACCCGTAGACTTCCTCCAAGGCTATGTTTGTCAAGCTGTGTGGGAGCGCATCTGCCACATGGGCCTGTGCAAAGACCACAGAAACTCGAACTGGCTGGTAGCCTACTGAGCCCCTTCAGTGAGGGTTTGGACACATAGGAAAGGCAGCCAGGGAGATCCTGCTGCCTGAGGGCAATCTGCCTAGGAGTCACTGAGATGATCGACTACCTCCTATGGCTCTGCTCTTATGCCAAGGAGGTGTGGAAAAAGGTAAAGTGGCTCTGCAAAGCGATGGCAGGGGTCAGACAGCTGACCAGAGAGGCAGCGCCATATGGGCACCTAACTGTTGGTCTGCTTCGATCAGTTCATGTCCTGCATCAGGAGCACCCTGCAGAAATCCAGGAACCTCCTGATGTACAGATACACAAACTAGAGGTGGCAGACTGTGTTAAAATGGCCCTGAGGAAACTCCCATCCTACTATCAGCAACTGGCAGCACAGGGCAGTGAGACCAGCCAAATCTACCTGGCAGAGGGATACCTGACACAGGATCTTCCAAGTCTTACCCCAAGTGGGGAAATGGACAGCAAAGAGGATGTCAAGACAACTGGATTCGAAGGCAGCAACAAGCAGAGCAGCAGCGGATGCTCCAGTGAGAGTGATAACAAGTAAATCAAGTTTTTAAACCCCATATTCAGGGAGAGGGCTAAGAGACAGTGGGTTTAAGAGAGATGCAGCCTTGTGGATGGGTGTGCAAAAGCATGGTTCTGCAGGTACACATACTGTAATAGGTGCACAGGTTTCTCTTTTGTAGGTAAAGACACAAATAAATGAAAAGTGACTAGGTGTGTATGGGTACATGTGTGTACACATGCGCGCGCGCGCGCACACACATCCCCCTTTATGTATATATAAAGACATATACTTTTACCCAAAAAAAGCGTTTTATAATCATGCTCAGTGTTGACTATATTTAATTAATGACATAGTTGCTTTCCAGTACAAAGCACATACTACTTTTAGTAGCAGTTCATAACCAGGTGATGTACTTAATACAGTTTCTTTGTACATGAATGTAAGATGAGGTGTTTTCTTCCCCATACTGATTGAGGGAAACAAATCCTTGTCTCGTATTCAAGTATACATACTATTTCTCAGAACTATAATGCAGATAGATACAATAATGACTGCATTCATACTATAACAATGGAGGCTGTTATTTAAGGACCTGACACATTTACACAGACTGCTCCTGTTTTTTTCACATCAGACAGCTGAAACCTCAACACCCAGGGTATACTTTGCCCAATCTCTAGCATATGATTAACCTTGAAAGAACTGGAGTAAGGCCACACCAATGTGCACTACATCAGTGAAGGCATCATATAGCTTCAGCTTTTCCCAGGGTTGCCATTCACTCAAACAAATTGGCTGTTACCTGCATCCCCCACTGTATTAAGGCTGTAACAATATCTGCTCCACAGAGCTTGCCAGGAATAATCACTTTCCCCATCTGCTCTAGATCCCCATGCCCAGCCCTGCAGTAGCTCTCACCTTTCACTAAGATGGTGATTGGAGCTCTGATCTCGTATTGGTGAGACCCTGGACTTCCCAAGCCCCCGAGATTTAGACAGCACCATCCTGAACAACTTATTACTCAATCTGGTTAAGCAGCACTGGCCACCTCAGCCATTCTCAGGCGACTGGAGCCCGCCCTTTGCTCAAGCAAGAAGGGAAAGGAACTGCCTGCCTCATGCACAGAAACGGAGGGAGACAGAATACCACCCCCCGGGAAGCCAGGACAGCGGTTCTCAACCTCCTTGCCCTCCGGCACCACTGCTAAGCGCCAGCTCTCAGTCCCCAGTAGTTTCTGACTGGGAACTAGGCAAACCCAACGCGAGGGACACCGGGACAGCACGCCCCACACGGGGCAGCTGAGCTGCAACCCCGCCCTCGCCCCACGTCCCCCCCTCGGAAGCACCGAGTCAGGGAGGAGCCGGCGGGATCAGGCTCAGAGGCGGGGCGACCGTCGCACGGCGCATTGGCCCGGGGAGGACGGGGAGGAGCGTCAACGGCTCCGAAACCGGGGCGGGGCGGGCGCCCTGAGGCGGCATTTCCCCGCGGGGCGGAAGGGACCGGAGAAGGGGGGGTGCAGACCTGGGCCGAAAGGGCGGGGCCCCCGTGGGGCGCGGCCAGCTTATGCGCTAGGGCCAAAGGGGCCGGCCCCGCCCACAGCGCGCGGGGCGCGTGGCGCCGCCCGCCTACCCGAGCTGTCGCCCTCCTCGGATACGGACGAGCTCTCGGTCTCCTCCTCCTCCGAGCTGCTGCCTTCGTTCTCGCCGTAATCCACCTCCATCTCATCGTGGTTGTTCTCCTTCTTTTCCCGCGAGTGGACCGGCATTGTGCCCACGCCCGTCACCGCCGCTGACCCCGGCCCCTCCTCCTCAATGAGCCCGCGCCATCCTTGCCCCGGCGCAGCCGAACCCCTGGCGCCGCCCCGCCGCCCATTGGCGGATTCCGCGCCGAGTGGGTGGCTCCCGCACGCTCTCGGCAGGCTTGGTTGGCCCGTGCGCGGTGCATTTCGGGGCTCGTAGTGCCGCCCGTAGTGGGGTGGTGCCGCGGTTCCGTGCCGGGGCAAGGGAAGTGAGCGGTGGCCCGTTGCGATCGGTGGTGCTGCCGGCTGGGCTGAGGGACAGCCCCGAGCCACGGCCCCGCCCTTGTCCTAGCCTCAGGCCCGAGGTTGGCGGCTCGGGTCTGGCAGGATTGCCCGGGCGGAGGTTTCTCCTCTACCCCTGCTCCGACCCGTAACTTGTCTTCATCTCCTGGTGCAAGCGGTGCTCAAGCCCCTGGGCCGCATCCGGCCGCGGAGTCCGCGACGGGCTTCCCAAGGCTCCGGACATCTACCGGGGAGCCAGGGCAATTCATAAGCCCCCGCCGCCAAATTTCCGAGCCCCACGGGGCAGGTGGCAGGGGTCGCGCTTGCCCGCGCAGGACCTGGATCCGCAGGGGAGGGGCAGGCGGGATCTAGCGCACACAAGGCTGGGGGCAGGGCAGCGAGCCCAATCTGGCACAAGCAAGGCTGGGGCTGGGCTGGGAGGGCTAATTCAGAATATGGGGCTGGGGCAGCAGGCCCAATCTAGTGTGGGGGCTGTGGCTGTTATCTGGCACATGCCAAATTGAGCTCAAGGTCTGTATTTGGCCCATTGGGCCAAAAGATTGGGCACCACTGTCTTAGTAGATGTAATATCAGTTTTTAATTACACCTGACTTTAAGTTGGCTCCCTAGGGCTGACAATAACCACTGTGAGGGGTTTAGTAACAAGGAGAATTTCATAGTCAGTAGACGTAAAGAAGGACTAAGAGCCAATGGTGTCTTGAGTTGTGCTGTGTTCCACAGGCCTGAATTCCAGGAGTATTCTGTTTGTCCTCCAGCCATGTTAGGAGTTGCTGTATTGAACAGAGATGGTTAACAAAACTGTTTCTGTGTTATGACGGGAGGTGGTTATGTCCACTGAAGCAAAGAATTGTGTCTCATTTAAGCTGAGTTCTACAGATTGTGTCCATAATAGTACACAAAGTAGTCTGTCTCCTTGCTTGGCATGGGGACCATCAAGAGTGAGATGACATGATGTTATACAGGATGCTGATTTCTTGGTATGTATAGGACATCTCAGAAGAAAGCTTTGGGACAAGAGTTAAAATGGCAGTAACTATTTATAATGCTAGAATCATTGCTACAAAATAGGCTTACTTTTAGTTTTTAGGCTAGGTGTGGTTGGGTTCTGTTACACCAAAACCCAAGTTTTGCTGTAGCATTTAGATTTACAGTTAGATTTTATTATACATTGCTCACATGCTCTTGTAGGGGTTAGATTACATGGCTTACTGAGGTCCCTTCCAACCTTTATTTTCTATGATTCTTTTCTCAAAGTGATCTGTACAGGAAGTGTTTAATATGTTAGTGGTGGGTTTAAGCCATGGTTCTCAAACTGGACCACCCAGGCAGGTATCAAGGGATTGGTTGACACCCTCCACCCCCAAAGTGCAAGTTGACCCCCCCACAAAAGAATATTTCAAGTCTATTATCTCCATCATGGGAAACAGAAAGGTGGAGTTAATTAGTCAGGGTGCAGCACCATGCTAACATGGCAGCTTTGCTCCTATTCCAGATCTAGCTTTTTCAGAGATTTTACATTTTTCCATATCATGCCGGGAAAATGGAGCACAAAGGAAACAGGCTGTGACATTGTGCATGGGATTGGAAGGAATTTGGCTGGGGACCCCTGGGAGAGAGATTTAAGGAATAGGTGGGCAACTTTCATGACTATTATTTATTAGAAGCATCTATGCTCTGGCATGCGTATATGAAACATACCAGACAATGGTTAAATATTTAATTATAGTACTATGCAGATTTGGTTAATAGAAAGATAAATTGCTATAATTGTAAGTCACTGTTTGAAATCTTGTTCACTATTAGGGATTAATTACTAAGTTTAATTTTTCCACAGTAGGTGCAGCTATTCTGAGGTAACCAATAAAATATTAGTCTTGTTTGTTTGCCAAAACAGTTGTTAAAAAGTGTGTGTGTGTATGTGAATGTGTGAGCGCGTGAAAGAGAGAGAGAGAGAACTTATTTTTGGTACATGCAAGTAGCTGCATCAGTGAAAAAATAGTAAATTCTTGATTTGTAATTTACCCCTTCTATTGTTAGCAATTATGCTTATCAATATCATAGCACAAAGATCCTGGAAGCTTGCTATGATGGTACATTGGTGTAAACAAGCCATGTACAGGATGCCAAAGTATATACTAAACATATTCCATCGCAGATAGTGCTACATTCTATTACATTTTTGTTCTTTTAGTCAATTCAGTGGAAGTGGGTGCAGAACACAGTATAAATTCCGTTGCTGCAAACTGATGAACCATAGTCCACAAATTAAATTGCTACTGAAGTACATCTATATGAGACATTTACTTTGCAATTGACTATTTGAATGCACTGCACAGTAAGCATCTCAGCATCTACACATGCACCCCTATTAGGGCACACAAAACTAATAAACTACTTAGCAGAGTAGGACTTGTAAATAAAAGGCCTACCCTGCTGCGGAGTTTTGACATGCACATTAGCGCATGTGCAGACACTGAGCTGACTGGCTAGAGCACAAGGGTGCTTCAGTGTGGGGGGATGCCTGCTGGCTAGCACTGCACTGAAGCATCCTCATACCCCAGACAGTCCCTCTGGAGCACACTGAACCTGACAGGAGCAGTCCTTGGCTGGTAGGCTGATTTTCCACCCTCACCCCTGGGCCTCCTGCCAGCCAGGGCTCCTGCAACCCAGCTCAATGTGCTGTGCTCTGCGCACACTTTAAGTCGTGTGACTGTGTGACTTCAGATATATTACTTAGGATTTTTCCCCCTCAGTTCATCATCTGTAAAATGGGAATAAGAGAGCAACTCTACCTTGTTAGAATATTGTGAGCATAAAAGCATTACACATTGTGAGGGAATTAGATAGTATGGTAGTGACTAATATTGTCATAAATACCTGAAGTTAAGTTTTCTAAAAATATGGAAAATACTAATGACAGATTCAGATACTTTTAACAACATGTAAATACTTATGACCCTATCTATAATTGTAATCTGCCTGAAGTTCTTCTTCCCATAAGAAATTATCAGACAAACATAACATGAATAGTACAATTTTGTGTAGGTGTCAGTTGATTTTTTTTATTTAGTAACTTTGAATATCTGGTCCAAAGAATATAGGTCTTATTTACAAATCCTCGGCCTGATGAAGGGTTTTTAAACCCAAAAGCTTGCAAAAAAATGTTTTTCCAACTATTCAAGTTGGTCTAATAAAAGATATCAGATTCACCCAAAGAATCTTGTCTGCCTATGTCCTGAGACCAACAAGGCTACAACCTACACCTTTATTTACAAATTGGAACACTGTATGCTAAAAATACTGACTCTAAAGGATTTAGGAGCCATTGTGTAAATCAATTTTTGACCGCTATCCTTGCATATAGCAATAAAGGAATGGCAAATAGGAGGATGGAGGTGGTTTCAGCTTTGTATACGGCACTAGTGACACTCTGAGTGCTGTGTCCCGTTCTGGCATGGAGATATAAAAAGGTAGAAAAAATGAAGAGGGAATAACATTTTACTTATTAATATTATTTTTAATCTGGAGGTGTATGACCACTGCCTTTAATTTAAGATCCTCGTAAGGCAGGGTTGGGTAAGATGCAGCCCTCAAAACAGTCTTGCCGGCCCACGGAGGTTCACTTGGCCCCGCCCATGCGCGTGCGGCCGGTCTCGCTGCCCCCAGGCGTGCAGCGGCGCTGGGGTAGCCCAGCAGCCGGACTCCATTTCCCAACAGCCCCGGCGGCAGCACTCCTTCCAACCACGGCTGTCGGAACCGGCCCTACTGCCCTGGCACCCCGGCCCGCCTGTCCCACGCCCAGGGCCGGGACCTGCGTGGGCAGGGCGCACAGGTGGGTGGTTGGGATGGAGCCATGGGCTGGCGAGCTGTAGTCTCTGGAAGCAAAATGGGCTCCCCGAGATCTTGTGGAGGAAACAGCGTGGGGCTGGGGCTAGGACAGCACTGCGATCTGGTGGGCGCACGTCCCTGTGACCGGCGTGGGATCCATAGGCACGGCCGTGCGGGTGCGAAAGTGTCTCAGCCCCGGCCCCAGCCCCAGATCCTAGACCTGGCCTTGGATGCAACCCCTGGTCGTATGCCCTACCCATGCAGCTCCCATCTGGTCTCCATGGAGACCCTAGGGGTGACAGCAAGGAGTGGTGCAGAGCCCTGGTTTTGCAAGCAGGGACATAGGTAGAGCGCATGGCAGCTCTGCCCTGACCCTGTGCTGTCACTGCCCTGCAGTCTCAGGGTCTCCATTGCCCTGGAGCTTCACAGGCGGGGTGTGCAGCTGAACGGGGAGCTGCGTCCAGGGCCGCAGTCTTGGGGTGGTAACAGCATGGGACTGAGGTAGAGCCACGATCTGCTCTCTGTATGCCCCTGCCCACAGAGCCCAGGCCATCACACGGGTATGCGCCCAGCAGATTGCAGCTGTCACTGCCCCTCCAACCCTGTCCCATGATCCCAGCCTCATCTGCCTGTCACTCCTGAACACCACTCCCTGCTTGCCCATGCCCTACCCAACATAGGGAGTTTTGGTGAGTTGTTGCACAGTGCAGGGAGGGTGCTGACCCAGCCTGTAACAACTCAAGAAAACTTTGTGTGGCCTGTGGACGCAAATAATTGCCCACCCCTGTTGTAAGGCTTTTACAGGGTCAGGTGGTTAAAACTGGTTTAAAAACTGGGAACAAGTTTCAAAGAAGAGAAATTGCGAGCTGGTGTTCCTATAGAACCCAGAGGTGTTGCAAGCAGGGTTTGTGCTCCTGAGCATTACTTATGTCAGGGAATCAAAAATAGTCCCCAGCTGCTGTTGCCACCACAGTATATCTGTGGTGTAGCTCCTGTTGCTGCTGTTGCAAGTAAAAAGGACAGTTGCAACACTTGCATTTGTAAACATCAGGTTGTCCTAGCCTGAGGAAAATAAAAGCTCACTATCGTTCAGGGGCTAAGTAAGCTTATTTGCCTGATTTCAGTCTCATAGCCCACATATTTGGAAAAGGGTCATTTTCCAGCAGCCAGAACTTATAACCAGAAAAGAAACAGAGTTATCCAGATATACCAGGATTGGATAATATACAAAGTACTCTATTTATGTAGACAATAGCTTGGGGTGAACTAAAGTTTTTGAACAAGAACTGATGCAAATGTTCTGTGATAAGCTTAAGGTTCCAGTTTGAAAGTCAAAGAAATGCAGATTGCTTCTAAATGAAAAATACTTAGTCTGAGGGCAGGGATTTCCAGTAACAAAAAGGAAATTGAGTCTGTATAAAACTGGCCAACTGCCCAGACATTCATAAATATATGCAGTTTTGCAGAGCTCCACTATTATCATAGAAGATTCATTTGTATATTTCTCAGTATTGGGGAAAATTCCTACCTGAGTTGGGAGAGAGAAAAAAAGTATTTTGATTGTAAATTTAATGTGAATTAGCATTTTCAGAGTTTGAAAATAAATCTTTGGACTTCTGTCTGGATCTACTCATGTTTCAAAGACACATCCAGATCAGAAGGACTCTAGTGGTAGTGCCTGCAGACTGAGGTCAGCATTAATACAAGAATATAAAGGACTGGAGAGAGTGGTGGCTCACTGAAGCAAAAATCAAATTTTCCAGAACAAAGTTATTGTATCATCCAAAAGGAATTTCTGGCAAAGTTAAATAACTAGACATTTTCACCACTATCTACATGGGAAATATATGTGGTCAGAACAGAGCACAGATACCTGCAGTTTAAAAAATACTGAGGAGCACTTTGCCAGATGGTTTGAAAAGCTACAGTGTTCTGATTTCAGTCAAATGCAGGTCATGACACAAGCACAACTGTGCATGTTTTACTGAACAATTGGAAGAAAAAGCATCTTCTTCCTAAACCCTGGAACCCAAAAACAAGTTAAAAAACAGCTGAATGAGCACCAAACAACAAATAACTGCAAAGTGTTTATGCAGGAGAGGTGGTGTGGGAGGCATCTGTACCTGAGGAACCTGCTGCCTCCTTTTTCCTGGCTACCCTAGATTGATACAGGGACCTTGGCCATCAAGTTCTATGGGTTGAAGGCCCCTGTCTTTTGGTGGGCTCAAATGCACTCACCTCTCCCTGCCTGAAGCTATCCACACTAGGTCTAACAGCAAGAACCTTGGAGAGGTGGCATTGCGGGGAATCCTCCCCCCAAAATGCCAGAGTTTTATATAAAGGAGAGGCTCTGGGCAATCCTCAGGTATAGAGACTTGAATAGGGATTTAGTGCAGATTCAGCAGACTTGCTGGGTATGTATGTGGCATGTATGTGGCACAGGTGCCTGCTAGAATGTGTAGGGGGCACTGGCTGCTGCCCATTACCCAACTGCTCAACAGGAAGGTGACTCTCTCCTCTGTGCCATGGTGGCTGGTGCTGCAGACAAGTGCTAGGCCAATTAGCTTGGCCTAAGTTCTGGTAATTCCAAAGTGTCAAAGACAACCTCATCACCTTCTTTTCCAATGCATTTGGTACACTCACAGTTCTCTGGACCAGAAGTCCTGTTATATAATAAGAAAGTTGATGTAATCACTTTTGAAATAACCCATTATCCATATTTGTGAATAATCTAACAGAACTGAAAATAAATATAAGACACCTAGCCTATACTAAAAGTTTCCCCCACATAACCTTGGCAGCAAAGATGGATTTTTTCCAAAACAGATGTCACCAAAAGCCCTAGTATAGATGCACTACAGGGAGTCATCCTTTTTGCTTGTAGTTTATTTTGTTCAAGGAACCAATACAAGTAACACTGACTAAGGAACCTTTTTACATAGACTGTGTCTGCTCTAGGAGATTTTGATGAATATAGCTATATTTTCAAATTCTGAAGTATAGACAAGGGCCAGGGCTCTGTCAGTTTAAACCCTGTCAGTTTAAACTGTCAGCAAAACCCTCATAAAGCAAGCCTAAATGGACATGTCTACATGAACACGACCACATAGTGGTTCCTGTGCATTTATTTAGTACTTATATAATCAAGTACTAAATAAATGTTCAGTAACTGGAGTTACTGAACAGTAGCACCAGCAATGCTTTTTTAGTGATGCTCCTGCATAGTTGCCTAATAATACTGTGCAGTAGAGTATTAGCACTGCTGGTGTTGTGACACACTACTGTACAGTATTACTCAGCTATTTTGCAGTCTGCATCTCATGTAGACATGCCTAATGACACCTAAATATAACTTCTATTATTACCTCTTATTGCTTTGTAATTTGACATCTGCAGCTTCTCTATTCCTCTGGCAGGATCATCTAAAGGGAGTTCTCTTCTGAAGCAAGTTCAACTATAAACCTCATTATCTTCCCCCTTTCGCTAGCAATGGCACCTTGCCCAAAGCATTTTTGTTTTTCAAATATCTGCGTCCCTTATTGGTAGCATTATGCTCTTGTCTTCTATATAGTCACAACAACAGTCTCTGTCCAGACTCCCAAGTCTTCACTTCGCTAGTGCTAAGCATTCCAGTATCAAAGGCCATGTAACCACAGGCCAACTAATGCTCCAAAATATTACATCTTATGAACTGTTACTACAGCATTTTGGACTATTACTGTATAATCCAAAATGATTAAGAGAAGGGCTAGTTAAACTACCTCAGGAGGAAGAATACATTTTTCTGGCTTTAAAAGAAGCCAGAAGATGGAAAACATGTCTAATATTGTACTCAGTAGGAGAATAAACATGGTAGAATAAGCTAGGCATTGTGAAAAAGAGGATTTTTGTGCTCTTAGTTTTATACATATAATAGTATTTGTGTAAAAAAAAAAAGAATAAAGTACACTTTACAATAGCAATATTAATTTGGAGCTATCAGTACACCATCATAAGAGTGTATTTGTAATGATGATAGTTATGACTTTATAACTGGAAAATATGTGTTCTTTGATGACTCCCTTACAAAGGGACTATTACTACTGTTTAGTGTCCTATGAGTGTCTCAGTAGTAAAGTTCATGTAATTAGAAAAGAAAATGTTTCTAGTCTCAGCCAGCTAGATCCAAGATACTCAAACAACACAAGGAAAGTAGATGGTGAGGATATCAGCATGGCATACAATACACCCAATGAGACATCCAAGCTAGCTTAAGTATTAGAAGCAGGTAGCACAGTGCTCTGCCTATGATAATTTACCTTTCACCCTACGTGGGGCACTGCACTAAGCACTATACTGCTTCCAGTATCAAAGCATTCCAAGTTCTGCATTGTGCTGTGTTGTTCTGCATTGTTGTGTTGTAGGCATGTATCATTGCCTAGGTCCTGCTACACTGCAGTTATCATGAGAGTGTATGATGCTATGCCTAAAATCTGAGCTGTTATTTGGTCTTTCCATGGTTATAGATAATGACAAAAATGAGTTTATATATTTTGTGGTTTTGTAGTCAGGCACTACAATTATGCAGGGACAATGGCCATTCTGTATTAAAATAACATTATGTTGGAGTCCAGGCCTAGTGCCAGGACTGAACAAAGTTAATTTTTTTCTATGTGATGTCAGTATGGGCAGCATCAGATTCTTTTATGGGGTAAAATTAACTATGATGTGATTAAGACTGAGAACTAAAATATTGAAGAATCCACATGTATAGTCAGACTGGCTTAAAAATTGCTATACAAGTTTCCTTCATTATTCATTGTGTTTATTATTAGTGCCTAATAGGCCTCCAGTGTTCTAGGCACCATGGAAAACTGAGAGTAGCAAATGTTCCTTGCCCTGAAGAGCTTACAGTCTCAATAAACAAGACAGATATATGACTGAGGAAAGGGATGCAACATACAAGTAGAGTGAATAATGTGATGGCATCAAATGCCACGTTAGTTTTATAACATATTTTTTATTGGTAAGTTTGCTTAGGAGGCACCTAAGCAAAGAGAAAAGAAGGTCAAAGGAATGTGTGGAAATGAAGCTGAAATAAAGAAACAGTGAAGGCATGTAAAGAGGCAAGGGAAGATTGGAGAAAAAGTCCAGCCCTCAGTCAAGGGTGGCCAACCTGCAGCATGAATGCCTCAAGTAGTATGGGCAGCCTGTGTGTGTGGCAGGAGGCAAATCAAGGAAGGGACAGGCAGCACAGCAACAGATACAGCAGGGAGCAGGAGGGAAACAGAAATCAGAGCAGCAGATCAGACAGGGAACAAAGGGCTGGGAGCAGAAAGCAGAGCAGCAGATTAGGCAGGGGAAAGGGATCAGAGTGGCACTTGGGGAGGGTGCAGGGCTAATTTGTGGCACGCTTTGAAGTACTCTGAAATGCCTGTAACTGTCAGCTTTGGCTGTTTGTGCCAGTTCCCACTGGAATCTCTAGCTGGCTTCTCTCTACAGTTCTCTTCCAAATTACATGGCTGAGGCGGAGGGGGGCACTGAGAGTGAAAAGGCACCTCAGGATCCTAATCCCTCCACAACATAGTTATCTCCCTGCATGGTTCTCAATCCAGCAAGGGATACTGGAAATAGGGCTGGCTCTGGCAGGTCCCTATTTTGTCCCTTTCCCTGAACAGGGCAGTATCTGCTTTGGCTGCTTCTCTTCCCAGCTGCCATCCTTAGCTCACTCTGCAGTTTTCCCTTGTCACAGAAGGCAGAGAGGGAAGAAGGTAAAGGTTACTGGTGCAAATGTAGGGTCCTTGGGTCAAAGTACAATTCTTCAAGAATCTTCTGTCTTTAATATTTTTAAGTTATTGGGCTTTTTGTGTTTCATTAGGGTTTTTTTTTGCATAGAGTTAGGTAAAAATTGTACCTCTGACATAAAACCTATTTCACTGATCAGAAGCTGACCCCATCAGTATACTATACCAAAAATCAGTCTAGACACCTAATATTTTAAAGGTTGCTGGAGTTTTAGTCAGGTTTTACAGAATGGAAATATACAAGTAAAGTAACTCCCTACACTTTCCCATCCTACACAACCTTGACTGCTCATGCGGAGGTGGTAATAAGCAACTAGAATGCAGCAGAACCTAACCCTTCCCTTGCCAAGCCTGGCATTTTCTATCACAGTTTTCAGTGCAGAATCAGAGCCACCAAAAGCATGGAAACTACTTGTACACTTAAAGTTAAGCGCATACATAAACTTTTAAATCATGACCCTTTTTTGCATATGGAACTGTGCTTATCTTGCCAAATGTGCTGGGAGTGAAGCAGTGCCTCCTGGAAACCATTATTTGGTCAGCCAACATCATTTTCCTTTCATTTAATAATTTGTTGACATCTCCTGTTCCACCTGTTTAAACTGTCCTCAGTTACATATCTACAAATGAAGATTTTTTTAAAAAATCAATCAAATTTTCAACAAACCCCTATTGTTAAAACGTTGTTCAATTATAAAAATACACCCACTCATCATATAATCCAGAAAGCCAAGCACCTAAACATAAGAAAATACATAGTTAACAGCATCATATATCTTACACAAGTAAATTAAAGAAATTAATCTTAAAAAGATTAAGATCAAATATGCATTCCTTTAAGTAACAACCTTCAGAGTTAAAAGTTATGTGGTGATAAAATGTGTTTTATTATAACAATTCTACTGTTACATAATATTTTCCATCTTTAGATCTCACTTTACAAAGAAAGATAAAAGAGAGATAACACTTTACAGAGAAACTGCAACAGAACAGTGAGGTGACTTGCCTGAGGTCACACGGGCAGGCCAGTGACAAGGACTGAAATAAGACTCACCACTTCATACCATACTTTCTAGACTCCACTGTCCTAATATGTGACTACGCTAAGATTTATAGGGTTAATAGCCTTACTTTCTGATATTTTTACATAATTATATTTTGCAGTTGAGCTGGGTGACTCACCAAGTGTTGTCAAGTCTTGCAATTTAATCAAAAGGCTCACAAAACATAGACAGACAAGGTTCCTTGGGTGAATCTGATATCTTTTATTAGACCAACCCAAATAGTTGTAGAATAGTTATTAAGCAAGCTTTTGGGTTCAAAACCCTTCATCAGGCTAAGGAAGTTTCAGCAGTTGGTGTGTGCTCTTCCTGAATGGAATGAAAAGTAAAGAAGCCAGGGGTGGGCTGGGGAGTCAGTTGCCAGGCAAATTATAATGTGTAAAAAATCCAATGTCTATATTTAGTCCATGATCTCACAAAACGTCGGTATTTTCTTAAAACCAGCCCATAAAATCTGATTACCCCAAAAAACATTTTCTTTATAAAACAACAAGTTTGCTAGCACTCCAGGTTGCACAAAAGATCAAAAATCAGAATTCTAAGTACTCCAACATCACAAGTCAACAGAAAAAAAGCAAAAATAGTGCTACTTCACAAATCTTGTTATTTTTATCCCGTTTGTATGCCTCGGGGCTGACTTATCTGAAAGCTAAGCGTTAAACTGGAGGAAACATGGCTTGGTGACCAGAGCACTTGGCTTGATCTTATGAGACCAGAACTCCCTGCTAGCTCTGCTGATGAGAAAGTGACAAAAATGAGTGCCTCTACTTTACCAGGCCTCAGTCGTCCCCCTCCCCCCGCCTGCGTAACAGAAATTATAGTATTTAGTAACTATTGGCAACATTAGTACGTCACATTATCACGACAGCCCTGGCTTTATTAAGCTTTTTGCCATTTGAAATCTCATTTCCCTGCCCGGCCGCTGCAACCCCATCCGGGTCCTGATATTAAGCGCCTTCGCCTCCTGGCCTGACGCCCCACAACGCCCTCTCTCCTGCGATGTGACGCAGCAGTCTGTTCCTTTCCTGCCCCCCTTGGTCAAGGTTCAAAAGCCCCTCGCTGCGTGAGGGAGGGGCAGTCTCGACGGGCTAGGGAAAGCGCTGTTAACACCCCACCCCCTCTCCGCCCTAGGCGCTGCCTCTTGGAGGCGGAACAGAACTCTCCACCTATAACGTACGCTCGCGCCTCAGCCCAGCTATGATGTCACACGGTGGTTGCCATGGGGACGCCAAGGGTCGCACCTGACGGCTGTCGTGAAGCAGCGAGACGAGAGCTGTGAGAAGCCGGAGGGGGGAGTCCTGGGCCTGTCCCCTCTCCCCCGGAACTGACTGCGCCCGCGCCGCTGCCACTGCCACTGCCACCGCCACCGCCCCCCCGTGCCGAGCCGGAGCCACCGCCGGCTATGTAGGAGCTCCTGCGGCCGGTGGATCTGGAGGCCTCGCAGCGCGGGGGGCCGGGGTTCCGGCGGGATGTTCTCCAAGAAGCCGCACGGAGACGTGCGCAAATCCACACAGAAGGTGCTGGACACCCGCAAGGACCCGCTTACCCGCCTCAAGCACCTGCGCGTCCTCATCGGTGAGGCCGGGGGCGGCGGGGGCAGCGTGCCCCGGGCAGGTGACCGGGCCGGGCCGGGGGCTTCTCGTACTGCTGCTGCCCGCCGGGGCCGGCTGAAGCTCGGCGTTGGCATGGCAACCCGCAGGGCTGGGCGGGGGAGGCCGGCCCAGGCTGGGGCAGAGGTGGTGGGGCCCGCGGCTGAGATGGGCAGTTGCTCGCAGGCCTTGGCACCTACCTGGGAAGCGTTTCCCGGGGTGATTTTGCCCAGCACAGCGGTTCGTAGTCTCGAGGCACCCCTAGGATATGCCAGTTCCCCTGGTTGCTCTTTTTTTGCCGGCAGAAAATGAGCAGACAGGCCCAGGGCTGCAGAGAGCCCCCTGCAGCCCACAGGGCAGAGGGCCTTTCCACACTGGGTCGCAGGTGAAATCTCAGGCTTTACCCCCCAAGCAGCAGGAGCCCAGCAGGGCTCCCCATGCACCCCTGGCGCTCTGCTTCAGCATCGCATCTCTGGGGTGGGGCCTAAAAGAAGTTGGTTTACCTTGGTTCTTGGTTGAAAGGCGCCATCCACCGCTCTCATCACTTTCTGGGCCTGTTCCTGGGGCCGGGTAGTGAGCAGTTTTAAGGCTGCTGCCTCTGGCTAGGAGTCCGTGTCTTGACCTGTACTACTTTGGGTGCTTGTCCTTCAAGCCCATCAACACCAAGGCCAAAGGTTATTGTTACTGGTCACTTCTTTCCTTCCATTCATATTTGGAGGAACATGTGTGATAATGTCTATTGGCAGTGGGCTTGTCAGCAGCAGTAGTAACTGGATTATGTCAAAAGGATACTGGTAAAGCCACATCTGGAGTACTGTGTCCAGTTTTGGGCCCCACACTATGGAAAGGATGCACACAAAGTGGAGAGAGGGATGGGGGGAACCACAAACTTGTGAGGAGAGGCTGAGGGAAATGGGCTCAGTTAGTCGGTAGAAGACAAGTGCCAGTGCAGGACACAAACAGTAGTCTTGTGGCCACACCAGACAAGAAAGCTGATATTTTTAACAGTTTATTTGCCTCCGGTTTCTTGAACAGGGACCAGGATATCCCACCTACTAGAGGTAGGGACAATCTTGGGGATAGCTCTATCAAGCCTTCAGTCAGTACAGATGTAGTTAGGGGTCTTCTGGAGGGGCTAGACATTTTTAAATCTGCAGGTCCAGATGCTCTCCACCCAAGGGTGTTGAGGTATCTGGCAGGGGTCATTGCGGAGCCCTTGGCCCACCTGTCTGAGCATTCATGGTCATCTGGCCAGGTGCCGGGGGATTGGAAACTAGCTAATGTGGTCCCAAGTTTCAAGAAGGGGAGGAAGAAGGACCCAAGTAATTATAGGCCTGTAAGCCTCACCTCGGTGCTCGGGAAGATCTTGGAAAGAATCATCAAGGAGCACTTCTGGGGGGGGCCAGCAGGGGAGATCATGCTCAGGGGCAATCGGTATGGGTCCATCAAAGGCAGGTCCTGCCAGACCAACCTGATGGCCTTTTATGACAAAGTAACTAAATCCTTGGATGATGGTGTTGCTGTGGACATTGTCTTTCTAGACTTTAAGAAAGCCTTTGACACTGTCTCTCACCCCATCCTCATCACTAAATTAAGCAACTATGGCATTGATGCCTGCACAGTTGAATGGGTAAAAAATTGGCTGATGGGGCACACCCAGAGAGTAGTGGTGGACGGGTTGTACTCAACCTGGTGAGATGTGAGCAGTGGGGTACCCCAGGGCTC
>JAGPOW010000304.1:44983560-45007479 GCA_030014935.1 Caiman crocodilus
GGTAAAAAATTGGCTGATGGGGCACACCCAGAGAGTAGTGGTGGACGGGTTGTACTCAACCTGGTGAGATGTGAGCAGTGGGGTACCCCAGGGCTCAGTCCTCGGGCCTGCACTGTTTAACATCTTCATCGGCGACTTGGATGAGGGGGTGGAAAGCATGCTGTCCAAATTTGCTGATGACACTAAGATGTGGGGCAAGGTGGACATACTGGAAGGGAGAGAGAAACTGCAACTAGATTTAGACAGACTACAAAAATGGGCAGACAAGAATAGGATGGGGTTCAATGTAGACATATGCAGGGTGCTGCACCTTGGGAGAAGGAATCCACAGCATACATACAGGCTGGGGGGTTCCCTTCTTGAAAGCACAGAGGCAGAAAGGGATCTTGGAATCATTATTGACTCCAAGATGAACTTGAGCTGCCAGTGCCAGACCGCAGCCAGCAAGGCCAGCCATACCTTGTCATGAATTCAAAGGTGCATCTCAAGCCCATTTAGGGAAGTGATTCTCCCCCTCTGTGCGACTTTGGTCAGGCTGCAGTTGGAGTACTGCATCCAGTACTAGGAGCCACACTTCAAAAGAGATGTGGCCAGCCTGGAGAGGGTTCAGAGGAGGGCCGCCCACTTGGTGAGAGGGCAGCAGGACAGGCCCTACAAGGAGAGACTGAAGGACCTGAATCTGGTCAACCTCAGCAAGAGGAGGCTGAGGGAGGGACTTGGTGGCCTACAAGCTCATCAGGGGGGATCAACAGCAAATAGGCAGAGCTCTTTTTTTCCCCAGCACCACCTGCCTAACAAGGAACAATGGTAATAAGCTGATGGAGAATAGGTTTAGGTTGGAGATCAGAAGGCAATATTTTGCAGTTAAGGTTGCCAAAATCTGGAACCAACTTCCTAAGGAAGTGGTCCTCACCCCTACCTTGGACAGATTCAAAAGGAGGTTGGATGATCACCTGTCTGGGGTCTTGTGAACCCAGCATTCATTCCTGCCTGAGGCAGGGGGTCAGGCTAGATGATCTGTTCAGGTCCCTCCTTACCCTAGCTACTGTGAAATTATAAGGCTGAGAGAGGATTTAATAACAGCCTTCAAGTACTTGAAAGGTGGTTGCAAAGAGGGAGCAAGACCAGGGGTGGGCAAAATATAGCCCATGGGCCATTTCTGGTCTTCAGCAGCAGGCTGCTGCTTCTGAGGGCTGAGCCCCTTGCTGCTCTGCTCTGTTGCAGCTGGGACTGGGCTGCACAGTGCACAGACTCTTCTGTACCCCCCACATCCATTTCTCCTTCCCCTCCCCCTCACTCAGCTTTCTGGTGGCACTGCTGCTGCATGGTCCTGGGACCGCAGCTGCCAGCATCCAGGCCGACATGGGATGAGTGTGTGATGCAGCATGCCAAGTAGCTATCCCTCCCACTTGCCATGATGAAGAACAGCCACCATGGCACTGCTAGGAGGGAAATCCCTCCATGGTGGTCACAGTGGGGCTTCGCATGGGGCAGCCACCCACGACTTTCCCAGTGTGGGGTGGTGGTGCAGTGACTTATCACAGAGGATGGGTAGGATGGCAGGCCTGCCAGATGGTGGGCCTGCCTACTGGCAGCCACAGCAACAGGACTGTGCAGCACCAACAGGAAACTGAGCAGAGTGGAGGGCAGATGGAGGGAGGGGTGCGGGGCAGAGAAGTCTATGTACTACCTAGCTCTGGCTGTGGCAGAGCAGAGTGGCACAGGGCACAGCTCTCACTCCTCATTCTCCTGGCACTGGCCAGCAGGCTAAATAAGATCAGTTAACATCTCCCTGCCCCCTCTGGCCCCCAACAGCTCACCGAAACTCATTAAGTGGCTCTCCAGCCCAAATAATTGCCATTCCCTGAGCTAAACTGTTCTCAGTGTTGGCAGATAACAAGGAGCAATGGTCACAAGTGGCAGTAAGGGCAATTTAGGTTGGATATTAAGAGACTTTCTTTTTAGGAGGGTAGTAAATCATTGGAGCAGGCTACCCAGAGATGGGTAGTCTCCATCTTTAGAGGTTTTTAAGACCTGGGTAGACAAAGGCTTGGCTGGAATAATCTAGTTGGGGATAGTCCTGCTTTGAGCAGGAAGTTGGAATAAATGACTTCTCAAGGTCCCTTCCAACTCTAATTTCCTATGATGTTCTTTTGAATAGTTGTTCCAATCATACCAACCACATAAGGGAAGTTTATATCCTCACCCATGAAACTGTTTTTACTTGCTTATGGCCAAACCAGTTGTGGCTTGTGTTTTGCATTACTTATGAATCTATTACTTTTAGTTACTGCTTTCCTTGGTAACTAAAGAAGCCTAGTACAAGAAACCTCATGACAGAAAAAAGCAAACATAATTCTGATTTTAAGTTATTTGGCTAGACAGCACTCCTGGTTTGGTTTTGTCCATCTTTTTTTGTAATTTATAGGACTTACTTCAGCTCTGCTGAAAGTAAAATGTGTTTGGTAAGAAACTTGTTGCACCTTTATTGGGACATCTCATTATGTCAAGTAAATGATTCTTATCTAAGGTTTTTGCTTGCTGATTGAGGCAGGTTAAATCTGCTGGGGCATGTTTTTCCTTGATTCTTTCCCCACCCCAGCCACAGAGGCAGGGCTCTGACATGTCCTTTCAGACCTTCCTTAGAATACATTTCAGTGCGTGAATAAGAGTTGTTTTGTTGGGAATTTTTTAAAGACTCAAATTATGCTGGATTGTGAATCTACTGCATCTCTCTCTCATTTTTGCTGTGATCTCTGCAAAATTGTGCCATCATGCAGATACATTCTACATAATCATGAGCTGGAAAAAATGACAGGGCTTATTCTGGATACTCCTGTTAGCTGCTCCTACACACACTAGAAAGGAAGATAAGTGGACTGTTGATTGTCTGAAACCTTTCATTTTGCAAAGTTTACCTCTCTTCACCACCTCTGAAACATGCTATGCAAGCAATTCTCTGCAGGATTACAAGATAATGTCTCTCTGCTCTTTTTCTTTTCCATCTGTTCCTTCATGACTGCTTTATAGTTCTAAATTTAAAAATATTGGTACTAATCTGGATAGGTTGCCATATGAACTGACTTCAGGCATCAGGAGGCTATGCCTCAGCCTGAGCAATAATTGCTGTGTCTTCCTGTTTACTTTCTTTTGCTCCTTTGTGTGCTAGAGGGAGGCCAAGCCAATCCCACCAACAGTGTAGCTTACTGTAGTCTGTTTTGCTTCATGTCTGTGAAGACCAACTTTTGTGGTGGTCAGATTGCTACAGCTGCTGATATACAGGATTGGGGAAAGAAGCAAAAAAAGAATCACCAGCTGTTTCATATCCAGCAGAAAATGTAGGTGTTTGTAGACTTAAGACCCCTTCAGTGGAGCTGCAGATAGAACTTCTATAGTTATCAGGCAGTCCTGTATCTGTTACAGATTTTTCCAAGCAGTGTCCATATAGCTTATCAATGTTTTATCAAATCAGTGTAATTTGTCATACAAGTATGTTGAGTAAATAATTCACCCATTCTATGTGACAGTGTAGCCAAAGATCTAAGCCATTGATATCCTTTATTTTATTTGGTTCTTTATTGTTTCTTCCTGAGTAAAATAGGGTGAATTGCCTAATGCAGCTTTCCCTTGCTTTATGAGGGTTCTGTATGTGTGAATTCACTCTCCTATGACGATCCTTTTTATGCCAAAAATCATTATATTTGAAGTAAATACACTCTTACGTGGTCGGTGTGGTGGAAGCCCACAATCAGCTGCTTTGTGTGGTGCATCGTGGAAATGACCTGCACCAAAATATAGTCTCCTGTGTGGATCTGTTCTCCTCACTCCTTGTCTGCAACATGTTTCTGTCGTTGCCATCCCCATTATGGCTTCTAAGTGTTCTGCTAGCTTATCTCCTACCCCTGTCCCTGGTCTACCAGTGATGTTGAGTCTGACACTCAAGACCCTTCACCACCCTCTCTTCACACCAACTAAACATTCATCACCACCCTGTGTTTTTGTGCACTACCTGCTGTTGGTGAGTACCAAAATTGTCTTGTAAAAGTGGTAGAAATGGGTGGGTCTGGCGATCAGTACAGTCAAGGTGTTGGAATATAGCCCTATTTGTTACATTGTAGAGCAGGTTCCCTTTATGTGAATTTGAGTTATGTGCCATTTTCCAGGATAGCATGTATAGCACAAAGTGAGGGAAGCCTGTACTATTTTTTTCTTTTTTCTTTTTACTTCTTTTTTTCCAGAAAGACTTTGACTTAGCCCTGTGTAAGAAGCAATTAAAGTAATGAGGTAGTTATAATGGGAGAAAAATACTGTTTTGAGTTATAAGCTGGGTAAAAGATGGTGAACAAAAAGTAGAAATGATCTAATTAATGATGACCAAAGGCTGACATTTGTGTGTCACAAGACTCTGCATTAGCGCCAGTGTTGTGTTAAGTATATTACAGACAGTGAGCAGCCAGGTGGGAAGATTTGTAAATGACACAACAATATATGTGTTTAATCAAGACCAGAAGAGACTGTGTAACATCAGGGAACCTAACTGAACAATTAGCTGGTGAGAAATAATACTTATTGGATAGAATAATTTGAATTAATTTAGAACCTAGTGAGGTATAAAAATAACAGTATCATCTCAAGAAAAGTATCTTGACATTGTTGACAAGAAGACTTCATTGACCTATCCATAGTCGAAAGGCAAACATGATGCTTGTGGATGCTGTCACCTGGAATGTTGTTTTTTTAGTTTTGATAATTTTATCACAAAAAGGCTATAACAGAAATAGAATGTTGTCAAAGATTAGATGAATATGATTAGGGATTGGGAAAAACTTTTTCCTAAGAAATCATATTGAAAGGATTGGGGCTATTTACTTTTACATTATAAAAATATACAAAATGATGAGACTGTCTATTTTATTATTTTGTATATTATAAGTGTGTATGTATAAAGTGTATACTTTATCATATGGCTTCTCTAAGGTCAACAGTCATAATCTACCTTATTTTACATTTTAGTGTTATAATAAGGTTGATCAGGAATATCTAGTTCTCTTTTTTCTTATAATACAAGAACACAGTTTAAAAGAGAACACACTGATTGCAAGAATATCAAGAATTAGAACAGTAAACATTTTTTTAAAATTAGAATGAGGTAGAAAAGTTTCATCAGTGGCATTTCATCAGTGGCAGTTGTATCCTTTTTCAAATGGTGTCCTTATCTTATTAAGGTTTTTATCAGACTAGAGTCCTTTGTTATGCAATATATGTTGTAAAAGCAGTGACTTATTTTTCTGCAGTGGAAGCCAGACTGAGTTTTTAAAAGACATCTTGATTCCAGAACCCTGAATTAGGGATATAACTTTCCTCTTTGTGCAGGAGAAAGAAAGCTATCTGTATGTGGATGCTTTTAAATCTTTTCTTGCAGCCTGTGTGAAATGCTCCCATGATTAGCTTTGGAGATGAGTCTCCAGCTGTTGAGGAAGTCTGCCACTTACATTTGATTCAGGGCAACCATTTAGGCCTTTCTTACTGGACACAATCAAAGTACTTGGTGCACTTACTGAAATAAATCTTGCTTTCAGAATAAGTTTGGCAATTTTCCAGTTGAATACATTTTCCTAAAAAATTATTCTGGCATACTTATAGCTTGGTTTATAATGGTAGTTGGTTACTGCATTGGGTGTGGAAATGCTACTGCAGCCCCTAATATGTTTATAACTTTCCTCATGACTGTTATAACTCTCCCTAACAATTGTCATGACTTATCAGTTTTCATGATTGGAAGGATCTACTTTCACTGGCACAGGTGTATGTGTATGTGTGTAAGCAACAGTTGCATTGAAAATTTGCACAGTACCCTAATGCAGTGGGTTTGGTTTTGTTTTTTTCTTTAGAAATCCAGTTGTTCTGTACTACTTGGAGGTTTTCAGTTGTCATCTTTGAGGGTTTTTTGTGTTTATCTTTGTTTTTAAAGAACAAATGTTTTGGGGAAATTTTTAGAATAATTAATCTAATAAGGTAACTCATTGCCTCTTTCACAAAGATATACATTGATAATGCAGATGTGCTCTGCTGCCATGTCATTGATATCAAATATGTTGTTTCCAATTCCAAAACGTCTTAGTTTGCAGACCTAGTTCCTAAAATCTTGTTTTGCAATCAAACTGTGAAAACACCAGAAAAAAAAATCCCTCAAGAATTTCTGTACATTTACTGTGTGGAAGTAAAGGCAAATGAATCTGTTTTATTTACCTTCAGTGTTAAGACTGAAATATTAGTTTAAATCGAATTGTTTTTATATGTTCTTGTGTAGATAGTTATTCCAAAGTAAAAATGCAATGTTGATAGCATAGTTTTGTATTTTGTTGCATATTTTGCATCTGGTATTTAAAACCAAGAACCAATTTATGAACAGTTGGTGTAAACCAAATTATTGCTAATTTTGTTTTTACAGGCATTCTCAATTGTTGTAATTTACTGTTTTGAACTTTCAGATGCTTTTATATTTTAGAGTTGTTATTCACAGTGGTGCTTGATAGAACTAGAAACAACAAACAAGACCATCTTTAGATGGGGATAGTCGATCTGTACTTTACAGATGAAACATTCTCTGTAGAATATCCAGTTTGACTGGTCTCTGGTTTAATGTTTCAGAGGCTTATAGATGTGGATTGTATTATTGGTCAAGTCAAAGGAGATGTAAAATTTAAAGGAACCTATTTAAGCAGTGGTATTTTGGAATGTTTAAAAAGCTATGTATTCGCTGTTTATAGCCTTTTAAATTATTTGTTTTACACTCACATTTTTTTTCAAACTATAGCAATTAAATTAATGATTTTTTCTTGGATTGAAGGTGAGAGAGGGAAATCAGTTTCAAAGGTAAGCCTTCTGGAGTTTTCTGTAGAGATAATAGCACCAGAAATGTTTAGTGGATTTGTATATCTGTATCGTATTTGACATTTTTTGTAGTAATGTTAATTACATGTGTTGCAGGGCTAGGGTTGGGCATCAGTTCAGGAATTTAGCTGGGGTCTAGTGTTGGTCTTCACTTGTGAGATTGGATTAGGGTTCCTGCTTATTTTGGGGAGGCTTTGGCTAATATTAGTTTTGACATAAAAACACTAGCAACAGCTGTTACTGGCTTGTGAATTTGTGCAAGGATAGGATTTGGGATCAGATCAAAGTCCTAAGCTAGAGAGAGGAGCTCTGGATTTTGTGGCAGACAAGGATTTGTGTAGATCAAATTTGTTGCAGCTAAAAATAAAAATTACTACATTATCGTGGAATCTTTAGAAAGTTGAAAGTGTTCTGTGATCCAGAAACTCAGCTTTCAGTTGAATATGTGTTAAGACTCCAACTTGTACGACTGAGATGACATTTAAAAAAATGTAAACCAGCATTCTGATTTGCTCCGTCTGCTGGGTACCTGAGACAGTTAGCACTGAGAGCAATTCCCATTCATCTCTATAGACCATTGATGTTTAAACTGGCTAACAATGTTTATATCAGTCTTCATTGTTTACTTCTGTTAACAAGAGTACCCATTGAATGTGCTTATTCATCAATTTTTTTGATATTTTGGTAGGGTTAGGGTATCTCAGTAGGGCATTTTACCTTTATTTAAAATTCTAGTGAGGAATAAAAATGTCAAATTTACAACCCTTTCACTTTTTCCTTAAGTGGGTTCAGAACACTAAGTTGCCGTCTATAGCTAACAAAACAAAATGCAGCTATCCTGTAACTTCCCATAAAACTTCCTGAGTATGAAAACATCACATTTTTTCCTGGTAGTGTTTAGAAAGTAGTAATGCATTTCCAGTACAGGAACAATTTGACACAGGAGTTCAATAAATTGTTACAATGGTTTGGTTTTATATTTAAACACCTCAAACAGTAAGTGAGATGGAAAACTCCATTCTAAATAACATTACTTTGTCTCCCCTCTTAAATTTGCAGTGCACTATTTTAAGTAACATGACTTCTTATAAAAAAAAAACTTATCCGTCTGAACAATCTCTGTTAACCTTGTCAGCACCACAAAGTTATGAACCAACTTCTCTAAGAGATTAGTTCCTGGACCTCGTTTAGAGAGAATGGCCATTATGAATTGTGGTACTTGTTATGATTTGTTGGGTATTGCTAAAAGACAGCACTTCCAAAAGAAGGGGCAGTGAGGGAATTTAGGAGGTCTTCTTGTCTTAATGCCCTGCTCAGTAAGAAAAAGGACAATCTGCACTGTCACAGACTAATGTTTGCTTAACTCAGGAGTGTCAAACATGTTCTGTGGGCTGGATCCTGCCCACAATTTGGGTTATCTGGTGCACAGGACTTCTCACTGGCTGGATCCTCCACCTCCACAGATTGGATCAGAGGCTGTGGTGGCAGTGTTAAATCCTGCAGCTGCCAGACCCTCTGTTTCAGAGAAGTTTGGGCACCCACAAAAAAAATTCAGCTTGCCTTACCCACCCCACTTCTTGCCCAGCTGCCCTTCCCATTTGCCCTTCTGGCACTGAAATTAAAATCAGTATTTGCCCCTGGTGACTAGGATTGGTGACTGGGGAAAAGGGCAGGTGAACAGCAGCAGTAGTAACTTTGTGGGTTCCAGAGCTGAAACAGCAGCACTTATACTTGCAAGGACTAATGGCACTGACACCATTTGTTGGTTGTCTGGACCATAGGAAGCCCCGTAGTCTGGATTCAGCCTGTAACGCCAAACAAGTTTGACACCCCTGGTCTAGCCGGCATGTAGAAGCTTCCGAAGACAGAGATTCCACATCCTGACTAGGTAATTTGTTCTAATATTTAATCACCTTCCCAGTTAGAAAATTATTTTCAGTATCTAATCTAAATCTCCTTTATTCTAATTTATGCACATTTTCTACTCGTTCTTACTCCTATACCCTGACCAAGAACAGTTGTTTAAAGAGGGTGCTAATCAACATATTACCTGCTATACTATGTTAAAAATAATCTTTTGTTTGCACTTTGTCTTGCTTAGGTATATAGACATTTGAGACTTCACAATGATATCCTATTGATTGAAGGGTTTACTTAAAATTCCTTGAAAGACACTTGAACTGTAAACTCCAGTTACTGTACAGTCTAAGTCTTAATATAAATCTAGACCTCTTCCAGTTCATTGCAAATTAAGTAGAAATATCTACTTGGGTGTGGATTGAGCATAGGTTAGAGAATGTAAGATTTTGATATACTGTGATATTACTACCTACTTCCATTGAGCTGATTTTAATAGTTTTGCAGAGATGCTGCTGAAAACTGAAGCAGCCATGGACTGGGATGTTCATTTACACTGGTAAAAATTTCTAAGAAATATCGACCAGAAGAAATCCTCCTGGGAGAAGGAGCAGTATAGATGTTCAGTCTTCATCTGCCCCCTCTCCTGCTCTCGGTGCCTTCCTAAGACTGAGGTGAGACCAGTCTAGGGAATGCTTTAAATTTGGGTAGATAAAATAGTACAGTCAGTATTAAAGAGCTGCTCTTCCATGCAGACCATTTTAGTTTATCTACTGGGTAGTAGTAATTTTAATCAGTTTTAAAAATCTATTCAAGAAAAGTGGAAGATAGGGAATTGTCATGAATCCCTCAGAGTTGAAGGGCAGTAGCATCAAGTGAATGTGGAGGCAACTGTTCAGGCCTGCACTGGATAAGTGCTTGTAACGAAAGACGGAGTGATTAATTGTAAATAATGTATTTTCCTTTAATGCCTCCTGGTGATACTTCCCCAAATCAATTATGTGTAACTGAGTCTGTGAGATACTTGATTTACATCATGTAGATTAGATTATGCTAAACAACATCTAATCATTTATTGTATTCATTTTCTAAAGTTCATTCTTTATTTGGTAGAGGATGTGTGCACCTCAGCTTTTGGGTGCCAAATTATTTTGGAACATATTGAAATCTAGCCTCCAAAAATCAAGCTTTAGGCTTTACATTTTTTTAAATTGGGTGTGCAGAAATGAAGGCGCGCACAGTCATTAGCCACTTGAAAATCTAGACTTTGGACTGCAGTTTCTGAGCTGTAAAATGAGGGTAATAGGACAGCTCTTCCATATGTTCGTGTTAAAGGAAAAGGCTTTTAAGTTTGTGAGGAGCTATAGTATTTATGGCAGGCATGTCAAATTTATCTAGCCTCAGGGTCTGTATGAGTATCTCTGTGCTGGTGTGTGGGCTGGACCAGGATAGACCCCCTACTACACAGCCTGCCTGCATACTTCCATGCACTGGCCCCAGGGATCAAGTGTAACTGTACGTTGGGCCAGACTGGGGTGTGCGCTGCCTGTGGCACGTGCACTGGACACAGCACTGTGGGCATCCCAGAAGCCTGGTCTGGCATGCTGCATGCAACCTGTGCCCTGGACATCTCTTTTCCCCACCCCCACCCCACAATCCCATGTTCGGTGCTGGATCCAGCCTGTGAGCAGTGCAGACCCCATAATGTGCTGCATGCACAGCATACCATGGTGCATGCTGCACATGGTGCATAGGGTGGATTGGCCACACAGACTGCACACAGGACAATGGAGGGAGTATGCTGGCTCCAACATGACCAGATCCAGGGTAGTCCCAGAGCCAGTGCATAGGGTCAGTCCAGAAGGACTGTCATGTGCACCCTTTGCTGGCCACACTCATTTTTTTCATTTAAATGAACTTGAATTCTTTAATTTAAAAGAAAAACCTTACAAATTAAGAAAAATTTAAGACTAGATTGGAGGAATAAAGCCAATAAGTGTCTTTTTTAAGGAGAAGTTGCTTGTACCCCACACAGTGCTTATTAGTGACTAGATATTAGCACGTTTATACCAATTTTTCAGTTACAATGTATTAATTTAAAATAGAGCATAAGATTGAGTAATTTAATTTTAAAAAAGAAATTTATAGGGTTTACTTTCTGCTAAAGTGCTCTGCTATGTTTATGCTATATAGTTAAACATATTACACTGTTTTTTCCTAGCATAACCAGATCATAAAGATGTTGTGGAAACTAGATTTTACCACAATGGATCTATTTTTCTATAGTGCAAACCTTCCATTCTCTGAATATACAAATACATTTCTCCCTACCCCGCTCCTGGCAAACCTTTCTACTTACAGTAAATTGTGCCAGGTCTATTTCTGAGACTTCCTTTCCATTAGAGCATACATTTCCAAGAAAACAAGAAGTAAATTGGTTTGTTAGAAATATGTAGCTTCAGAAAAAAGGTGCAAATATCTTTTTTGAAAACAGACTTTTAACCTAAACCTTAATTCTTATGTTAATATGTCATTGTAATTTCTATAACATCCAAACCAAGACTATTTTCTTTCTTTAAAAACAAAATATTAAAATCTTATCCTTTTCAGAGAGTCCTGGTGGACAACCTGAGCTCTAATGTTATGTTCTATATATTGATATTTTTCTTGGAAGTATAAGCAGAGGATAAAGGGGTAAATTTTACTTATAAATACAGCATTGGTGACAGTGATACTGGAATACTGTATTCAGTTCTGATGTCCCTATTTTAAAAAGGATTTTAAATAATAGAAGAGAGTGGAGAGAAGAGCCATTGCAGTGGGGGCTGGAGAATATCTAGTGAAAGAATTAGTTCAGTCTGCTTAATTTTATCAAGAAGGTCCAGGGGTGATTTTGTGTACAAGTGAACTTGAGGTGAACTTGTGTACAAGTGAACTAAAGGGTTTATTTAGCTGTTTGAGGAACAAGAGTCACTGGTGACTGGAAAACTGCTAAGTTCAAATTGTAAATAAAACGTGAATCTTTAACAGTTAGGGAAATTATGCCTAGAAAGATGAATTGTTGTCCTGTCATATCTTTAAAATGAGCCTGGATGTCCTTCTGAAAGAAATACGTTAGTCAAGCGTAAGTTGTTATTGAGTTCAGTACAGGTGTAGACACAATATTCAGGTCTGTCTTATGTTGAAGGTAAGGCTACATGATAATTAGACCTATGAGTACTAAAACTGCCATTCCCTATTCTTAACCTACTCTAAAAACAGCAAGTTACTTTCTCCAGGAATATTGGTCTGAGACACAAAAATGAATTTCCAACTTTCTTTATCAGCACACCTTCCCATCCTGTATCCAATTTCTGTATACTTATCTGTGGTTGCAACCATTCATTTCGTTGCATTTGAGAGCATGTTCATTTGACTGCACAGTGACTGTTCATGGGACTAAGGGCCTGCTTATGTGCCGCAAAGTTGTAGGATCAAAGCCAGATGGAAGTGTCTTCAATAACTCCTGCAAAAGAAGATGGCTTTTTATGAACAAAGTTAAAGAGCTCTCTTTGTTTAAACTTTGCATCATTTCTCTTTTTCCATTGTATGCACTATGTCCAAAAATGTTTTATGAAATTCAGAACTGTTAATTTTTTTTATCGGTTTAAAACATTAAGGCACAATTGAATTGTAATGGTGCTGTGATGGGATATAGTCTGAGCCGCCTGGATTTATGGTAGCCATATGGTTCTGACTAAGGCACTTGTTAGTTGGAAGATCTTAGAAATTGATTCCTAGATGGTTTTTTATGAGAAGCCTGAAGCAAAAGGAGAGAAGTTGTAGACATACTGGACTAGTGCAAAGTACAGCATGTAGTGGTGTGACTTGGGTTACTTACCTTAGGATTAAGTGGAGGTTTCATTTTGTACCACACATTTCCTCATCTGGACAAGCCTATAATTTGCTTCTTAAGAACACAAGATGAACAATGTTTACATCTCCGAACAACCGTAAATCATGAGTAATGTTCAAAAAGGTAGGGGGAGTAGGAATCAATCCTCTTGTTGTATTGTTTTGACTTGCTTCCTGATATTTTCCCCATCCCTGGGAACAACCATGAATGCAGAAGTTGTGCATGATCATTCTGAGGTGAAAATGTAATCCTTAACTCATACACACAAGTTAGTAAGCAGGAACCTCATTTATCGTTTCCCTGTTTCTTGATGTGTAGAGAGCTGCCACTGTGTTTTTGTCTCTTGCTCGACAGAATGGGCAGTTGTTCCATTCCTCTTATGTACTTCCCACAGTCTTTTCCCCTATTGTCACTTGCCTTAGACCTATATTTTCCTGCCTTTACCTTGTGACTCCTACTAATTACATCTTTTGTCTCCTCCTTTATATTGCCCTGTGTCTCTTCCTTCTGTCTCCTTCTTGTCTCTTCTAACTCCTCACAGCTTCCTGTCCAGTTTCCTAGTGCATTTCCCCTCAGACTATCCCTCTGGTTTCATTCCTGCCTCCTCCTTTTTCTCTTTGACTTCACTCGCTTGGTGACTGAGGGGCCACCCTGTTTGGGTTATTCTAGATAAAATTGCTGACAGTTTTGTAAAACCACTTATAAGGTTCATAGTAAAGTTGTGGTTTAACAATGGCATAGGCACTGCTCCATTGGAAAGAGGAAGTGATCCTGCAAGATTTTAGAGATGCTTGGTTTGTACAACCATACAAAAACAAAGGAGATTAGTGACTGTGACAACTATACAGGCTGAACACTGTCAGGAAATTTGAACCCTATTGAACACTCAGGAAAATTGGCACTTGCATCGTGCTTCTTAGGTTTCAGTCTTTAGGTAAAAGAACCTATTCTGAAAGTAGATGCAGTTTTCGCTTGGGTCGCTCCGCCATTAGTATGATAGTTCTGGTCAAGCAACTGCAAAAGAAGTGTAAAGGAAGGTGAATGTCACTGTACATGATGACATGATGAATGTTTTTGGTAGTCAACAGACTGACCCTTTTTACTGTTCTAAAGGAACGGGGTTATCCCCCACAAACTGTTGAACATCATTTGCTGATTACATACACTACAATTGCCTCCATACCTTGATAAAAACAAAGAATCAAATGCTTTTGACATCAACAGTGGGGTGAAACAAGGTGTCTTAGCCCCCATGCTTTTTAACATCTGCTTTTCGTTCCTGCTTCTTCATGCATTCAGGGACATCAATAATGGCATTTCTTTTCAAACTGGACTCGATGGAGGCCTGTTCAGCATCACAGGGTTTAGATCAAAAACTGAGGTGAAAGAACAGATATTGAAATACTTCCTATTTGTGGATGATACAGCCTTGGTTGCCCACAGTGAACCTTCTTCAAAATCTCTTGGACAGATTTTTTGAGTCACACTGGGAGAGCCAATACTCAGACATCACTCTGAGGATAAAACTCTTGGTGTCATTGACAGTTTTGGCTATTTAGTTCTGTGGAGTCTTAATCTTCAAACTGAACTGACTAACAGAATTAAAAAAGCAGCTAAGAATTTTGGGCTATTCCAGAAACGTGCATGGAATAACAGCAAACTATCAGCTAAAGTGAAGATGCAAATCTATGAGACTTGTGTGCTATCTTCCTTGCCTTATGGTTTAGTAACATGGGCTACATATGCTAGGCACATCAAGAGACTGAACAGCTTCCACGTGAGATGCCTGCATAAGATCCTGAAAATACAAGTGGGAAGACAGAATACCAAACTACTGTGGTACTGGAGTGCTCAGGACTGACACACTTAGAAACCAGTATCTAGAAAAGGTGGTTGTGATGGATCAGCCATGTTTTGGGGGTGGGGGTTGGGGAGGAGACTGTATCCCCAAGAATATTTTGTATAGTAAAATTTGAGACCTCTTTAGAAAGCATGGTCACCCTTTATGGCAGTACCATGATGCATGCAAATATGACTTGAAGGCATTTGATATCAGTGTAGAAAGCTGGGAGGGGTGCACAGAATCCCATTCAGTCTGAGGGGAACATCTGGAACCAGATGGAGATGAACATAAAGAGGCTTTGATCCAGAGCATGGAAGCAAAGCAAGAAAGAAGAAAGCAGCATGCTGTAAACTCGGACTTCAACTCAGACAACGCATGGATCTGTGACATTTGTAACTAGCTGTGTTGCTCTTGATTTGGGCTTGTTAGCTAGAAATGGATTCAGCAGGCCTCTTATATGTACATTACGATCCAGAGAATCAATGGCTGCCTACACAGATCCTGTCTGGATAGAAATACTATTAAACGTTGGCCATGCTTTGCGCCATCATGTTGAACAAGTAGCAACGGTTATTATTTACCAGTTTATCAGGACTTGCACAGTTCATGGACACAAGTAAAGATTTAAGTTGTAACTTTCTTTAAACAAAAATAATAGAACATAATGTGTGAGGTTGAGAAGAGGGGCTCTTAATTAGGAAATTATGGTCAGAGGTAATTAAAACAACACTTAGTCAAGGAGGGACAGGTGTTAAATATAGTGAAAGATTGTTCATTTACACATACAACCTGTATAAACAGCCTTGCTATCTTTCCCTTTCACTGTCTTTTAAAAAGAGAAAAGACTTGATGAGTGACTAGCAAGGGACATTCATACCATATGAATACTTAAGATGGAATTGATAACAACACACAACTGGCATGAATACCGTATGCCTCTGGAGGCTGGGGGGACACAGCGAGCTCCCCCAGGCAGTGGGGCTGCTGTTGGCAGTGGGAGTGTGGTGGAGGCAAGTGGAGAGCTTCTTCAGGCAGCTGTGGCACTGTTGGTGGCAGTGGGAGGTGGGGTGGCGAGCACTGACTGGCAGTTAGCAATCACCTGCAGACGCTGCCAGCAGCAGTGGCCAGCGACAATTGCGGACGGCTTGCAGACACTGCCAGCAGCAGCGGCCAGCAACAATCGCGGACCGCCTGCAGACGCTGCCAGCGGGGGTTGGCGAGTGGCGACTGCCCACAGGCCAGCGGCACCTTTTCACAGGGGGTGTACCGCTGTGCTCAAGGGGTGCACATGCACCTGCGTGCACCCCTACACATCACCAGTGATCACTGGGGCTTAGGACACTACAGTAATATAAGTCATGTGGGAGTGAGGATTAGAATGGGTGGTTTTTAATAAACATATTGAGGGGGTTAGAGGGAAGAACAGGAAACTTTTGTCAGTTGTTTTTGCCCCAACCAAAAATTTTGCTGAGTATTTGAACTATACTCAGCTTTGTTTATGGGAATGATACAAGATCTTCAATTCCTATATTAAAATAATCATTCTAATGATAAAACTAAATAATTTTGAGAAATAAAAATAATCTTCTGTTTATTTTGCAGAGAATGCAGAATCGATTGACCTCAAACAGTTTTTTGACCTCCACTTTTCACATATATACTACGTGTTCTTTGAAAATTTCGTGACTATTGAAGTAGGTCTCAAACAAAAAGGTAATAATTTTAATTTTGATATTTGAAATCTGTAAAAACAGATTTCTGGCAATTGTGCTTGTTAACACTTTCAAGTAGATAGGCCCTTGAATATAAATGCTACAGTTAGTTGTTTGGGACCCTTCATAAGGATGGAGCAATTCAGCACATAAGTAGCAGTTGCATCCTTCTTGATCCAGGAAGGGGAAAGTGACTGCTATTCAGAGAGGTGGGAGGACAAAGTTCATGTATTGTATGGCCTTGCTGATTTCTGGTTTGTAATAGCTATTTTACAAGGTGAAGATCTGCAGATTGTAAAACTGGCTGTTCTTTGGTTGGTTTTTGTTCTGGCTTTTTTTTAATTCAAGAATTCCTGACATATCATACATTTTGCAAATGTGCTATAATTTAAGATGAAGAGTGGAATGGGTCTAAAAATGTATTGCCTTTACATATTCTATTAAATTCTCAATTTTTCCTTTATAATACCCCCATTTTAGAAATTGCTATAATAATATGCAAGAGGGAAATTTATTAATTAAAACTACAAATGTTTTTATGTTAGTTTCTGACATAAAGAAACTAGCCCTGCTAGTGCTTTTTTATATTTTATACAATTATAAAAAATGAAACCTCTTGTGAATTACTTTGAAATGAAAAAATGAACTTAAGTAAGTATTTTGTTTTTTTTTTTGGGGGGGGGGGGGGTTAATGTCTAGAAAATAGTTATCCTTCAGTGGATATATTGGTAATTGACTCCATAATTTAACTTAGTTGTATGATGGGTAGCTCTCTAGATCAGGAGTGCTCACAATCTGGCCCACAGACCAAATGTGGCCCATGGAGCCTTGGAATCCAACCCATGGCACTCCCCGAGTCAGAAAATTTGGTGGCAGGGGAGCAGTGATCATTAATACACCCTACCAAAGTCCCAAGTTCCACATGGCTGGTTGGATCTGGACTGTACCTCATTCTGCTGGCAGGGCCAGGCCATGCTCACTTCCTCTGTACCTGGAGCAGTGCTGGGTTGAGGCTGGGCTACACCCCTTACCCCCATGGGCATTCTCCATCTGCCTCGCAGTGGAGGGGGTTGGGATTTTGAACACCACTTCTCTATATCATAATTTAATTCTTCTGAAATAATATTGATGATTTTTTTTTACAGTGGCAAGAATGAGAGATCTATTTCCAGTGGCTGTAAGTGTAGACATTTTATGTCTAGAATTCGTCTTTAAATTATTTTTGTGGATTCTTTTTAATTCATTTAGGTCACAAATCCCAGAGGGAAGAACTAGATGGTATTCTTTTTATTTTTGAGGTAAGATAATTTGAATCTTTTTATATATTTTTCACTCACGCTTATGTAAACAATAGTAATATAACCATCATAAGAATGACTTTTTTAGCACCTAAAATATTCCAAATTTAACTCTTATTAATTTCTTCTGTCTGAATCTAATTCACTTGATGCCCATCTGTATGAAAACAGAATATAGAGTAAAATTCCAGAATATGCAAGATGAGTTCATCTTGCACTTTTTACAGTGAAGTAGCATGTCTTATGGCAAGAACCTTCTTTACCTGCTGACGAGTCAAAGAATTTTTTTAATTGCTGGCCAAAACTCCTACAGAAGTTTGCAGTTACCATTCAGTAACTGCATGTATCCCTTCAAGAAAGCTTGCACTGATTCAAAAATTAATTCAATTTCTGATTTTTCTGTGTGTAGGTCAGTCCCTAAAAAGACAGCATTTTTTTTTTTCTTCCTTGTTCATGAAGACTCTCTTTTGTCAGACCAGAAGTGAATTTTGTGAGTTCTCTCAGTCCTTCATCGAAAAATAGAGTTCTAAATCTCAGTTAAAGTACAAGCTATTTTTATAATGTTGCACTGAAGTTAAGTAATTCATAAAATTACTTGGCCTTTCCTGTCAGGTTTCATTAACTTTGTATCAGAGATGTCACTGACTAATGGTTTGCAGATAATTCTGTATAGTCTGTCAGCAGAAGCAGAAATTCCTAATAAAACAAGGAAGAGAGGAGGATGAAAACATAACACCATGCTGCCTTCTGAAATTGTGAATAAACAAAAAGAAAAGACGTCAGCCCCCCTTTTGCATATCACTTTTAAATGCTGTTCAGCAGTTGTATTATCAAAGAAGATTGCATGCAAGTTAGTTTGTCTTAATGTTTGGTGCTTCTATTATGTGTACATTTATGTAATATCTGTGTAACCTAGTTTGTTGCGTTTTGCTTCTGTAGAAAATTTTACAACTTCTTCCAGAAAGGATTCATCAGAGGTGGCAGTTTCATAGTATTGGTAAGATTTTATCTAGAAAGGAAAACATATTTATGGAAATCTTAGTTTATAAAACTATTTTATATGTAAAAGTATCACTGATTGACTTTATTTTAATTTGACAGCTTTATTTGATTGGTACTACAGTGGATAATAATAATTATTAATCATTTACATGGGCTAAACTAAAGACGCCCTTTCTCTGAGTACTAATATTTTTTTAAATTATCTAAAAATTTTGGATCATAAACAGTACTGTACAAACTAGGTGCTTTATTAGCAAAAGAATTTATGCCTTAATCATTGCCATTTTCACTTGATTTATGAGGAAGGTATAGAAGGTGACTTTTCTTTTTCTTCTGGCACTGAGTTGATTGCCAGGGGTTTGCAAGGTCACCAAGAGTAAATTAGAGGTTGCCAAGGACTTGTTCAAAAGTTGGTAGCAAGTCTGACCGAGAACTCTGACATGTTAAGTTAAATGCAGATCAAAAAACAGTTGCATGTATTTTCTTTTCAGGTTTGATTTTAAAGAAGCTCCTTCATACTGGGAACTCCTTAAAGGTATACAAAAATACATATTTCGGACTTTGCACTTTAAAGGGGGGATTGCTGTGGTGGGGGAAAATATGTGTGTAAAGGTTCTTGGAATATGTATTGAAACAAAAACGGTGAGACTAAGTTGTTTTTGTTTATCTTCTGGTTGCTTGTATAAAATGTGTACCAGCAGTGCAACCATTTGAGGAAGAATCGGTGTTGTATTTAAGATAACATTTATATTTTTATTTTATTTTTATTTATTAACTTCATATCTTTATTAATGCATGCAATAAGATTATCCATTCCACCAATTTATATAAAAGTAAAACAGAACATAAAAAAGATGCAATGGACAGTAAAACGGAAATTCTGTTTGATTTTTTTCTTTATTCTTTGTGCAAGTACTGCGAATACACTTAGGGACAGGTTTTAACTTATTTGTAGCCTAGTATTTAAATTGTTCTATTACTGGAAAGATCTATTTTGCTTTTATTTCTTTAAACAGAAAACAACAAACAAACAAGACAACAAATAGTAATTAATCTGTTTTATTCTTCCCACAAAACACACATTCTGCCCAAATGTAGGGTCTGATGCCTCCTCCCCATGACAACTGCAAATCTTAAGAAGAAATTGCAGTCTAGCAATGGCCTTTTTTGAGTTTTGTAGATTCAGTGGAGGTTTCTAGGCCAAAAGAGTTTATTAATCTCAGAAATGGGGAAGTTCAAGAAAGTCTCACTGCCCGTGTCTCTATCTGTGTGCTGGTATCTTAGTTCTTAAATTCATGCCTTGTTTTAAATATAGGGGAATTATTGGATAAGTCATTCTCAGTATGTTTCCCAGGTGATTTGCGTAGAGGAGAATATAGATGCTATTTAACCATTCAAACAAGGGTTTATTTGACAAAGGAGAGGCTTCTCAAATGTACTTTTTAAGGTATCTGGTACATGTAAAAGTTATAATTTTCATCCAATAGTCTATTGATACATAATACACTTAGAAAAGCCTGGAGGCTGTCAGAATATATGCCAGCTGGCTCATTTATTACTGCATATGCTCTGTATGAAAACTTTACCTAGTTAAAAAACCGATTTTCTCCCTTTTAAGATACGTCGAGAAGGTGTGCGTCTTTTCCTTTTGTGGTTGCAAGCACTTCAGAATAACTGTAGTAAAGAACAATTGTGGATGTTTTCATGCTTAATTCCTGGGTTTTCGTCACCACAATCTGAATATGGGCCTCGAACACTAGATAATCTCATTAACCCTCTACTTAATGTTCAAGAAAGTAAGTAATTTAGTAATATTACTCAGTTTTTTATATATTCCTATTCCTCTGGGTCAGGGGTGGGCAATAATTTGGGCTCAGGAGCCACTTGGAGTTCTTGTAAGTTGTCATAGGCTACATCAGCACTCCCCTCTCTTCCTCTCCACCATAGTACATCACCAAAATTCTCTGTGGGATGGAGCTATGGGTGGGCAGGAAGAGGTATTTAGGAGCAGGATGGGCAGGTGAGGCTGGAATTGTGGGGCAGGGTCAAGGATCAAGGGGCGGTGACTGCACAAGCCCAGGGCCTGGGGCAGGGCTGCAATCTTCTGTTTGCCTGCCCCTGCCCTGTGGGAATTGGGGGACGGGGCGGGAAGGATGCTGCCTGGGCAATCAGTCCCAGGAGCTAGCCAGGGTTGCAGAGAGAGAAGGAGGCACATGCAGCAGAGCTCTCCCAGGTGGTGCAGTCCCTGGAGCTTCACATGGGGATGAGCTGTACACAAGGCAGCCAGTGCTGCACTCCTACCCATGCCTCCTGGCCCTGCCCTGGCCAGCATGCAGGCCAGCATCTAGTGGGGCTGCTCAGCTCCCCTTTCCTCTTGATCCTGCCCCTGCTGCACCATTCTGGGTCAGCAGGAGGCTTCATCCAGGTGCTTCTTGCCCCAGTGCACACAGCTCTGGGTCTGGTTCCCAGCTGCCTTCCACCTGCTCAACTGCCTACAGTCAGCAGTAACTTCTGGAGATTTGTGAGGGACTAAGGGGTGGAGGATATCCCAATAGTCCTGGGAGCAGGGCTAGAGCCTGGGTGAAGGTGGGGAGAAAGGACCAGGATGAATCCAGGTACTCTGAAGTAGAGTGGAGATGGGACCAAAGCAGGTCCAGTGCCAGGGCAGGGACCTGGAGGTTCTGTTGACTAGCAGGGATTAGGTACCTAGAAATAGTGCAGAAATGGGAGCCAGTGTGGGCTGAAGGACAGGTTCAGAACAAGATTCAGGCTTGGGAGTAGGAGAGGAGTGGATGAGAACTTGCTTGGGAATCCCTTGGGCAGCCTCCCTTTTCGTAAAGGTATAAGCACATCAAGGTGTCGTAGGAAAACAAGTGGAGAATTACGGTAAAGCAAAGGCTGAGTAGCTACCACGGGGTGTCATAGCCATCTCTGGGACAGGCCTTTGTTACACTTGGATTCAGCCAATCTCTCATCACACCTTATGACTAGTTGCAACCCTTTTAGGCTCAAGGTACCCCTCAAATTATACTAACTCTTAGTTTTCCCTCATTATTTTTCTGTATTTAAAAAACAAAAACAAAACAGAGCAATTTTTTGTTGTTGTTGTTGTTGCAAAGAACTCAGGAATCGGTAGTGTTTAAAACATTCTGACCTGTTATGGTCTTTCTGTTTTTGAAATGTCTGGGTTTCTCTTGTGAATCGTGTTTGCACACCTAACAGTGCTGGCATTGTGTGGCATCCTGCAACACCCTTGAAAGGTTCTTGGGGCACTCCACAGTGTTGCTGTACCTTGGTTGAGAATCTCTACCCTATGAGAAGCCAGACTGACTCAGTTCAAGGCTTTACTACATGGCTCTAGCACCTGCCCCGAAGAGAGAGCTTTATAAACCCTCCTGCCATTCGGAGTGAGGGTGGGGGAGACATACTATTCTTTGCTTCTACTTCTCTGTTCCTTGGAATTAGAATGGAAGGGTTTGAGGCTCTGCTGTAGGTAGGGATGCACCAATAGGGATTTCTGGGGTCGATATTTAAGAAGGTATATTGGTCAATGCCGATCCAATGTCCAATACAGCTGCCATCATCTGGTAAATCCCTTAGGGTTAAAGTGGTGGGGCAGGGGGAGCAAATTAACTCCCTGTGGTGAGGGAGGGGACAGGGGCAGGCACTGCCCCGGGGGGAGGGGGGGGCGGAGGCACGGCTTGTGGGGTGTGGGGGCTCCCATCATTACTTGCACCTGAGGGGGAGGGGAGATGCCACTGGATCTGCATGGTACAGGGCAGGCTGCAGTTGCAGGGTGGAGCCAGAGCCAGCACTGCATGGGGCTCTTCTTAGCAGGGGCTGGGCACAGTTAGCTGTGATTATAGTTTTGCATGTACTTCACATGAAAATGTAAAAAGTATGAAAGAGAATATATAGTTTTGAGGAGGTTTATAGACCAAACGTATTTCCTTTTAAATTATCCTATAGGAGGTGTTTTCCATTATTGTTCATCCCACCCCCTCTTCTTAGGATCATTTTAATAAGCATTACAAACAAAATTTGCTTTAGGAAGCATCATATTTATTAATGAAATGTAACGGTCTCTTTTACTTTTGAATAGCTCAAGTTACTATTGAAGAAATTACTCCACTTGTCCCTCCACAATCTGGAGACAAAGGACAAGAAGATCTTACAAGCTATTTTCTAGAAGCACTTTTGAAATACATGGTAATCCAGGTATGTTCTGTTGGCAGATAAAAGAAATGTGAACTTTTTTAGTATCTAAATAAGTATCTTGCTGAAGCAAAGCCTTAAAGTTATCCTCTCAGTAGGCCATTCTTAATAGCCCATAGAATTGGCTGGTTGAGACATTTCCAGAATTAATGTAATGCATACAGTCTAATCTGAATAATATCCATTTCATGAAATAAAACTTTATTTTCCAGTTATTCTTGTGGAGAACAAAATTCATTAAAAAAATTAATCTATTAAAACTAATTTTTTTTTTTTTAGTTTTTATAGTAAATTCTAGTATAAAGAACAGAAAAATTCTGAAGTTTGATACACTTGGAAATTATTACTGAAATGTATATAACATGTTAATTTCCAAATCAGTCTTAACATACTTTACATATTCTTCTTTAAAAGGTTAAGAATTTGGAATGGAAGAACAAGGAAAACCAAGAAAAGGGATTTTCATTTTTGTTTTCAAATTTTAAGAAATACTATTTGCCTTATATTTTCCCAAACATATGTAAGGAGACCAGCTTGTATAACCCTGTGCTTGGTAAGTGGTATTTCAGCATTATTAAAACCATTACATACTCTGTAGTAATGCATCAGTATAATCATTTAACTTTTCTTTTGAGTAATGCTGCCCAAGAGAACTGTTCAAAAACATAATTTTTCTTACTTTTCAGAACTGTGGTACCTCTCTATAGTAGATTTAAGTTTTATTCAGTTAACTTCTATTCATGAAACACAATCCGTCCTTTTAATTCAAATTTAGCTGTTTATAGTAATTTGTTTTTTATTTAAACTAACACTTAATTGTTTATTTTTTTCATTTTAAGCTTTTAATGCAGCATGCATTATTAATTTTTAATTTACATTAAGGGGAAAAAAGAGTTCTGTGTGGCCAAAAGAAATGAGCTTTGTTGCTCTTTGGGTGACAGCCATAGATGTTAGGGTTGGAAGGAACCTCAATAGATCATCAAGTCTGACCCCCTGCATAAGCAGGAAAGAATGCTGGGTCTAGATGATCCCAGCTAGATGCTTATCCAACCTCCTTCTGAAGACCCCCAGGGTAGAGGAGAGCACCACCTCCCTTGGGAGCCGGTTCCAGACCTTGGCCACTCTAACTGTGAAGAAGTTCTTCCTAATGTCTAGTCTAAATCTGCTCTCTGCTAGCTTGTGGCCATTATTTCTTGTAACCCC
>JAGPOW010000304.1:45007579-45022750 GCA_030014935.1 Caiman crocodilus
GACCAGTGCCCGATAGAGGGGAAGTATCACCTCTTTGGATCTATTTGTCATGCATCTGCTGATGCATGATAAAGTGCCATTAGCTTTTCTGATGGCTTTATCACGCTGCTGACTCATGCTCATTTTGGAGTCCACTAGGACTCCATGATCCCTTTCCACTTCCATGCTACCCATTTTAGGGATTCCCATGTACTTGTGTAGATCTTTTCAGATTGTATTCCACAATATTTTGTAAAACTTCAAACCAAGACCAGTTAAGATAAAGTGTTTGTATTAAAACCTGTGCATCCCTGAAACAAAGCTTTAACATAGGCTAAGCTTGCAATGCCTCATCTTTGCTAGAGTTTTAACAGGTGTTATAATATTGGATTGGGACAGTTACCATGACTTAATTCACCTTTGAAAACTGTAGGTCTGTACTGTTTCAGCTTTTGTCGGTGTGGGTTTGTATTCATCTGCATCATATTTTCTATAAAATGATAATTCGAGGTTTGTGTCAGCAGAATAACTACATAATCACAAGTGACACAAGCCTTCACTTGCTACATGACAACTGGCATAACATCAGTGTGGACACTACATCACTTTTGTTTGAACTCTTAAGTCAAGCTGATCCTGAAGCCTAACCTTTTTCCTGTAAAAGTCTCACTTTGTTTGGGAAATCTTTTTCTGCTCATCCCAATTTGTTAATGGACAGACATAGCTTTCTATAGAGAAAGATGGACCAGAATTGCATGCTTCTTTTTGGAGCAGGAGCAAAATACTAGCTCCTTCAGACTGTGCAGCAAAGGGATGGTATAAGCATGGCCATAGGGAAACTTTAGAAATGGAAATGTGTACAAAGATATTGAAGAATGGATGCTATTCAAAGCATCTGAATGTGTGTTTTGGGGTGAAGGGAGGCTGGAAGTAGCACCAAGCAGAAGATCTCTTGCAGGCCTACTACAGGGCAGTGTCACAGAGCAAAAAATCAGGAGTCACTCTCCAGCAAGTTGTTCCTTGTGTCAGAAGCTTCACACCATTTTAGGGATTCCCTGCAAGAGCCTGAACAAGGAAATTGAGGTGCACAAAGAAGATGACAAAGACATTGAGGAGGGAGATGCTGAGACAGATGCCTGCCCTATTTTAAACAATCAGCTGCTGTTTCAAACTCATCAGGGCCAGCGCTAATCCTAATGACTCAGAAGAAAGCAGGGACAAAAGGGCCAGGAGCCTTGGTAAGTTCAGTAAGCCCCACCCCTGTTTTCCCCGAATGCTTGCTTTTCCTGTCTGAATATGCACATCCCTTCTCCCTCTGTTTGGAAGTAGTGCCTTTTCTCATGAATGAGGACAAACTAATACATTACTGCAAAACCATTTTATTTGGTAGACTTGCCTAATTGTTTCCATCAGTCAAATTTAGATATCAGAACCCATTGCTAGAGAGTGCAGTTACCAAATCAGAGCTTTAACATTTAATTTAGAAAAAAAACTAGTGCTCATTGGGGGGGTGGGGGGGGCGCGGAAACAAACCAAAACTAGACACCTAAGTCAGCAGTATTGTAGCGAAAAAAAGTTTCCCTGGGCAGGCTCAGCTACAGAGAGCGCATTAGACCGAGCCTTTTCTGAAAAGGTAGGTTTGCAAACAAAATACAAAGCGATGAGTACCTGGGTCACAAATAATAATTGACTCATCCCACACTGAGTTTGATGATGGACATAGGGATGGGGTATCCTGAGCTTCAGAGTCCAACATTGCTTCTGGCAGGAGCAGCTAGGTGGTATGGCTTGCTTGTAAATCCTTCTGAAGCCCATCTGTGTGCAGGTCAACAAAGGTCCCTTTCCGTGTGCCTGTGGGGCAGTCTGGAAATTGTTGTAGCAGAAAATCTAATCCTATTCCTTGAGAATACTAGGTAAAGTTACTTTCTTTCCTTCAGCAGGATACATTTGTAAACCTTTTAACGATTTCCATTGCAGTACCATTCTCATCATCACTAACCCTCTGCTGAAACCACAACTGTCAAAAAGGTTCTTTATGTGTTTTATTTGTTTTCTGGCCTGTTGATCAGTTCCAACACACTCCCTCAGAAACAGCCACTCAATTCCCACTTCTCATTTCCCATCTCATTGGACATTTATACATGTGGTCTACGGGGAAGGGGAGGAGCTTTAGTTAAAATGCCCCTACTGTCATTTTTAAGGATGGGGACACTGGTACATGACATGCTGGAGTCTTGAGTGCACTAATTACCACGCTCCAACAGACTTGATTAATCAAGCTTGCTTCAGTGTTCTGTAATTACAGTGCATCAACTCATGTATAAGTGCCAATTGGTTTTAGGATATTTTGCAATTAAGTTCCAGCACCTAGGAAGTAGTGACTTTTTCTAATCTACTCATTTAGAACTTTTATAGGAAGAATTGCATAGAGTTTTTGGTCATCTTTTGTTTCTTTGTGTTAGCACTGTAAGTCTACTAACCTCTCTCTCTCTTTAAATCAGTGTCCTCAGCTGGATCATCTTTGAGAGGTATTGACATCTTTAACAAGACTGATATAAATCAGCAAACATACGAGATTCTTATATAGCTGCTATGGCACACTGATGCAGCTGAAAGGGTGGAGAGAGAGAAAGGTGCTTTGGGACAGAGTTGAAGAGAGAGCATATTTAAGAAGAGGCATGAGAATATAACGAAGCTCCTCAAGCAGCAGACATCCTCCAAAAAGTTGTGGAACCTCATGCCCTGTGGCCCACCTACTTTGTCCTATGGAAATACCATTTGCAAGGAACTGAACACCATGTCCAACCTAGGGAGGGTAGTACCACCATCCTCAACCGTACTTCCAAGATAGAACTGTAGGCAAACTTGGAGTCCTCTCCCTGAGAACTGCATGTTTACTACAGTAGTCTTTAAGCCATGCACTGCTAAGTTTTACTGTTCTCAGTATTTAAATACCACTTGAATGGGTTTTACTATCATATATGGTCTGCTGAAATGTTTTTGCATGATGTTTGATTTGTTTGCACTGAATGAAAACACTGAACAAATCTTGCTCATTACACAAATAAAATCTTTATTTAATTGTTAAATTTCTTTCTCTGTTCAAAACTCATAGCCAATAAAATGGAGGCACTAAATTACCACACCTCTCAGCCTTTTAAAAAGCAAAACTGCCTTTAAAAAAAAAAAAGTGTGGTCATACTTCTGGACGCATCACTGCAATATTTTCTTAAGCCTTTACTCAGCTGAACAGTGGGCTATAGATAATTCCCTTGTATATGTTTAGCTGTTTGAATTCAGCAATCTGTCTACCTCTACCTACCATCCTGTTGACAAGATTGCCCTTTTTGCTTAGCAAATAGTAGGCAGCTTACAGCAGTCAGCAACAATAATGGGGAAGTTTGGCTGCCTATTCCTGGCAGCTTTTCTAATGTCCAAAAGCACATTTGACAGTCATTGTACACCTGTGTTGCATCAGCTCTTCCAGATTGCCTGTATATGCCTTTGAGCCATGGGAGCAGTGAGTATACCATGTTCCCAAAAGGAGTTATTGACATTTCACCTGTGGCAATAGGAATGTGATATATGGGGTACATTGTCCCTTCTTGAAGCCCATTGCTTTCTGTTGTTTCCTGCAATTTATCTAAAGTCATGACCCCTGTGTAGGAGAACATAGTTAATGGTTCTGTACACATTAATGACCCAGGCTGACTTTCCGCTGATTAATGTGTGTGGTATTACAACCTTCCATGCTGATCTCCACCTGCTTTCTCATAGTGAGAATAGGTTTTATTCTTGTACCTTTGCACTGAAGAACTAGTGCAAGTTTGGGATGCAACTTCAGAAACATGGCCTTCCATGTTCAGAATTTTGTAACCAGTGAAGATCGTCAGATCTTCAGCACAGTGCAATCCTGATTCAGAACTAGTTTCTGAAGGCCAGAAATGCCTGTTCAGGTCAGTGAACAGCTGTGAAGTCACCTATGACTTTCTGTGTACTCTGCTATCATTGATTGTTTGCCCTCAGATATTTCTGAAGCATCTTCGTTGCACAAAAACCTGCTATTTAAATTACAGCAGTGTAGAAGAAATGTACAACCTGTTCATGGGTCTTTCAGGCAGTCCATAGCCTCTTTAGTTCCAGATTGATGGTGGGGCTAGAAGCATGAAGAATTATGAAACCTTAAGCTGTGCAAACTAAATGTATCGTGTAGAAAAAATGGACTTGTAAAATGTTGGCACTGGATGTCAGAATTCCTTTGTTATAACATAAACATCTGATAATGCATTGCATCAAAGTGGTGCTAGGTGTCAGTGCATAATATATTTCACTTATGGTTATTGCAGGTGGGGACTGTGTAGCTGCCAAGGGCTGTTCACACTCCCTGCAGTGCAGTAGTCAGCTGCTATTCTCAACAAAACTTTCTAGGATCCACATGGCCTTAGGACAAAGCCTCTAAGGGTGTAAAGTGGTTGGGGAGATGAAATGCAAGCTGCTCACACATTCCATCTGTACACACGTTGAGTAACAAGGAACTTTGTGCCCTGGGTGGTGGCGGTAGTAGCAGCCTCCCTTCTTGTTCCCCCCCCAAATTAACACCTGAAGCTCGTGCCCTGCTTGCCCATATCTCTGAATGCTACTGCCAACCAGGGCTGCTGTATGGTCTTCCAACCTTCTGGTAAAGACAGTGACTACAAAATAGGGATCTTTCTTCATTTTATGAAGTTTGCTTCAGCAGACCACTTTAGCAATTACAAACACTTTTCATTTTTAAATGGAAGATTGACCATTTCTTCTCACCATTTAACGAAGATGACTTGATTACTTGGGCCAGATTCCAAATCAGTAATTATAGTCTGCCTATTTGAAATTCCCCTTATTGTGACAAGTAGAATGGTGCATTTGTTTTGCTGGTAGCTGTGGAAACAGTTCCTAGATTTCTTTCCACATGTGGGTATGTTTCAATAATGGACCATGTAGTTTCTAAATATAGTACCTTACTTTTAAAATAGCTTAGGGATTCATCTGAATAAAAATGTAGTTCATAAATTAAGCTTCTTTGTTAATTATTACTCTGCAGCCTAGAGCATAAAGTTGCATGTGTCACTTCCTTCTCACATAGAAAATGTTTACATCCTTCTGAACTATTAATGCACTATCTAGCCTTGTGGAAAGGTGCAGGCTTTTTCAGATGTGTTCTAACTTATCTCAGTTATTGACACTGTCCATCTCAGCAGATTTTAGAATTGATTTATGCACTCATAGGAGTTTCAAGAACTTAAAACCTGTATAAGTGAACTGGTATGGGAGAGGGCTTCCCTAGATTCATTTTTAATGCTTTATTTTCTTTACAGAAATACCACAGATGAGACCAAAGCCCCACTACATAATGATAAAGAAAGATGCTGAAACCAATGAAGCAATATATTGCACAAAAGAACCTTTCCTTAAGGCTCGTGTTATTGTCATTCGATGGTTGGTATCTTTCTGGCTTGAGCCAAAACCTCATGCTGGACTTCATATTCCTGGAGTGGAAGGTGAAAATGTGCCAAAGAATATTCAGGTATCACTAAACATACATTTCAAGTGTTTTTATACATTTTGAAGTTGGCTGACTGATTTATTGAAATCTCGATGCTGAGATATTTAACCAACATAAGGTCCTTTTATAATTTTAACTAACAAAAGACGAGAGATTTAGGAGAGTCTCCAGACCTGAATCCAATTTCGAAGGATGTGCTTAATATTTAAATATTGTTTTGTTTCTGTACCAGAGTGAAAACATAAAATGTTACTTCCATTTATGTTAATAAAAAAACTGCTTAGAACAGTACATTTTTGGTGAATTGCTAGAATACATTTAGGCCAGGAGCTGACATTACGTTTTTCCTAGGACCAGTTGTACCTGTGTTTGTCTTGAAAGAAAAACGTCCTGAAATTTGGCATGTGCACACTTCACTTTTTCAGCCAGGGTTTAATGAGTGGCTGAATGCACTGCCACTTCTGCAACTGATTCAATGATTTAGTCCCAGGACAACTATTCAGATGTACTTTGCAGGACAAACTGTTTTAGCACTCCTTATCCCATGAACTTTTTTAGGGTTTGTCCTAGGACAACAGACAGGAACATTTGAACCAATTGTACTTTTTCCTGGGAGAAAATTGTTTCTTCCAGAATAGATACAACACCTGTTCATAGCCCTACAGTAGTGGTTCACAGCCTTTTTGGACTTAGCACCTATCCATATCTGCTGTGAACTGAGTAGCACCAAATGCCAAAAAAAAAGTACATATTATAGTGTAAGCACCCAAGTGGGGGTGGGGGGGGTTCAGCAAGGCAGGGACAAATCTGAGCCTGTACTTACCTGCTTATCTCCTTGTACTTCGCTTATGTCCTCATAACCTCTCATCACCCTTTGAAGGATCTGGTTGTACTGAAATCACTGCCTTACAGTAACAAGTTTCACTTGTGTAGCTTAATGCTCTTAATTTAAACTAGTATCCAGTCCAGGAATTCAGTTTCCATTTGATTTAAGTGGGACTGTGCACAAAAGTGTGCAAGATCAGGTCTTTTGTGATCTCGGAAAACTCCAATAAATAACTGTTGCATTAAAAATTAGCAAATTGAAAGACCCACAGATTTGAATAGAAGTCTGTTCTAACTAGATGATAACCTGACTTCCTTTCAATCTGAAATCTAGTTTTTAATGGGTTTCATGGTTACAGTTTTCCTGTGTTTGTTACGACAAGGTTGTCACACTCATCAGGTCCTGTGGGCTGAATGTATGGCATGGGGCTGGTCCTTTAGGCCAAATCAGGCCCACACATTAGCCTTGCACATCAGATGCAGCTCATGGAATGAGCCATGTGCTAGGGTTTGTAACAAGACCCATGGCTGGATGATAGGGTTCCACAGGCCAGATCTTTGAATTACTAAATAAGGGAAGTTTTGATGTCTAGTATGGGTATAATGACATGACGAATGTATTATGACAGGCACCTTCAAATACACTACAGAGCTTTGGATATGTACCTTTTCAAGCAGAAGCTGTGTAGCTGTGTTGGCAATGTGCTACCAGCAGACTAATTAGTACTCCTAATTCGTATGATACTTAGCCTTCTTCATGAGGCAGTACAGACAGGCCGACTATTTGGGATGGTGGTTCAAAGAGCAGTATGACATGGTAAGCTTGCGGTTGTAGCCATGCTGTATTTCTTAGGTTGTCTGTGGAATTTGTTCTGTGTTTTAACAATTGTCTTATTATATTGCTGGAATTGAATTTACTTTTTGTTTTTCATTTTGCTTTCAGAGAGCAGCTGCTAGCATGGCTTCAAGGGAAGACAGCAAAAATGACAATGGTGATAGACAAGATAGAAATGCAGAACCAGAACAATCTCATTCTAATACTAGCACCCTGACAGAAAGAGAGCCAAGTTCCTCTAGCCTCTGCAGTATGGATGAAGAACACCTAACTGACATTGAAATAGTCCGTAAAGTCTTTTCTTCTAAAAGAAATAATGTTAACTTTCTTACTGAGATATTTCGACAGGTAAATAACCCATCAGTGCATGTTTTTGTTTAAGTATAACTCTAATCCCATTACAGCTTTAAGTTCATTCTGTACTGAGCAGCACACTTTTCAATGCAACAAAATATTTTATTGTCCTTTTCACTATTTATATTGAATTTATATTTAGGAATGTGGAAAAATTGTTGCTTTAGATTAGTAAAGTTTGACATCTCTCTTTTTACCTCTTTCATGCGTTCATGAATTCAAAAGGAAAAAATACTTTATAATAATGAATATAACAATCTTTTTTTCTGCTTCCTGGATTTGTTATAATTCCAGGAACACTTAATTTTAATTTTGACAGAATACGTTGGTCTGTTGTAGCAATATGCATGTTTTGACGTTAACTTTTAACTGTGGATGAACAGGGTTAATTTGTAACACTACAGGTTGGTGCTAAACTGAATTGTTACAGTGTAATAGTTGCTGCATGATCTGTAGCAGCGCTTCCCCCAGCAATTTGAAACCACTCCAAGAGAGCATTTGTCCATGTTCTTTATTAACACAGTGGTGATGTAGTGTTACTTCCTGAAGTGGATGGTATCTTTCAACAAGCTGACTTCCAAATGTACTTTTTTCAAGGCTGTAATGCTGAAGAAAAGGTTTTACTTTCAGTTCTGCAACTCTTAGAATTTCATTTTAATGACAGTAGAACAAAAGGTTATTTGCTATATTATTTGAATAGATGATTAAGTACCTTATTACCCACTACTCTTACAATTTCTACACAGAGAATGGGATGCAGCAGAATCTCCTGTTCAGCTTTTTCTTTCTTCTGATGAGGGTTTGTGATGAGGCTTTTTTTTTTTTTTTTTTTTATAGATCCTCACCCTGCTAGCCTTTTCTGAGATGCTTCAAATGGATCTTTTGTAGCATATTGATATAATATAGCAGCTATAGATATATCTGTAATTGTTTGCTACTAGCATAGAATCAAACTGCGCGATCCTCACTCTAACTTGTCTCCCAATTGTAAAATTGTGTGATTTTGCTTTTGTTTGGGTTTTTTCCTACTAGGCATTTTTGTTGCCAATTTGTGAGGCAGCTGCCATGAGGAAAGTGGTGAAAGTATACCAGGAGTGGATACAACAGGAAGATAAACCTTTATTTATGAAAGAACCTGAAGAAATAATGCAGTCTACAAATATAGAATGTGATGAAAATGTTGCAGAGCATAATTCAGTAGAGACAGCAAAAGAGAGAGAGGAGGTAAAAAAAAAACACTTTAAAGTTCAAAAGACTTTTTATTTAAAGTTCCCAACCCCTTTTAAAACAGGCGCTTCATTTAGCAGTCTGGTTGTCTACAGATTAAGGACAATCAATGAAAAGAATCATTGAGATACACTTTTATGCCTTTTTATAATTTTTATCCTCAAGTGTGACTAAATAGAGCCACAGCATATCATAGTGGCTGTGGTGCTATTTCTTTTAGTCTGTGCCATCACGTCACATTTTGTCCCATTTAGGTTGGTTATGCATTATTGTAGGCAAAAAGGACTAGTTTTATAACTGATTTTTAAGGGCAGAAACTAATTTAAAACAGGGTTGTTTTGTAGTTTTCTTATTTCATATTTAACTTTAAGTGTGAGTTTTCACAAGTAGAAATGCAGGTTAAGCCCACAGATTCCATGTATTTCTCCACCCCCCCGCCCCCCCAGCAGAAGTTAGGCATTTAATTTCTCCTGTACCTTTTGAAAATCTAACCCTAGCTCTCTGGTTAGAATGGTGGAACTTGTTTTGGCAGTGCATATATGTTCTGTTAGAATTTGACACTACTCATCCACCCATCACAAGCTTCCTAAAAGAAAATTCCGTAGTCTGGGAGTGTCTATGCATTTTTTAACTAAAGGTGTTCAGAACCTCAGTCACTTATGCGTTGTAGACTTTATAGTGAGCGGTACCTACCCAACCTTTATGAAACCCCTCATTGTTTGTCATGCTCCAAGTTCTGAGACTGAGCCTATTGGTTAACATAGCAAGCATTTAAGACAGTTGGTGTGGCCATCTACAGTGTATGTTGCCTAGTCATGTGAGAGGCAGAGTGAAGAGAAAAATGATGCCTCATTCAATGTGTTAAGTCAGATGGTACAGACCCAAATGTAAACTGTTTTCCCAAAAGAATAAAGAAAAACAGAGTGGGGAGAACTATAAAAACTGGATCAAAACAATAACTAAAATCAAGAAAGAATAGTTTACAGAAAACAATACATTTAGTGCCAGAGCTGTATTCTAGTGCAAACAGCAGAAGTCTGTCTCAAGTCAAAGGCAGTTGAGAGGAATTAAGTAGAAGTGCATGCTACTTTTATATCCTTTGTGCAAAACACAAGCAAAGACAAGGACTTATCAGTCAATGAGGACAAGCCAAGTATGAGCTAACAGTGTACTCTGGTTTCATAAAAAGCCAACAGTATAGTGGGTTGTCTTAACATGAGTGTCACTTGTGAATCAAGGGAAATGATTCTTTTAGTCTGTTCAGCGTTTGTGAGGCCTTACTTGGAGTACTGTATCCAGTTTTGGGCCCCAGGGCTCAAGAAAGATGTAGATACACTGGAAAGAGTCCAGGAGAGAGTGACACAATTTATTAAATGCATGAGAAGCCTGACTTACAATGGAAGGCTAAAAGAACTAGGGTTATTTAGTCTAGAGAAGAGCAGACTGAGTGGGGATTTAATTATTGCCCTACAGGTATTTGAAGACTGATATAGAGGGGATGGAAATAGACTATTCTCTATGGTCACAGGAGACTAGACTAGAATCAATGACCTCAAGTTGCAGCAGAGGAAGTTTAGTTTAGAGATTAGGAGGAACTTTCTCATTATGAGGTTGGTCAAGCATTGGAATAGACTGCCAAGACGACAAGCTGTGGAATCTCCATACCTGGAAATTTTCAAGAGCAGGTTAGATAAATATTTGGCTGGGATGTCTTAGTCACTCAGTTCCTGTCCTGCTCAGAGGGGCCACATTAGGTGGCCTGGCACGGATGCAATCCCCCTTCCCCCCCTTCTCAGGCAACATCACTGAAGGGGCAGCAACCAGGAACATTTTGGGGATTTATACACATTCTCCAGGAGTGGGGGGGAGGGAGGGGGTGCTTTAATTAGGATGGCACTGAGAGCCACTCTAAAGCACCTGGAGCATCATGTGTATCAGCACCTCCATGCTGAAAAATGGTGGTGGGGGCACTTCAACTAAAGCTTGTTCAATGAACTTTAGTTAAAGTGCCCCTGCTGCCATTTTTCAGTGTGAATACACTGATACATGTGATTCTGGAGTCTACTGGAGCACAGTAATTACCATGTTCCAGCAGATTTGATTAACTGAGTCTGCTCTGATGCACTGTAATTACAGCACATTGGAGCAACCATGCCTATAGGTGCCAGAGGCAAGTAAGAATTCCACCCCCTGCCCTCTTACCCTCCCTGCCAGGTGGCACTTCCCATCCCCATCCATCACTGCCATTGTTTCTGACTATTCTGGGGGTACAGACAGGATAAAGGCCAAGAACCTCTAGACCCACTTCTGCCTACTCCAACTGGGCTCTATGCAAAGCTGGGATTAGCCAGTAAAAGCAGTAACAGCAGGCATGTCCCTTCTCCCTTCTCAGTCCCCTGAGTGTTCCCCGACAGCCAGAGAGCAGGTGCAGGGGAAGGTGAGCCTGGCTCCATATGCAGCCTGGCTGGAGCAGGGAGGAATAGCTTTGGAGTTCCACTATCCCACCTTGCTGCTGGCAGTGTTGGCAAAGGGGAGAGGAAGGGAGAGAATGTACCACTAAGCAACGGAGGGAGGGAAGATTCTTACCTGTTTGAGGGATTTTAATTTTTAAAGTTCCTCAGCGCTGCTCCAGTGGTGCAGTCTGCCTGGTGTGATGAGGAGAGGTGGGGAGCCCAAGGTGCAATCACCCCTGAAGTGCAAGTCACCTCCCCTTTCCAAAATCCTGGATCTGTTCATGTGCTAAGGTCAGAACATACTGAGTTATAAGTGCCTGAGATATATATGCATTAACAGTGGAATGTGCCTGTGGGCAATACTTGAAGAAATTACAAGTTTTTTCCAGTAACTAGCCACACTGTTGAAAGATGGTTGAAGTTGATCTGTTCTGTTTTAATTCCATTCAGTGTAATTGTAAGCATAGTAGCATTTATATTGGAAAAATATTGTTGCATATCTTAGAGGCAGTGTGAGGCACACAGGCTGAAGGCTAAATGCTCCAAAGCCAAATCCTGTACCACTTAACCAATGGCAAAAACTCCTATTGACTTTAGTCAGAACAGGATCAGGTAGGTCCTTAATGATTAAAATATGCAGTAGTTGCATATTAATATGGTACCTGGTGTGGCTTTCAGCATATGGTCTTCAATGTAAGTTCATTTTAAACTGTAGTGTTTGCTGTACAGATGTTAACAGTCTTCTTTCCTTTCAAATCATGTTGATCATTCTGCTGATCAAGCTATCTTGTCTTCAGTTTTTTTCTCTGTTAGCTATTCCTGGGAGTATTGTATTTTCTAATTTCACAGCCCTGCAGACTGTTTTTAGGCCTAGAAGTACCTGCTTTTTCTACAGACCTGAAGAAAAATGCATTGCATACAAAAACTATCTAAGCCTATCCCAGCTATGCAACTGGTCCAATATAGGATACTACCCACAAAAATTCTTGTTTCTCACAAACTTTAATTTTTGAAAATATATATTTAATTTAAGGGGTGACTTGCTGAATTTATAAATTCTCCATATGAAAAACCGTTCCAAAAGAAGATGAGGAAAAATAGTAAACAAAAACTGAGGGAAAGTTTTTCTCCAAATACTTTAAATATTTACATTTGAGCCAGCCTGCACTTTCAGTAGTCATTTTCAGTTCTTTCCTTAAAAAATAAAATAAAAAGCCTACTAAAAACAAAGCTTGTGTAATTTTTATTTGCACTTGTTTCTCTATGGGAGTTTAAGAAACACTTTTTATGCTTTAGGAAAAAACAACAAATTCTAGTCACATCCAGAATTCAAGATGGACAAGAAATGGCTGCTATCAAAATAAAATATCTGACGTAGATATTGAAGAGCCAAGTGTACGAGCGGGAATGCAGTCAGTATTGCAGGTATAGAATGCACTTATTTCATAATCTTATATTATTTTAAAGCATTTTTTCTTTAACGTTGCTTAAATAAAAGTATTAAAGGAATACAACAGAATTATGTTACAGAATGAGTTGCCAGATTTTCCATAACATTGTAGATTTGCTAGATTGGTTGTAGATTTGATTAGTAACATGCGGAGAGTAACTTTATCTCTAGACCAGTGATCTCTAACCTTTTTATGGTGAAGATCATTTTTTGTAAGTAAAGGGCACTCCAGAATCTACCACGCATTCCCCCTGCCTCCCGGACAAGCCACCCAGGCTTTGATCCCACTCTCACCCAGCCTGGCCCGGGCGGCAGGGGACATGGCTCAGCCTAGCTGCACGTGTCCTGCTACGGAGCCTCTGATGGATCTCTCAATTGAGATTGGCTGTCAGAGATTCCACAATGGACCAGTCAGTCGAGATGGACTAGTTGGTGACCACTGCTGTAGACCAAGCACATGTGGTAGCATAATACAGAGTCAGAGAAACACTTAGGAGCATATTTCCTTATTTTTAACCATAGCTATTAAGACTTTATTTACATTTTAATTTCAGTATTTTATGAAATACAAGGACTGTAGGATTTTGGATGGCTACGTTTTAATTAGAAATAGCTTGTATAACACTATTCCTTCGATGGAATCGAAGGATGAGGAAGTAGAAGGATTGTGGGTTAGGTTACATGGGGGGAAAGGGATTTGGTGGTGGGGTCTGCTACAGACCCCGACACCAAAGAGGAGGACTAATTTCAGGGCTCCTGAGGCAGTTCTCAGAGACCATAAAAGCTAAAGAGTCGGTAGTCACAGGGGACCTAAACTACCCAGACATCTGCTGGGAGACGCAAACAGCGAAGTCCCACCGCCCACGCAAGTTTCTAACCTGTGTACAGGACCTCCACCTGACACAGGAGGTACATGGTCCCACTAGGGGGAATGCCTTACTGGATCTGCTATTGGCAATGGGGGATGACATGGTAGGGGACCTACAGATCGGTGGTCACCCGGGGGACAGTGATCACCAAATAATAGAAATCATCGTAAGACATTGAGTGGGTAAGGTAACCAGTAGGGTGAAAGTGCTAGACTTTAGGAAAGCTGATTTCAGTGAACTCAGGCGATTAGTCAAGGACGCACTGCAGAGTAGGAGGTTTGAAGTGAGGGGAGCCCAAGTAGGGTGACTGTGCCTTTAAGGAAATGATCCTTCAGGCCAAAGGGAGATAATCCCGATGCGAGGAAAAAGAGGGAAAGGGGCCAGGAGGTTTCCTTGGCTGACCAGAGAAATCCAGGGCAGTCTACGGGCCAAAAGAGAAGCACATTAAAAGTGGAAACAGTGAGAGATCACCAAAGAGGAGTATACCTCCTCTGCTTGCGCTTGTAGGGAGGCAGTTAGATGGGCCAAAGCCACCATGTTGCTGAGGATGGTATCTCAGTAAAGGATAACAAGAAATTGTTTTTTACATATATAGGGAGTAAAAGGAAGGCCCGGGGTGGAATAGGACCCCTGCTAAATGGGCAGAAGCAATTGGTGACGGACAGGGGGACAAGGCTGAACTTCTCAACGAGTTCTTTGCCTCAGTGTTCCTAAGAGATGGTAAGACAAGTCTCTCACTGGGATTGTAGAGAGGCAGCAGCAGGATGCCAGACTATCATGCGTAGACCCTGAGAATGGTGCAGAGTCACTTGGAAGAACTGGATGCCTTTAAGTCGGCAGGCCCAGATGAGCTCCATCCGAGGGTACTGAAGGCAGTGGCTGACATCATTGCACAGTCACTGGCAGGAGTATTTGAACGCTTGTGGTGCACGGGCCGAGTCCAGGAGGACTGGAAAAGGGCCAATGTGGTCCCCATTTTCAAGAAGGGGAGGAAGGAGGACCCAGGCAACTATAGGCCAGTCAGTCTCACCTCCATCCAAAAGTCTTTGAAAAAATTACCAAGGCTCACATTTGCGAAAGCCCAGAAGGACAAATGATGCTGAGGGGAAACCAGCATGGGATCGTAGCAGGCAGATCATGCCTGACTAATCTAGTCTGTTTTTATGACCAGGTTACAAAACACCTGCACGCAGGAGTAGGGGTTGACGTCATATACTTAGACTTCAGGAAGGCCTTCGATATGTTATCCCTCCCCATCCTGGTGAACAAGTTAAGAGACTGTGACTTGGATGACTACGCAGTCCGGTGGGTGGCAAATTGGCTAGAGGGTTGCACCCAGACAGTCGTGGTGGATGGGTCGGTTTCAACCTGGAAGGGTGTGGGCAGTGGGGTCCCACAGGGCTCGATCCTTGGACCGATACTCTTTAATGTCTTCATCAGCAACTTGGACGAGGGAGTGAAGTGTACTCTTTCTAAGTTTGTGCATGACACAAAGCTATGGGGAGAAGTGGACATGCCGGAGGGCAGGGAACCGCTGGAAGCAGACCTGGACAGGTTGGGCAAGTGGGCAGAAAACAACAGAATGCAGTTCAACAAGGAGAAATGCAAAGTGCTGCACCTAGGGAGGAAAAATGTCC
>JAGPOW010000304.1:45023150-45080084 GCA_030014935.1 Caiman crocodilus
TTTTTTTTCTTCTTGCCAGTAACTAAAAATTCTTGTAGGTATGCTTAATGTATGGCGAAGTCCCACCATTGAACTCTTAGTTGCAGAATTGATCATGTACACAGATAATCCTACCATGAGCTGGGAGTTGTACTAGATAATCTCCTGAGGTCCCTTGCAGCTCTACTATATACATGATTTCATGATCGTTACTCATAAGTGTAAATCTATTCAATATTGGGCGCAATACCTGGTTCAGTATCTTCATCAACAGTCTAGAAGATGGGATGGGGCACCCTCAGCAAGGTTGTGGATGACACCAAGCTGGAGGGAGTAGTAGATAAGCTGCAGGATAGAGCTAAGATTTAGTAGCAGCAGCACCACATTGAAGGCTCATGTTCATCTTGCGGTCAGTCATGACCCCCAAGTCCCTTTCGTCTATAGTGCTAACCTGCGTAGCACTGCCAAGCCCATAAGCATGCTTCAGATTTCTCCTCCCAAGGTGGAGAACCTTGCATTTTTCAGTATTAAGCACCATCACCATGACTGCTGTGGTGACAGTAGTGGTAGAAGCTCTGGTTCCAACCTGGGGTACATGGTGGTGGCAGTTCTGGCTGCAATCTGAAGGCTTCAGCCCCCACCATATGCCCCAAGTCAGAGCCAGAGCTGCTTCTGCAGCTACTATGTGCTCTAGATTGACACCAGGGCTGCCAGTGCCAGCACTTTTTTGTGCTCCAGGCTAGATCTAGCCCACAATGAGCCCTGTAGTTCAGATCTGGCTGGGACACAAGGTGAGTTTGACACTCTTGATCTAAACTAACCTTCATCTGGTCTGAGGTCCAGTGTTGAGGCTTTTATCAGGGTCTGAAGTGATGTCTCCATTGAGTTTTCTTTCATAGCATCCACTATGTTTTACAAATGTACTGGGTAGACAAATTGTATATTGGATGAAAACATTATTAGGAGGACATTAAAGGATCTGGTAGAATAAGTCCTGAGAGAATAAGTACCATTGTTTCAATGTGAAAAATATGTTCTTTCTTTGAAATAATGGGCATTACTCTTGGGTTAATCCAAGCCATTGGTCACGCATCCACAATTTTGAAAAACTATCTGGAGAAATGGATAAGATTAGACATGCTTTAAGATCCAAAAGCATATGTGCTGTTTATGGGAGTGATCTGGGCGAGAGGACAAACTGGATCAGTCAGGAGTGGCACCTGACCAATTAAGGTATTGTACGGTCTTTAAATTTATTGACTTTTATTTTCAGTGTGTACTCGGAAATAAAAAGAGGATTACTGGGAGTTGGCATTATTAGATCCCTAGAACTGTGGCTACTCATAAAAACATCATCATACTCATAAAACAGCATGGGTCCAAATTCCCAGAGGTGGGTAAGGCTGCCATTGTTGTCTGGAATATTTTTTTCCCTTGGGGGGGGGAAAAAATATATATAAAAATCACTAATCAGACTTCCAGTCCTGTTCCCTCTGCAGTCAAATTTCTGTTTTGCTATAACTTGCCAGAGGCAAAACATTTTAAGCTTCCACTTAGCTGAGCATATTAACATAGCTTCATCTTACAGCTTTGGTCTAGACCTTCTTATTCTAATAGCAGCTTCTTTAACCTCTACACTATTCTTTTCCTACCTACCGTGGGAGGAAGAGTTGTACTGTTACCAAACACATCCACAAGTGGTAGATAGTGGATTGACCTTCAGGGAGGGTTAGATGCAAAATAAGCAGAGGTAACTGATGAATAAGTCACAGACCAAGCAGTGGCAGCACCACCAGGATGTGGTGGGGACAGCAGATAGCCATGGTTTCCCTCTTGAAAAGCCACATATATCCTTTGAGGGTATTGTGACATGGCGAGTACAAGTCGCCTCTATAATAAACCTAGCCCACAGCTGTGGGTCTACAAGTCCTAAACAGCAGAGCAGGCAAAAGAAAATGTTAGAATCTCAATGGCTGAGAAGGTGGATGAAAGCCAGAAAGAGATCCCCATTTGGTCTCCTTGCCATTGGATTAAAGTTCCGTTGTGTCGAGCTGTGTGGAAGCCGTCTGCAACAGCCTCTCCACAGTAAAAGAAGTCTTCCATGTCTACTTACCATACTTACTCAATTATAGTATTGAGTGTATAGTGTATTGTATATAGTATAGCTCATTGTCTTGCATTCAAATACAAAGAAACCTCATTAAATATGTCATCTATTGTTAAACTGCTGTCAAAAGCAGCCTGCGCTCAGTAACCAACCACTTATGAAGTTGATTTAAATGCAGCCAACACTGAGCGTGACTGTAAAACACATGGTATATACTGGGAAAATTTGGGGAACCTACCACAACAATAGCCTTGCGCTGCCCACCTGAATAAGGTATATGGCAGTGCCTATTGTGCTCAGTCTCCCTCAGTGCTGACTCTTTTTCAAGTCATCATGAGCCAGGTATAGTGAATGCATTTTCACTTAGTTTTTACTCCCAGAGCTGAGTTGTGCCTTTCTTTCCCATTTCCAATGATTTCTGTTCACCAGCCTTAAATGCCTGGCAAACATCACCTAATGGGGCCTTAAACCTGTTCACCCCCCTGTCTCTGCCTGTTGCATATGGTTAATGTGACCCATCTTCCATGAGGTTGCCCTGCATCTCATCTGCGTATACATTTTTGGAGGATCCCAAGACTTGTGACAAGAAAACTCAGTTCCAGTCATGAGTGGTGGGCTAATTAGCATGTGGCTCCTTTGCGGGGGGTGTCTGGAGTGTACACATGAGCAGCAGCACTGAGCTATGGGGTCACCATTACTTTAAATGCTGTTGACTCTGGTGGCGCCTGGTCCAGTGAACTATATGGTAAATCAAGAGCCTTTTCGCTTTGGACTAATACTGTGCACAGACTCTTGAAGGCTCAGGACAAGCATAGTGGCTTCTTAACCTGGCAGGGAAAATACCATGCCTCTGTGTCCATGAAGGCAGTTTTCCTGAACCGCATCCCAGGAGAGCTGCTCTTTTGGCGTGGTTCAGTACCCACTGATATATAGCTGCTTTAAGCCCACTTTATTGGAAATGGGAGTATCCTCGCTTGCTTCGAGGGCTTTATGGCATCTGAACCCCCAGCCTCGGGGCTTGGGCTTGCAAGTAGGTTGCCTGCCAAAGGATTTGGAAACATCTGAAGACCCACGTGTGGGTGGAGGATGTTTGGCAGTAGTAGGGCCACTTATGGTTCTGGACTCTTGGATTTGGAATTAGTTTTAAAAAAAAAAGGTAAATTGCGTCAACTTTGAGTGAACGAAGTCATTGGGTATCCATAATAATTGTTTATATGCAAATTTCTATAGACATGTTTAGGAGGAGGGAAGGGGCTGCAGGGGGAAGATGTTGGGGGCAGCAGAGGGCAAGAGGGTTACCTGATCATGCCCCCCTATGTGCACACCCTTGATTTATTTTCAATAATGAGATTCAGTACCTGGCAAATTACAACATTTTCCATGCATAGAGTCTAATTATTGGGGGAAGTCTTGTATTCATGATTGTCTTACATTCGAGCAAATATGGTATTGTGAGCCCACACGCTGCTGCTTCTTATCCCTGTCCGAAGAGCTTTCTTCAATGTATATTGAAGTCAACAAGAGAACTCCCATTGAGGTAAATGAACAAAGTGAGTCAGGACTTTCACCTATATTTTTTCTGAGACGGAGCTGAGATTGATCCTTCTTGGCATGAGGATAGTGTCCTACAAACTGTATTTTCTGATTCCAAGTCTTGGACTATGGTAGTTCATGAAAAGTTTCATTTTAAAATATATTACACTTTACCTTTTTTTTTCCTAAGGTCTGTAAATATTAAAACTGACACCTGAAATGTTTTCAATTAGTGATGATTTTAGATACTGGGGGAAAAAAAACCAGAAAAACTGCTGATATCCAGAGACAGGTATTTTAAACTAACACAGATAAGTTTGTAGTAGGGCTGTGTGAAGCTTCATTTGCTGATTCGATTTGGAGGAGATTGGACCCTATTCAGCACCTGAATCTCCAAATCCAAATCAAGTCAGGAGACCTTTTAATCTCTCCAAATTAAATCAGAAGCCTCCAAATCAATTTGGAGAGATTCGACAATTTGGCCATAGGCACAGCTTTATATGTTTTTTCTATGTACTTCAAGGTACTAGGTGCAGTTTCTGAATGCTGAGATGATGGGGCAGATGGAGCACACAGGAGTGCAGGGGAATCCCCTGCACGCTCAGTAGCAAACCTGGAAGTGGACCAGAAGTATTTCTGATCCACAGTGGACCGGCAGTGGAGTGCACAGGGGACCTGCCCCCCCCCTCCCCCCCGGGCTCAACGACTGGTGCCTTGTGGGTCTGGAGGAGCACCCAGGATCCCCCCCATGGCCGTTAGCTGAGGTGTGGCGGGGGGGGTCCCCTGCATGCTTGGCATGGACCCAGAAGTGGACCAGAAGTACTTTTAGTTCACTTCAGGGTTTGCCACCAAGCGCACAGGGGAATCCCCCGTGCTCCTGTGGGACACTCTTTTCTGCCCCACCATCTCAGCGTTCCCTAGCTGCACCTGGTACCTTGAGGCATGTAGAAAAAACGTATAAAGCTGTCTATGGCCGAATCACTGATTCTCTGAATCAGTCAAATCTTCAGATTCAGATTTGGCCAAATCAAATCGGGACAGTGATCCAAATCAGCGAATCAAATCACTGTCCCCTGAATCTAGCTGAATCCAAATCAAATACAGCCCACTTCGCACACCCCTAGTTTGTAGCACAGCCTGTTGTTTGAGACGTGCTAAAGTCACTATTTCTTTTTCTTTTTCTCCATGTGCTGCTACAGTGGTAGCCTTCTGACTTTAGCCTAAATGCAGACCTAGACAAATGTACATTAATATGGTTTCAAAAGTGTGGAGGGGGGAGCTGCTGCTTGCCCATGCACAGCAGGTGTTACCTGGAACTGCTACATGGGTGTGAGGTACAAGTAGTGATACAAGTGAACTAAATCATGCCAGCTTTAACTCTGATTAATCCAAAGTTAAAGCTATTTTGCTGCACTTGTATTGCTACAAGCTTGGGCAAACATAATAGTTACAGCTTCTGAGCAATATCAGCAGCTGTCTGTCTTCTTCTGAAGGCGCTAAAGTGGCTGTTATCAGTGCTGTGTCCTGTATGTTTCAGGAATTTCAAGCTGCTGAAATGCATTAAATTTTGTTGCTAGATCATTCTCTTGTCTGGAAAAACCTCCCCATTCTTTCAAACATTATATGCATCCCAGCATTGAAAAGGCATCTCATTTCTCTGCCAGGATAAAAAAGGTATATTCAAACCTTTTTCATCTCTTTCGAAGGCAGTAATTTAAAATCTAGTCTTGGTATAATTTCATACCTAAACTGCGAAGTCCAACAACCAGGATCACTAAGAATTGATGTACTGGTGTACATCAATAATTTATCTGAGTGGCATAGGAATAGTTTCATTTTTGGTATGAGTTCTGGACATTGTACATCTTGGCAGGACAGCCAGTACAAACATCAAGGAAGTTACATTTGTAATCATATCAAAGGCTGTGTACACATATTCACATTATCCAGGGCAACTCTCCCAAGTTTGTTTTCCTAAGAAAAGAACTGACCTGTACAGAAGTTCAAGCAAAGTGCCATCAGTGAGGATGCTGGGTTGCCAGGGGTCCCTAGAGCACACAGCCTAGAAGTCAGTGTAGGCAGGAACATTAGGTTTGGGAAAGGTGGAGGCAGGGTCTGTGCTGTGCACAGTATCCTCTAGCCTTCCCCTCCCCTGTTCTGTGTTCCAGCCCAGGTGTGGCTGAGCAGGGAATATGTCTGTATGCTTCCCAGCACCCAAGTGCTGCAGCGTGATTCAGGCAAGAAACAAACCAGGAATAGAACATGCCTCCTAACTGCTTCAGCACTGAGCTTTTCCAGCCTGAAGCACTCAGGGTGGCATGTTCTGTTTCCTGCTTGACTAGGACTGACGCATTACATCTCCCCTTGAGGGAACGAGAAAGAGAAGCAAGCAGCAAAGCACACTGGCTGCTTGTAGGGAAGTTCCATCTCCCAAGAAAGATTCTCTGGGGAGCCACTTCATTTGGGTTGTTCCCAAGATATATTTCTTCGAAACTGGCCTTATTCTGAGAGAAAAATTATGAACTTTTGTACACTCATGGTTTCTCCTGAAAGAAACCTGGAGAAACTGAATGTCTGTCCAAGCCCAAAGTATTCACCCCAAATTGAGCTTGTAGCCTGTTTGGTTGATGTGCTTAATTCTTTGATAGGTAGAGAATAAACAAATTTTACCAACAGGTCTGCAGCAGCTGAAGTTCTTATTTACATACACTTAGCTTAGAGAAACTTTTAGTACAAATAAGAAACTTCTCTATAATATATATATACCTCCAGCACAGTAAAATCTCAGGCATCTGTGTATACACAAAATGTGCTAGTGGATTGTTGTTTTTATTTATTTATTGTGAATCGCAACAAATCAAAGAAATATTCCCAACTGCACTGAGAAATTCTACTTGCTGTGTTGGCCAGGATCACTTATATATATATTCTTTCATGTTTATTTTTCTATACAACCTGATATCTGTCTTCTATTTGGAACTTTTTTAGTCATTCAGTTAGATTCACAGCATAGTCATGTCACTACTTGAGATTGGATCATATATCAGAATTGGCACTGAGCTGGAACATGGCTGTTCTGGAACCAAGCAAAGTTAATATTGATATTGAAATGCTCATTGTGGAGCATTGTTGTATATCCAATGCTTAAAGATTACAATCTCCTTATCTTCTGCTTTCTAAATTTTCACTATTGCTGTTCATTTGTGGAATTTGTATTTAGCTTGGTGTGTTTTTTATTTGGGTTTTATTCTTTTTTTTTAATGGCCAATCAAGACTTATTTTCCATTTTCTTTAGAATTAAAAGTAAACATGTAGCTCACTGATATTTATTATGGTTCTGGCAGTGTGGACAGAGCCATGGGAATATAGAGATAGTAACACAAGGTTCCATGCTAAGTGGTGAGGGCATCCAGTTGTGGAAATGTCCCCTATCTCCAAAATACAGTAATGCTACCATCACTTTCAGGCACACTGTGTGGTTACAATACAGCAGTTCTGTGTGGTTCCCTCGAACTGTTGGAGCCTTACAATAGACAGTAGTGGTTTTGTGCAATGAATGTGCTCCCATTCTCCAGTTTGAAGAGAGCCTTTAATGATTCACCATAAATATATAAGAGAAGAAACTAGTACAGATGCATCTTTAAAGAAGGCTGTGTGATAAATTAATGTTTCTATGCAGATTTAAATCTCTTGTTTTCTTTCAGAATTCCTAACCAGATTGCTGAAAGCATTAGCTAGCTTTAAACTAATTAATGTCTCTCTCCTTTTTTTAGGTTTTTATAATCAACTCTTCAAGTATATTCTTTCTTGAACCTGCAAATGAAATGAAAAATCTTCTGGATGAGCACACTGATATGTGTAAACGCATTCTTAATATCTACCGTCACATGGTGGTGCAAGTAACAATGGACAAGAAAACTTGGTAAAAACCTCATATTTTAATCTTAAAAATTTAATAAGCAAATAAAAATGGACTTATTAAAAATAAAATCATTTTAGTGGGAATTCTCCAAACATGTCAGCGTTATGAGTGATTGTTGGAGGTGACGAGCTCTTGGAGTCCCCCTGAAAGACCATTCAGATAAGCCTAATTATTATGACAAGTGTCCATGGACAGCAGCAGCCTAGCTGGAAGATGAGTGGCTAGTGGAAGGAAAAGGGAAGCCCTCTGTATGAAAATTTATTGGGAGAGAGGTATTAGTTAGATTTGAGAAACAGAAACAAGCAGCTGCTAGGATCCTCCTCCAGAGGTACTGAAACAACTGAAGGCAGACACCTGCTCTGATTGCTCACTCAAGACCTGTAGGGATATAAAAAATGTTGTCAGTGTGTTGCCTTTGAGGCTCCAAATGGATTCTCTATGAAGACCATGACATTCTCTGATCTGATCTGCATTTAGTAAGATAGAGACCATATGTCTTGACATCCCATTCTCTGGCCTCAAATCTGCTAGCATCTAGACTTGGTACTTCCTGGCAGAGGACAAGAGCTGAGTTGCAATAACTGGGGAAGCCAGCTTCACCACTTGTGGAGGAGTTACTGTTGGGTTTGGGTACCTAGTCTACTACTAATCTTGCTGTTTTATGATGATGATTTCTCCTTCCTCCTCCCTCTCCACTAAGAGTGTTTGGGGTTTGCTGTTACCTATGACCCACTGCAGCATATTTTTGGGAAGGAGGTGCTTGAACTTCTTCAGTTCTCTTCTGCTCTGTTGTTGGTGCCCCAACAGGTCTTGTCCAATTGTTCTAGCATTTGATAAATGGAATTTCCAAAAGTGTCTGCCATTCAGACTGTTTGCCTGCAGCAGCTATGATAAGACAACAATGCACAGATCCTTTTCTGGTATCCCCATTTGGGTGGGACTGGAGTGATATTAATCAGAATATGCAACTATGTTCACATGTCTAATTTTTTTCATTGTTTGAGTTGTGTTTGGTTGCTTGCCAATGTCTCCAGAGTTCTTGGTAAGTAAAGCTAATAATAGTACTTCACAAGTGAAATCTGTGGTTGTCTTAGCTTCCTAGTACAAATGTGGGAGTAAACTTAGAGATCTATCAATACAGTTAGTTATCAATAGATAATCAGTTATTTATTCATAATGAATTGTAAGTTTTCATCACTGTGTAACATTTTAAAACAAATAAATTCTCAGCTAGTGCTACTGAACTCTGACTACAGATAAGCCACTCTTTAAAAGTGATAGAACATATTTATTCATTATCATGGTGCCAAACACTGTTTTGGTGCAAAAATGTAGTCCATGCAAAGATTAGACTTATTCATCTAATTACCATATTTACTTGAATCTAAGACCACCTTGAGTTGGAGATAACCCCCCCACCAAGTAATTAGATTCTGTGTTTGGAAAATTATAAATATGTTCTGATTTTTCCATGTATTGTAGCTAAGTATTGGGGGGCTGTCTTAAATTCATCCCCCAAAGCAGGAGCTAGAGCAGGGGCGGGCACCTTTTGGGTGGAGGACCGCTTACTGAGTTTTGGCAAGTCATTGAGGGCCATATGATAGGCAAACAGAGGCAAATAAATATTAATTTTCTAAAATGTTTAGGAGCCCCATGGGCCAGATAGAATGGCCTGGCGGGCTGCATCTGGGCCACATTTTGCCCACCCCTGAGCTAGAGGCCAGATTCCTGCCGCTGGCCTCCTCTAACTGTGTCCCGTCATCGTCGTTTTCCACCCCTCCCCCCCCCCGCCTATCCTGTTATGGCCTGTCATTTGTCTCCTGTCCCCTCTTCCCCACCTCCCATGTGCCTACTCCCTTGTTGCCTGCCTCCCCTTCCCCTTGTCTCCCTAATGCTCCTCCCAGCCATGTACTGTGAGTCTTCCCTGCAGTTCTGCCACCATGCACCCCATCATCTCATGCTTCATGAGCTACCTTAGCCCGGGACAAGCAGCAGCACAGCTCCAGGCTGGCACTCTTAAGATGATTTTTTTTCCCCTCACAGTGATGGGGAGGAGAGGGGAATAGCCTCATTTTGGATTTGAGTAAATATGGTAAAACTTTGACATTTAAGGCCTTTGGGAGCAGGTGATAAGGCGTAGCACACTTGAAAGGGAACTAGAGGAAATAGACTTCAGAAAATATGAGACAAGAATAGTAGACTTCTTAAAATACAACATATAAAGCTTTTTTGGACTCTTATCCTCGATTATTAAAAAAAAAAAAAAAGTATTGCCAGAAAGAAACAGTGTGAACTGTCTTCTGTAACAAGGAACCTAGTTTAAATATATACTAAAAAATAACTCTGATATTTTTTACAGGGAACAGATGCTGCTTGTGCTGCTCCGGGTCACAGAATCTGTTCTGAAAATATCACCCCCAACTTTCCTGCAATACTATGGAAGAAAGAATTCTACTTTAGCAGGAAGACTCGCAGGACCTCTTTTCCAGGCAATTAGATACACATTTAATATGAATTTAACTAGATCAAAAAAACTAGATATAACAGAACTAGTTGACCCATTTGCAATCCAAGACCAGATTTGAGAAGTAATTGATTACCTAAATTACAATATTGAGAATGTTGCAGATTAAAGGATCTGTGATATCTAATATGACTATTTCTATGTAGTAGCAGGCTGACAACTATTTTTGTCAGTCACTCGGATATGCTATTATTGCATTTAGACTTAAGTTAAATATATGTAACAGAAAGAGATCTTGGGTAACACTGTTGGTAGCTATGCCCTGAAGAATAAGTTAGCTTGCTAAATTACTCCCCTCATTTAGCTAAAACTTACCTGTTCTCTAGCCCTTTTATAACTTCACTGATGAGATCATTTTAGACATTGAAGTTGTGCTTACTCTGTATTTGCTCCTACATCTTCACTCCATGCAATAGATATCACTGCAGCTTTTCTGTACTGTTCAGAACAGTAGTTTCATAGTAGGTAGGTTCGGAAGGGACCTGAGCAGATCATCAAGTCCAGCCCCTGCCCTGGGCAGAAAAGAATGCTGGGGTCAAACAACCCTGTAACCTGTCTAGATCTAGTTGCAGCCTGTCCCTGTCCTCCAGCATGCTCACTTCTCCCCACATCTTAGTGTCATCCAAGAATTTGAACAAGGTGCTTTTCACCCCCTTGTCCAAGTCGCTGATGAAGATGTCGAACAGTGCAGGCTCGAGGACTGAGCCCTGGGGGACCCCGCTGCCCACATCCCTCCAGGTCAAAAAAGACCTGTCCACCACCACTCTCTAGGTGCAGCCCTCCAGCCAATTTGCAACCCATCTGACCGTGTGGGCATTGACGCCACAGTCGCCTAATTTCTTAATGAGAATGGGGTGAGATATGGTGTCAAAGACCTTCCTAAAGTCTAGAAAGACTACGTCCACTGTGACAACTGCATCCAAGGATTTTGTGACCCAGTCATAGAAGGCCACTCCATTGGTCTGACAGGACCTGCCTCAAACGAACCCATTTTGGTTGCCCCTAAGCATGATCTCCCCTGCTGGCCCCTTGCAGATGCACTCCTGGATAATTTTCTCAAAGAGCTTCCCCAGGACCAAGGTAAGACTAAGGGGCTTGTAGTTTCCTGGGTCCGCCTTCCTCCCTTTCTTGAAAATGGGAACCACGTTGGCCCTTTTCCAGTCCTCTGGCACCTCACCAGAGCACCACATGTGCTCATAAAGCCATGTCAGGGGTCCTGCAATGACCTCTGCTAATTCCCTGGGCACTCTGGGGTGGAGATCATCAGGACCTGCTGATTTGAACACCAGAAGTTCCCTAACTAGGTCCTCACTGATCCTGGTCCTGGCAGTGCCTCCCCTGGGTCTGTGGGGGAGCCCATTGGGGAGATGCCCCAGTCCCTGCTCAAAAAGATGGAGGCAAAGGTTCCCAACCTTTTTATACTGTGGACCAGCATGGGAGCAGGACAGGGTGCAGAGCCAGCTGCCTTCCTCCCAGAGCTGCCCCATCTCCCTGCTTTAATCCCGCATGCAACTTCTGGCAGCGGAAGCCACTCGCCCAGATGGACAGATGGGGTCCGTGCAGGGGGCTCGTGCCACACCCTGGCAACCAACCCTTCCCAGTGGTTGGGAACCTCTGGTTTAGAACATGGAGTACAATGCAGGCTGCTTCAAGACACCAGTGGGTAACCCAGGCAGCAATTTAAATTGTGTAATATTATTGGCAAATCCTATACATTCTTATGAAAATGAATTAAGCAGTCCTGCTACTACTTCTTGGAATACTGAGCCTCAGTATGTGACTGTTAGTATCTAATTAAGGATAGTTAAATTGTAATTCAGTGTCCTGCCACAAACAGTTAATTAAGTACCTCTGCATTTGGTCTGGCAACTTCTTAAATTACTTAAGTACTCTCTACCCAGTCCTGCTGTAAATTAAGCGGACTTTTGCACACTACAGAGTTTTAACTCCATGCTTAAAGCTCCCCTGTGGTGATAGAACCCTTCCCTTGTAGCAGAGCAAGGTTGCTGCTATCTTGCAGGATTAGCCAACCAGTGGGCATTTTGGCAAATTATTTATCAGCTAAGTCTGCCATACATGGCCTAGATTGTACCAGGATTCCAAATGAAGACTCTGTACTCTGGAAAATGGTGGGTTATAAACAATAAAGGAGAGATTAATCATTTTTCTTTACAAGGAAAGTCAGTTTGCTGACCTGTTAGAGATGTCTGTTGCTAGATGCTTGTAACTTTTCCTTGTGAGAAAACTAGTCTTTTTTTTTTTTCCCCTGGGAAAGCAGAGTATTAATAGTGTTCTTTAAATCAGACCAATATCAGATTAATTTTAAGTATGTTTTATGGACTAGAGTCACGTATGACAACAGGCTAAAATTTATTTAGGAGCTCAGAGTTACTATTCAATAAAGAGTTGGTATGGTCTGGTCAATCTTCCCTTGTACAATCACCATTTTGTTGCAGTTGACTCAGTTGTTGGACCCTGAATGTTTCTAAGCAACTTTGTACTGTGTGTCTAGCTTTGGATCTTTAAGGCACACTTCTATCTTAGTATCCTCATATGACACATGTTGTTTGACTCTGCAGCCCAGCCATCTCTCAGGCCTTATCACAGACCTCTAGGCACCTGCTACCTCCAGATGGCATATGAATGCTATTCTGGAGTTTTATTGCTATATGCACTCTTTGCTTGCAGTTTTAATTCCTTTGGGCACAACATGGGAGGAAAGCAAAGAATAAGCCTTAGCAAAGACATTTCTTACCCACAGTCGTATAGCTATTAAAAAATTCAAGTGACAGATTATGGGGGAGGGGAAGCAAAAGTCCAAAAATTCACCCTGTACTAGTCAGCTTTCAATCCATCTGCAATGCTTTGTTAGGATTTCCAGGTAGATAGAATTCCTTCTGCCACTTTCTCTTTCGCCCTCTCCCTTCCCTGTGGTCATGTTCATCTCACAGAGCTTCAGAGCAGTTAACTTTTTCCTCAGTGTTCACTCTGTTTTCAGCCTGAAAAAGCTAATCCTTCCTAAATTAGGCTTCTACCTGGGCAGAAAATTCACCGTTCTAAATCAGGTGTCAGCACCCTATGGCTTATGGGCAAGAAATGGCCCACAGGAGTCCAGTCCTACATGGGGCAGCACAGAGGTCAGATGTACACAGCTGGACTGTGCTGCCCATCTGCTCTGCAGCAACCTTCTCTGCAGCCCTCCCTGCTGTTGTCTTACGTCTGTGTCTACCCTTGCTGCAGAATTTGTGCCTCTCCATTGCCCATGGAGTTGGGGATCAGCAGCAAGTGTAAGTGCAGACAACTTGGGTGCTCTTGGGGAGTGGAGATTTGACACCTACAGCAAAGGGCTGAGTTGGAAGCAAAGATCCATGACAGCAAAACATTGCCCAAACCCTGTTCTAAGGAGTAGAGACAGTAGTAGAGTCATTCAAAGTTGATGTCACAGATTGCAGTTACAAAGTCTTCTCTGTGCATGGAGTTTGGGGAATATCTCACTACTTTTTAAAAGAAAAGAAATAAACTATGAAGGAAGTCCAAACTACACTAAAATGGTCATATAAACCTGTTTAATATTACATTTAAGTTACGAATGTCTGTTATGAATCATAGATGTAGTTAACCATGTTAATTTGAAATCAAGTAGAAGGCAGGGTAGGTATGCCCATTGCAGACTGACTAAAGTAGATATGTAACACAAGCTTTTTTGGGCTAGACCTTATTTCAACAGATGCTGTCTGATGAATTGAGCTCTGACCCATGAAAGCTGAAGAGCGAGCGAGAGCTCTACTTCAGTTAGTTTGTAAGGTACAAATATACTCTGCCCTTTATTAATCATACCAGTCTGTTTCTACAGCTAAATAATTTAACATACTGCACAGCTATGAATGGGAATAAAAACATTGTAAACAAATGCATAATCACATGAGAATCCACATAAGATTTATGCATGACTGGTGCAAGGAGGGGCATTATGAACACTGCATAGAAATACCTGTGACAGATAACAGAGAGGTTATTTCTGCTTTAAAACCATAATGTTTGAATGCTTTTCTTTTGCCTTATGTTGGGAAACCAACTACTATCACTTTATTTATTCTTTTAGACACTTATAGTAGCCTGGATCAAAGCAAATCTAAATGTGTACATCTCCCGAGAACTTTGGGATGACTTGTTGTCAGTAATGTCATCTCTGACATACTGGGAAGAGCTTGCCACTGAGTGGTCATTGACTATGGAGACACTAACTAAAGTATTAGCTAGAAACTTGTATAGCCTGGACCTCAGTGACTTACCATTGGATAAATTAAGTGAACAGAAACAGAAAAAGCACAAAGGCAAAGGTAAGAAAAAACCTATTGTTTGACTGATTTTAATTCAATCTGGGAATGTGGGACATTATGAGCACACAGTCTTGTATACATTTGAGGAGGCAACATAGCCTTATGGATGGAACACTGTACTGAAACTGGGGAAGTCTGTGTTCCCTTCCTAGCGCAGTAATTGACCTAATGAGTGTGGATTCTGTCCAATCACATCTGTGTGTCAATTTCCATATCCTTAAGACTGGGATAATGATATTGATCACTTTTGCAAAATGGTTTGAGATCTGATGATGAACAGCTTTATTACAGGTTGGTACTATAGATAGAAATCTGTAACAAGCATTCGAAAATCACGTTTTTTTCCTAGTCTGCTTGCTATCTTACAATTCTGATTGAAAAGATTGTTCAAAAGAAAGAGAAAGATGCTTGTTTATAAAACTCTGGATATTAATGAGAAATTATGTATTCTGATATTTGCTTCCCTTTGGGAGGGTAGAGATGCATGTTCCTGTTTCCCTTTATTATTAAACACATTTTTTCTACCTCCAAATTCTGCTTCTAAGAAATACTCTTTCAGAGGTGCAAGGAATATGTTGTTTTCATTGTTGTTCTATATCATGTAGATGGGAGGAGCGCAACATATCTTCTTAAACTTGTCCATTAAAATTACTCCAGAGCTTACCTTGTCTGTCTTCTACAGTCTTCTCAGGCCCCATTAATCAGCAGGGATCCTAGTTTCTTCCATTTAAAAACCTCCCAAAATTCTCTGATGTTTAAAGAACACAAATCCTACTCCGAAATCCTCTGACTACCCCCCCCATATGCATTTTTCAATGATTAAAATGGAACGCCACTGTAGAAAGATTGATTGATCAATTGATTGATCGAATAGTAGGGGTTCACTGATAGAGATTTGGGGGACTGATATTGAGAGCTGATGTTTAAGGAGGCATATCGGCCAATACCATTCTGTCACTGGTAGGTGTTGTAGGGCTTTAGCCCCTTCTTGATAGGTGCCTTGCCCCCAAGTGATGTCAGGGTGAAATTGGGCTCTGGTGCCACCTAGATGATTCGGGTGCTGCTCCTACTCACCTACCACGTCTTTGTGGCCCTAAGCTGAAGGGGTCTCGACCCTGATCTTTCTTCGTGGGGCTCCAACCTCCCCTTTACCCCACCCTTACCACATCCAGGGCCTGGGCAAATGCTGCGCCCCATAGGTCTTCCCCTAGATGATCTTGCCTCATCCACGCCGCCCACCTCGAGATGGGTCCAGTTTTCCCAGCCAGCAAAATCTTCCCTGTGGTCGGTCCCTCAACTTCAGGCCAGCTCAGGCAACTAAACTTGCAGCTTGGGGTTAATTGTAACTAAACACTCAACTGAAAGTGTCCAGCGTCTGCCAACAGGCTCCTAAGATTGTCTCCCAGTGTTCACTCAGGGTGAAGGGGGGTGGGCAAAGGCGGCATATCAGGCAATGATGGGGAGGCACCTACCCCCTGAGATTTCTGAGTTCTGGGCTGGTGCTGCTTCTGTGTCCCAGTGGGCAGGACCCAGTGGGGGAAGGAGTACTATGCCTCCATGGCCACCAGGGTGAGATGCAGCAGTGACAGGGAGTTGTGTCCCTCACTGCAACTGAGTGGGCAGGGGGCATGGTCTGGCCAGGGTATAGCCCAGTGCCCCACCCTCCTGATGCATTGCCTGTGTCCCTGAACCCTTGCCATTATCTATGCCCCTTCTCACCCCATAGATTTACCAGGAGGGAGCTGCTTCTCATCCCATAGATTTACCAGGAGGAAGCTGCTCTTCATTACACTGCCAGGCTGCCATGTGTATGTGTGCACACGTGCATGTGGCGCCCCCTACCCCCTGCATCCCACTCCCCCAGCCCCAAGCAACCCACTGCAGCCTGGAACTCTGCCAGCCTGCAAAGGGAAACCCACAGTTTCCCACATTTTTCTCCTTTAAAGGAGAAAATCTACCTTTTGCCATGTTTTTTTCCATGGGAAAGGGAAATGGAAACCAGGTCCCTATTAATCATAGAGTGAAAAACAGTCATAAATGTATTCCTGCATGTCAGCAGTGAATGAAAGTCTGTGCTTAGATAAAAATGGGTATAGTTAACAATACTTGCTTAAGCACATATTCTGAAGCATGAAAAAGAGAACAATTTATTTAAAAAAAACCCAACCCCAAACATCCTTATGTATGGAAGACCAAAACACAACATTCAGACCAAGAAAATGCATTCAAGTGATGGCATATTAGGCCATCATATTGAGAAGAGAACATATTGCTTACACTGTGGATCAGTGTTCTGTTAAAACATTTTATTGGTGCTCCTCACTTAAAGTACATGTTGTTTATTTAAATAGTTCCAGCACCTACTTTAGTTAGCATCCTATAAGTATTACTTTTGGGGAGCATTTGCAAAACTTCCATTCAGAATTTCTCTTTCTCTTTAAGATCATTGAAATAATATTTCATATTGTGATCAGTTTCATATGGACCTTACAAATTCATTTTCCATTAAGCCATTTTATTTTTTTCTTATGTTAAAATGTTTTGATATTTTTATCACTTATGATTCCTAAATCTCCATAGCATCTAATTAATTAAAACACATGGTTCACAAATTGTCTTATATATGTCTTGTCTAGTGGCAAAATAATGGAAATGTTCTTGGAAAAAAGGATAGGTAGCTACAGTATTTATTTTATCTATATATATCCTCTCTAAACTTATTTCTCTTGAATCTGTGAACTAAAGAAGTCAGAAAGGAACTACAACAGTAATAGTACTAGAGGCTTTGAACCAAAATGGATGTCCCTCAATTGATGTTGGTTGATAAGAGTTCAAAGTTGATTTATTTTTTTTAAATGCTAGTATACTATACAGCTTATATAGTCACATGCTTAACGTTGCAAGGCTGATACACTGACAATGGAGTGGAAAATATTGGAAACGGTGACCACTTCAAATATCTAGTACATAAGCCATCTCATAGGATTAAATGAATAAATCACAATTATTTTTGCAGGAGTTGGGCATGAGTTCCAAAAATCATCTGTTGATAAGTCATTTTCTAGAGGCTGGAGCCGTGATCAGCCTGGACAGGCTCCAATGAGACAGCGCAGTGCTACAACTACTGGATCTCCAGGAACAGAAAAGGCAAGAAGCATAGTACGGCAAAAAACAGTTGGTATGTATCTGTAAAAACTGAGGGGTGTGTTGAGAGAGGAGAGGAAACATATTCATAACTGAACATTTTTTGCATCTACTTGGAGAGCTTTTCTTTCTATGTGCATTCATTTGTAATGTATTTGAATATGTTGTACTGTCTTTTATAGCGTTTTGTGGGCAAGTGAAAAGCATTTGGTTTCTAAATTTAGATTTTTGGCAAGTGCAGATAATTTTAAGCAGTGTGTTGATGCTTTGCAATAAGTCCCATTGTTTAAGCACAAATTACCCTTATTTATAGAAAAATTTAAACATACATTGTTTTAGTCCTTTCTTGCTTTCTAGCTAAATAACATTATGCGTAGTTAGTTAATATAAAGCCCTCTAACAAAGGTGTCTTCATACTTTTTTTTTGTTTAAATTATGCAAGGGATTTCCAAACTACTGTCCTGTAATGTGAAGTATGTGAACCAGCTAGTTATGAAAATGTTTTGTCTTTGATATATCTTAAAACCTCCAGGATCCATAGATATATACACATGTGTACAGATCTAAATTTATACAGATCAATTTCTTGTCTTCACTACTTGCAGATATTTTTTCCTGTTTTAAAAATGAGTAGTGATGGTCTGTGTTTCTGGTGGATTACTCAGACTCTTACACATTTGTATGAACTGCTTAGGAAACTCTAATGTGAAGGGGATGAAATGCTTATATACCAAGCCATCTCCAAAGATGATCTGTGCTGTCTACTGCATAAAAGAAAATTACATTGATTTAAATTTCTTATTTAAAAAAAATAAAATCTTTAAATAGAAAATTATATTGCTGTGTCAACATCTTCATAATGGTAGGTGATCTCATTCAGCAAGTGCTGTCTGTTTACTAATGCTTCCTAAGAGCAGGTACACTCTGATACAGTTTGTGATACAGGGAATACAGGTCAGCAACTGAGTTTATAATTGTTCTTCCCTTTCCCCAAAACTTTAGAACCAATTTAAATTTTTAAGTCACAGGGTTTAATTTAATTAAGATTTTCTTTTCTCTTCAAAATACTTTGCAATATTACTAGAAAAGTGTAGACCTCCACCAGGACTGGAGACGCATTGTATCAGGGCAGTTCAGGCATATAGGACAACAATCATGGAAAAAAACTTTTCTGTTAAATCTTCAGTGCTTTCAGAACACAATGCCAGATTAAAGTTTCTGTTTTGGTTTCTTGAAAGTGTATGCATTTCAGATATTTTGTCAGATGCTACTGCAGTTTGGCTAAGTTTTTAATGAATTCATGTTAGTATGTTAATTTCCTTTTAAAAATTGGGTATTTGCATGGTTTGGATCCTAAATTACTGACACTTATCCTGATCAAGCAATCCATTTTACATAGTCAGCATCAAATTAATCTAACTTTAAGCTTCTCATACTATAGCTTATATTGCTTTTGCTTTTGTCGTCAAAGCAATCATATCTTTATAGTCTATTTCTGCATTAACATAAACAGTTAATATCTAAGACCGCTTTCATACTTGCATGGAAATATATTTTCTGTACACAGTCATACCAATACTAATATTACAGTAAGGTAGAAAGGCATGAATTAGTTACCAAAAACTGTCTCCCATATCCTTTTATTTATTTTTTTTTTTTTTAAAGAAAGTTTTTTTTTTCAATAAATCTCCACACACATGAGGCTTATGGAGTTCAGGGCTACATGCCTACTGTACAAGGTGGTTGGCAAAATTAAACTGAGTAACTGATCTTATCAGAGAAACTGCTAGGTGTCACTTTTTACAGATGGGATTAGTAGTAAAACTGAAAATCATCCAAGTCTGCCTAAAAAAGCCAGCATTCTTAGCAGGGCATAAGCGATGCCTTTATCTTTTGAGATCTAGGTGTGCTGCAAATGCCTGACACTTTGCCCAGTACAAATAACTGTCCATATTGGTTGTAGGAGTGTAGGTTGTACCTGTGTTGGTCTAAGGATATAGGCAGACAAGGTTCTTTGGGTGAATCTGATATCTTTTATTAGACCAACTTAAATAGTTGGAAAAAATTTTCTTAGCAAGCTTTCGGGTTTAAAAATCCTTCATCAGTCCGAGGAAGCAACTGCAGTTTATGTGCACTCTTTCTGGATGGAATGAATAGTAAAGAAGCCAGATGCTGGTGTGCCTGCAAGAAAGACAATCAGTGAAGATATTTGAAAGAGCCACCTGGAGATACCATGTGAAGAATTGCTGCAGTACAAAAGAAACCCGCCCATGAATCTCATGCTGCTGGTTATGACATATCACCCCTCCCTCAAACCCATACAGAAAATCCTCAAACAATGACAACCCATACTAGAAGCAGACCCAGTTCTTAAAGAGATCTTCCCAGAACCATCCACCCTAGCCTTCAAACAAGAACCTCGCCAACCTCATCACCAGAAGTAAGCTTCCTACGGCCCAGAACATACTGAATGGATCCAAACTATGCCAGGACAAGAAATGCAAAACCTGCTAACACATCTCCACCAGCTGCACAATTACTACACCCCACAACAGAACCATCAGCATTCCTGGATGTTAGCTGCACCTCCAGAAATATAATACATCTCATCCAATGCACCAAATGCCCTGATGGAAAATATGTAAGAGAGACCAAACAACAACTGCGCACCAGTATGAGCACACCGGAAATATATTAAAGACAAGAATACCAAGTTACCTGTGGAGGGACATTTCTCACAAGAAAACCACTCTCTCTCCAATCTCTCTGTTCTAATACTCAAAGGGAATTTACAAAACACTTTTCACAAATGAGCCTATGAACTTCAATTCATCAACCTCCTGGATACAAAAAATCATGGACTAAATATAGACATTGGATTTATGACACATTATATCCTGCCTAACATCTGACTCTACCGGTACCTCTCCACTATTTACTTGCTACATTCAGTCCTTTTCTCCCCCTAAGGCTGTCTCTTACCCACTGACTCCTCAATTTACATCTTCACTGACTGTCATACCAGCCCCTGGCTTCTATATTATTCATTCTGTACAGGAAGAGCACACACCAACTGCAGATGCTTCCTCAGTCTGCCAAAGAGTTTTTAAACCCAAAAGCTTGCTAAGAAAATTTTTTCCAACGATTTAAGTTGGTCTAATAAAAGCTATCAGATTAACCCAAAGAACCTTGTCTGCATATTGGTTGCAGACATTTTAAGTGATGAATGAGTACTGTATTTCTTGTGAAGTATAGTACTAAAAAAGTAGTATCCTTCTAACTACAAGTGTTATCGTGTATACTTAAAATTTACTTGAATGCATAATCAGATAAGATTTTTTAATTTTAGTTCTTATATTAACTATATTTCAAGCAAACTATCTAAATATTTATTGCTCTGACACTGTACTGCTTAACCTGCAGTAAATTGAGAAGGATACTGAACTTTCTTAATCCAGTTTTGCATACAGCAAGTTCGTGATTCATAGTATACAAAGCTAAATTTAGAGCCTCTCGCTGGTGATGCCTTGGTTTAGCAACTAATTTAATTAGAAAACATCATGGTTTCCTTTCCCTTTCTTCTAAAGAACCAAGACAGGCATTGATTATTTCCATTTTTAATCCCGTGCCTCATTATTTTGAACCCTGTAATCATCATGAAAAGACTGTGTTAATACCTCAGAGCACTGAGAGAGGTATTTGTTTGATTTATTTTAAATACGTGTACATAATACACTGTGATAATGGTAGTATTTGGCATCCAGGTGTAGAATAAATCTTTCCTATTTGGTTGCCAGATCCTCCCCTTAAATTCAATGTTTTTTTCTGTAAGTAGGCCTGAATTTAAGTCTGGAATGTAGTCAGTCCTTAGATGTTGCATGCTCTTTAATATGCAGTTCATTTCCTGACTGTGAGGAAATTACTCCTTATGTTTGAGTAGGAGGGAAGTGCATGTTGAATATATTATGGTAAAAAAAAGCTGGGGTTCCCTTTCTATTTATAGGTTCTGTGTACATCTGAGCAGGTTGGGTTTTTTTTGAGTCATCCTCATACCAGCACACATTAGTTGTGCATCAAGTTTGTATATATTTATGTGACTCAAGAACAGGTTTTGATATGCAGTATATACATTTTTAAAGCCTGGTTTTATGTAAAGTATTTTTGGAAAAGGGCCTCTAAACTTTGTATGCATGTGGGTTGAAAAATCTTCTATAATGAATTCAGATACAAGACCAGTCCTAGCCTAAACTGCGGATTTTGGTACTAGAGAAGTATCATAACGTGATATTTGCCATCCTGTAGTCTGGTTATCAGTCAGGAGCAAAAGTGAATAATGTGAAATATCAGGGATGTATTTGGTAGCCATGTTGGTCTAAGACCAAAAAGAAATGCAAAACTCTAAAACTCTTGGTTCAGAGATAATACTTTTTATTAGACCAACTAAGAAATCACAAAAAAATCTTTTAAAAAGATATAAAAGTTGTGTGATTTCTAGTTGGTCTAATAAAAGGTATTATTGGTACTGAACCAAGAGTTCTAGAATTTGCATCTCTACTGTGACAACTCAGTAATAAAATCTTGTACAAGAATCTGGCTCCAAATAACACATTTACTTGCATATCACACTCTCCCAAATAAGATATTACTTTATTTTGGGAAAGTAGAATGATGATTTTTTTTCCACCCCAGAATTCTAACCACTGCAGTACAGGCTTCCCCAGGCTGAATGTTGGGCTCACCATTGCTAAACATTCCCAACTATATGCTGCAGGAAGGCAGAGGCCACATATCAGCCTCACACCCTCTGGCTGCAGCATCATCACAGTAGCTTTTGGTTGATCATCTAATGGGACAGTGATTGTGACAGGGTTAAACTTGAAGTTGTGGTGCTTCAGCCAGAGGGCAAGAGAGGCTGATGAGTGGACTCTACCTTTCCTTTATGAAGCATGGAATCTAGCACAAACTCTGGCAGCCATTCAGTCATCCTCATGCCTCCATCCTGATATAGAAATCAGCTTCCTCATTTAAAACACGACATGCTTACACAAGCAACAAGGTTGCTCTGATGCACTATAATCACAGTGTGTCAGAGCAGACTGCATTAACTGAGTCTGCTGAAGCTATAGTAATTACCATGCTCCAGCAGACTTGAGCATCACATGTATCAGGATCCCCATGCTGAAAAGTGGCAGCAGGGGCACTTTAGGGTGTTTGTTTAATTAGCTTTAGTTAAAGCAACCCCATCCCCATCAGAGCCATTCTTATTCAAGTGTTCCTGTGCCGCACCCCACGCCTAGAGCCTGGGTATAAATGTTCATGCTACCCAGTTTTGGAGGCCTAATTTTGGGGGGTGAAAAGTATGTATGGGATGTGAGTAATTATGGTAGTTAGCAAGTTGGCGTACAATAAAAACAAAAAGCATTGCAAATCCTCTTTTTTGTCTCTTCTTCTAAAAAAAAAAGTATGGAAGGAGACTAAATTTAGAATTTTTTTTTTTAATTGCCTACTATATTAAAAATATTGAGTGTGGCTCTGCCCATTTGTAACCTGTTATAATAGGCTGGTACTACTGGTACTATTTATTTTAAAAGTCCTGTCACCCAACATTTGTTCATTTACAAACCTCAAATCCTGGCTCTCCTCTACTTGACTACTGTTGGGAATATAGCACATCTTATTTAAATTAAAAGTTAAGCTGCACTAGTTAACACAGTTCATAGCTGCTCATATACTAATGGTTTGCATTTTTATCTTAGAAAATTTACTTTTAAATTTCTATTCTCTTCATTTGCAAATGGGCTTTATTAGTCAACAGTCTGAGTTGCTATTTTAGAACAAAGGGTTAAATCTCTTGGATAAAATTACCATTTAAAATGTATGTGGTCTGGTGTTTAATATAAGAAGTTTGATATGTTCTCTTTAGCTTGAAAAAACATCTAATACTCTAGTTCCTTTGATTTAAGATGCGTGAAAATCGTGCCATATACTTAAATAATAGACTATGACTTATAGATCTTAAAAATAAGAGGCAGTTGGAATCTTGCATGTGAAGTTACATGTAAACTTCAGAGTAAAGGAACTTCTAGTTAGTTTATGAGGATGAAACCAAGTTTTAATAGAAAACTGTTTCAGTTCAGAGTTCCTAGGTGGTTTTAGGACTGCCACTATACTTGTCATCTGTATTATTTAGTTTGCATACATTAAATCACCAATTTTTTTCTGCATGTTGCTGTTAGAAACATCCTTTTACTTGGGTTTATAAGTGTGATGTGCTCAAATTTCACTTGTACCATGTCCACATACTTCCGATTCCCTTGCAGATCAGGAGCACTCAGTTTTATTAAGTATAATATTCCAAAACGTTGTGTACATCAGACAAAGTCTGGTTTTAAGTATATCTATAATCTTTATTTTTTTTTAAAGCACCAAAATTCACTTAAAAGAAAATGTCAGTGAATGTTTTTATGTCATTTACTTAAGTTTCTTGCTATTTAAAATGTAGAGGAAACTAGTTGAAAACTGTGAATTGTATCTTTTAAGAGCTTTAATCATACTCAGAATTGAGTTGCAATATCTGTTCTTGCTGATATCGTAGAAAATGAGAATAAACATATTCTATACCAGGAGTCAGTTAAGACTACTAGGAAAAAATGGTAAATACTACCCTGGTTCCATAATCATATGCTTTTGCATAAAATCAGTGGGACTGCTCACATGAGTTTTGGGATGCTGGATCAGGATAAGAAATTGTTCATTAAAATCTGGAACTATATTCAGGAACTATATTCAAATTATCTTTGCAAATAATCAGTTGTTAATTTAATGCTTCTCAAACTTCAATTTTATTTGGAACTATGCCTTGTACTATGAATTACTGTAGACAAAAAATTCAGTTGTCTTTCAGAATGTTTTGTTTTCACAATTCCTGAATTGAATTTAAGATTATTGGGTTATATAAAAATCATGAGACTCATGTTTAACAAGACAGGCAACTCTAGAAAGGGCAAATAAAGTGTAAATTGCTTACTGGATTATAATTGCACAAATTCTGAGTGCTTTCGGGATAGGTTTGAATTTGTTGATATTTTTTTTTCTCCAACCCCTGATGCAGCGGAAAAAAGTGCTATTTCACTTCTCAGTTTTGGTTGGAAATCATTGTAACAGTCATAATATTGCCGCTTTACATAGACAGTTAAAAACTCAAAATGTTTTATGTGTCCACTGATTTTTTTTCTTTCTTACAGCTCTTCCAATATCTGCCGTGCTGAAATGTTTTAATTTTAAAATTTTCTTCCTTTTTATCTTTATTTTCTCTGTTGCTGCTTTTTCTGTGACACAAGCCTTTCATTATAGTCACTCTTCTTTTTTCCTTCCCCACTTCTTTCTTTTCCTTTTTTAAAGCCATGAGAAGCCGATCCATTGGTGAATGTGCTCTGCCATCGGCCTATATACGCAGTGCTAAAAGTGCTCCTGTTCTGATCCATACTTCCAAACCCTTCTTGCCTGATATTGTTCTCACTCCCCTTTCTGATGAGCTTTCAGGTAGTGCCACCTCTGCTAATTTCTGCACCCCCTTTATCACTTTTTTTAATTCTTCTGCTTTCAAATTCTGCTAAATCAATAAATTCTTCAAAGTAAAATATTCAGGGGGAGGGGGAGGAGAAGGGAAGAGATTAAAGAATGAGCATTTTGAGTTGCATGAAATATCATGCTATACTTGCAATCCATCCTGGAACTGTTAGAAGTTAGTGCTGTGCCAATCTGAATTATTGTCAGTGTGTAAATGACAGAACTCTTATTTTTTTTCAGTTTATTAAATAGCTGTAATATAAAATTCAAATGCCAGGAAATAAAAATAATCAACATTTTTATTTGATATGGATGGGGAAGAAGATCTGTTTGACTTGCCATAGTGAATGTTTCAGTATATCAGTGTTTTAACTTATTGTCCACAGACCTTGTACGGGCATTCTTGTGGCAACTGTATAGAGGAATAATTTGTGATTAGATATCCTTTTAAAAATGAAGTACGGTGAAGTATATTCTACAGAATTTTTTTTACTTTTTCATTCTTTAAAACAAAGCCCTTGCAGTAACGTTTAAAAATGAGGATGACATTTGGGTCCAGTGCATGGCTGGAAGTTAGACTTCGTTAAAGTTTCCAAACGTGAAAATGCCAAGGGGTGCTTATTGTATTGCTCATATTCCAGACTGCACTTTGATATAAGTCAACATGGCTTAGGTTCATGATCATATCATCTGTACTGCTTCTGTGGATAGAGAAGATGCCAGTGGTGTCTGAGGCAGTGGAGGCAGCCCTTTCTTATATAACGGAATACTTATTGAAGGTTTCAGGATAGGGTAGAGCTATAACATCATCACAATGATGGCAGTAGACAGTTTGTTTTTATGTAAGATATTAGCCAAATCTTACCCCCATCCATCTCACTCTTTTGATTATTAAACATCCCTTATGGCATCTTGAGTCTGGAAGTGGTTTGGGAGCTGAGTCCTGCCCTGGAGTCCATTTTTAAGAGATAAGACATCTCAAAAACACACATTTACTATAGTTTATGATACTGTGTCTGTTCTTTCTCTTTCTTCATCATGTAATTGAAGGCTTATTCTAAAAGTATCTATAGCACAATCTCCTGTTCTTACTAAGTTTTCACCTTCGGTCAGCAGTGATGAAAGTATTGTTATCATTATGTTGAGACTGTGATTTTGAGCTTGTTCGATAAGAGAACCTTGGGATGACTTACTAGTAAGCCTGACCTGATTCAGAATCATTACCTTTTGTCATGCTTAATCCATCTCAGTTTGGCATCATATATGATTCAGAATATGTTTACACTACAGTCTTGAAGTATGAGCATTAATCCAGCTAGCTCAGGTGCTAATAGCAATGCAGCTGCAATAACATAAGCATCAGTGTGGGTTAGCCACTCAGGTACATATTTAAGATCCTGCATGTCCTTATATCAGCTGTGCTGGAAACCATGCTGCTGAGGCTTCACTGTGTGGGTACCTAAATTATCTCAGATCAGGAACGCTGGCAGAAGTGACATTTGTCATTAGATCATCCCTCTGACAATGCTCTCCAGCTGTCCCGTGACAAAAGGTGCACAGCTGCGGAGTGCTTTAAAAGTGACCAGTTGTGCAGCAAATTAACCCTTATGTAATGAGGGATCAGATGAAGGTGCTCTAAAGTGGAGTATCTTAGCAAACTTCTGTCAGTCCAATCAGAACACAATCAGGTTTAAGCTGATGCAGCCCAGCTTTGCCCCTGGTGCTGTCTGCAGGGAGGGAAGAGGGGTTTGAGGGAGGGAGAACATGCTGCAGGCTGGGGTTTACCCAGTCTGAGCTGGAGTGGGGAATGGGTGGATTGCTACAGTTCCCTAGAACTGCTTATGTGGCCCACAAATAATTGCCTGCCCCTGTTCCTAACTCATAGCACTTTAGGTGAAGCACCATGAGTTAGGGCAGGGGAGCTTACTGTTACCTCTCCTGATTACAGTGTAAACATCACTTAGTAAGGCACTACAACGTTTTTGGAAAAAAAGAACCGTGATTGGATGCTCAATTTATCCAGAGATGGGGCCATGGCTCATGTTAATTTCTCTAAAGGTTATAATTTGATTCTCTCTCCCTACCTGTTTCTCATTAGAATTGTAACTAATCTACTTTTCCTCATTCTTTATCATTGATCTTTTATCACCTGCTGGTGATAATGAAAGGTGTATGAAACTGTTGTTGGAGTTATTGATGAATGTATTAGTAGCTGTTTTACCAGCCATTCTCCTCCTTACTTGTAATAACAGAACAATGAATAGAAGTTTAAGAAGGAAAAAACCCAAAACAAAACATTACCTGCATTCTCAAATTGCAGCTCAGGAGCTCAAGATTAAAACCATGGCAGTGTAGAGAAGAAAAAGGCTATAAAGGAAAACCTCTGAGATTCTACCTGTGTGTTTTAGTATTTTGTCTAAGATGGTGCTAAATGTGCTAGGTAATGGGGCTTTCACAGACTAGTATATCTCACTAATTAGCAGTTTCTCTATTCTTAATGACATCCCAGTCTCTTTTTTCTTTCCTTTATTATGCTTAAATTTATTATGCTAAAACAATTCCTTTTATTCCAGTTTTAATCCCTTCCATGTGCTTATGGTCTTATTCAATTCCATCCTAGTAAGTATATGAATTAGGAGTACTTTCTAAAGCCTTTATTTTTTCCCCCCTCTAAAATATAAAAATCAAATGAGTCATGATAATGATTGGTAGGGTGGGTAGTTAAGATGCGTAGTTCAGTTAAATCATAAAAAAGAGAAAAAAAATTTTAGTTTGCTTGTAAAATTCCTTTTCTAAAATCCTATTTTATCTTCTGAAATAGACGAGAGCCAGTCCTAGGATGTTTTTAAGCTAATTGGTACAAGTATTTTTCTTTGTCTGTTGCATTGTTAGCAGAACAGAATCTTTCTTATCTCTTACCTAACAAGCTCTTATGAGTCTTTTTGAACAGCTTGCCTTCTTTTTTTTCTTTAGTATTCCTAATTAGTTTAGTCAGCATTCCAGGTACAGTAGTATAAGAAACAGGTTCAACTGAATACTAGTTTTCACCTTTTTTGATACGTAACCCACTTAAACCCACCTATTGGTAAAGAATGTTGGGATGTAGATCTCTTGTCCATGTTTTAGGGAGATGGTATAAACTTGTTAATAAAACACTGCTGGATCCCACAAGACTAGAGTTATGTTCCATTTCTGCCACTGGTTTGCTGGATAACCTTTGGCAAATTATGTATATTCTTGGTGCTTCAGTTCTCCATCCATAAAAAGAAGCTAGCAATATTTACCGCAGTTGGTAAGTGTTTTGAGATTTGTAATGAAAATGAACAAAAGGTAGATAGATCAGGTGTGGGGGATAGAGGTTTTCAAGGTGCAACAATAGGATGAAGATAGTTAGTAGATGCGTGCCCATCTGACTGACTTGGAGTTCCTCTTAATTCAGCTGTGGCTTTAGCATTGGTATTTATGCATTTTTACTTACATTATTGAATTCAGTTTTTTGTGCAGAATTTATTATTTTTAACAGCTTGAATGTTACTTACTAACTTCAGTCTATTCCTACATTTGTTTAATAAAAAATTAGCTTAACCAAAAATAGTTTCTAAATATACCTTTGGGTAAAATAGAGTTGTCAAGTTGAATTAGCACCTTAGCTGTGATCTGTTAAGTAGCCTTGTAGCCCTGTACTGATAATGCATCTTGATCTTTTAATGTAGAAACCTTGGTTGAATATTCAACTACATAAGGAAATGCATTTAGGACCACATCAGTTTACTGTCAGAAGTGCCAAATAAGCTACAAGGAGCTTTCTAAGAGGACATCCATATATGGGACCTTAAAAGTATCTAGACATCTTAAAAATCAGAGGAACAAAAACACTTTTCTGTCTTGAAGCAAGTGATGGTGTGTTTTTTCTAAAGCATCCTTCTCCCCCACAAAAATTATTATGGTCCTGAATTAACCCAAATGGTCCTGTTTTTAATTAAATGGGAACACTGCAGTAGTTTAATGCTTTAGTACTAAAGGTGAGGGCAAGCCTTTTTCTTTGTTCTTTCTTGTAGCAAATAATTACAGCTTTTCAAAAACAGTTTTCATGTTCAGAATACACAGCTTTTGAGAAGGCATTTTAAAAAGAAAAAGCCCAGAGTCCTACTCCCCACAGTGAAATGACCAACTGGAGTTATTAGCTGTTTTCAGAGAGTGAAGGCTGTTGATTAGTATCTACATAGTCTTAGGAGTTATGCATTTCAAAGCTGATTAGCTAGTGAATTCCTTTAGCGTTTAGGATTACAGACTGGATTTCCTATAAATATTACTTTGAAATATTTTTTTCTGCATTGGGCCTCTTGCTTTACAGCAAGGATGGGCAAAATACCCCACAGGCTGAATCCAGCCTGCCAAGGGATTTTGTCTGGTCTATAGCAGGTCCCTTGGCCTGCCCAGCCCAGGCGCACAGGGCAGCCTGGCTTATGGCACTTGCAGTCAATCCCACCACCCGCAGATGCATAGTACAACTGGGGCAGCCTGGCATCCAGACTTGCTTCCTGGGTTTTAACCTTTCACTTCACAGTAAGGATGTGATTTAACGATTAAACATTTAACTAATAAGTGCATTGATAACAGGTTATCCTTTACATGGCACAGGGTGAAATCTGGCAGGGAAGCAGAGGAAGGGAAGCTGTGCAGTGCCTCACCAGGAATCAAAAAGCAGGGAGGGAGGGAGGAATTAGGGGGATGGGGGGATTAGTATCCATAGCCTAAGAGAAAATTGACTCATCAATTAAGCAATTGGCTGCTCATTGACAGGTGTTCCCCTCCTCCCAGGGCAGGACATGGGTTGTGTTATTTGGCTGGGCTTGCCTCCTCCCCCACTCCCTAAAGTCAAAGGGCCCCAGGGAGCCCTTAAGCAGCTCCCAGCAGCAGCTGCCTGAGCTGCTATGTTGTTAGTTAATCATTAACCAGTATAATTAAATGAGGTTAAAAGAATATTTTTTTAAACAATATTTATATTCCTATTTTGTGGCAGCCCTAGAGACTCCTGGCTACCACTTGCTGCCTGGGCACCCTAGCCTATCTGCCCCACACCCACCACTGGTTGTGGGATCCATGCAGGCAGGGCATGAGGCCAGGTGGATGGGCGAGCCTGCAGGTGGGGAGAAACATCCAGGAGTCGAACAGGTGGGCAGAGCCAAGGCTGGGGCTGCAATCTTAGGGCAGTGACAGCACAGGGCCAAGGCCTGTGGAAGAGCTGCGATCCATTCCCTGCACATCCCTGTGATGTGTGCTGGTTCCACAGGCAGGGGTGTTTGGGAGCAGATTGCAGCTCTGTCCCAGACCCCTGACCCCACGCTGTTACCACCCCAAGATCCTGGCCCCACCCATCTATCCTGCTTCCGGGCACTGCTTACCCCCACCTGCCTACCTGCAGCCTCACCCTGTCCATATTGCCATGTGTCCTGCCTGTGTGTGTCTTAGCCAGTCTCCATGGAGACCCTGGGATCACTGGGCAGTGGCAGCACAGGGCTGGGACCCCAGGCAGCTCCATGATCTGCTCTCCACACACCCCTGCTAGCAGAACTGCACTCATTGCAGTGGCATATGGGGAGCAGATTGTGGTGATGCCCCAGAACCTAGTCCTGGGCTGTCACTGCCCTATGATCTCAGCCTCTGCCCTGCCCACCTGTCCTACTTCTGGATGCTGATCCCCACCTGTACACAGCTCCATCCCAGCCACCTGGCCCAGTGGACAGCAGAGCCACTTTGGAAGTTTTGGTGAGCTGTTAGGGGCAGGAAAGGTGTTGGCTCAGGGTGGTGGAGTTGGGGAGGGGGTGGGTGCTGACCCAGCCTGCAACATCTCAGCAAAACTCCCTACCTAAGTGGCACTCCGGTCCAAATAATTGCCCACCCCTGCTTTAAAGAGATCTTTCCACTGATATAAAATTAACATAATATATCCATCCATAATTATCTTGAAATAGATTATGATGCTCAAAATGTGGAAGTGTGACCTTACAGTACATAAAGTTAACATTCAGGAGTAAGCTGCTGTAAGTTAACTTTCAAGTATCATAGGATAAGAGCAGATATATGGACATAAACTGCAGAGTAGTTTCCCTGGTTTGTTTTTGTGCTCTTGCCTAGAAATCCTAGTTTTCAGGAGAAAGCTATGCAATTATGTTAAGGAAAAAAATGCTTTCTTGATGCAGGCATGATGTTTCTGCCTGAAGGTCAATCAGCTGACAAAATTGTGGAAGAAGCTAAACAGATATATCTAGACTTATTATATGTGTTCTACATACAGGGCATTTTTACCAGGATTGTAATTGTTGTGCATGAGTCTGACATTTCTACATATTTTTAGGATCTTCAATGTTATGCTCCATTTCTATGAACAGAAAAGCAACAAGGTTTCCAAATTTGATTTGCAACATAAACATGAGAATTTGCAAACTGAGACTTGCATTAGAAATATGATTAAGTACAGGTTACTTTGTTGGGTATCATATCTGTAGTCTTCTTTCAAAACTCATTCCTGTTAAACACTCAGAGGTTAGGAAAACTAAAAGAACTGGTTCAGGAACCTTTGGAAAAAATGGTAAACAAGGAAATATAAATGGTAAGGCACAGGGGAAAAAAAGCTTGGAAGCATTTGTAGGTAGAACAAAGTTGGTTTAGTGAATAGGGAAGAGTGGGGAAACTTTTCAAAGCATTGACAGTGAAAAAGGCAAAGAAGGCAAAAAAACAAGAAGAAAACAATATTAGACTATTTACTATTGTATAGTTACATATTTTTCTTCAAATCCAATTAAAATGCTGGTGAAGCAATATTATGACTGAGAAGTAAAACAATCAGATCAGAGTTCATCATGTCACAGTGGCCAGCCCTGCTTCTGCTGATGTTTCTTACATACTTTACACCCTTAACTGTAGAAACTTACAGAACAATTAGTAATGATATTTGTTTTTAAAAGAGCACTGAGGGTTCAAAGCCAAAAAAATCTGCTAGTTTCCATTTTCTAAAGCCACCTTGGTTGACTTCTGTAATCTTCCCTTGAATTTATATGGGCAGTATTCTACTTGCCCACCTACTCTTGTGAGCTGACCTCTGAATTTGAATCCAAATCTTGGCTATCTGCCAGTTCATGGTGCCTGCCACTAGCTGCTAAAAAGTTGCCTATTTCTCCCGTCTCCTAGTAGATAAAGATGGGGAGGTCATGTGAAAGAGCACGCATTATGGCAGGGGAAGGGGGGAGGCAGGGGGAATGGCTGCCAATTTCAGCTTTTTCACATCCCTTCCCTAATTATATTTATGCTTCTGCAACACCAGTATTTCTAAAGTCTTAGGAACCTGTCTGTCCTTAAGGATTAAGGACATGTTTTCATATATGTGAAAGAAAGATCTGATTCAAGCTCCTCAGGGTACTACTGCAATACGGTTAATAATGAGAAATGCTCACAGATAGTGTGCCAGGCTGAATAAACACAAGTGTACAGCATGTATGACTTGCAGTTGCTGAGGAACTTATAACTTTTACACTTATGAACAAATTAATACATTTCTTAACTGTAACACAAGACCTCTTAATGCATTTCCATTTTTGAGTTCCTTAATTTTTTTTCTCTTCCAAAAATGGGGAAAATATTGATGGCACAAGCAGAACGCATTTGTTTGCTACTGTCTGCATTCTCACGTGTATATATATGATTAGCACATCAGCAGCATTTAACAAAGAGAGATGAAAATGCATCTGTGTTTATTCCAATGTGCTGAGCTCCTTAGGCTTACATATATTTAGAATTCTTCATCCAGTAAATTGATTTTAACATGTACTAAAAATCCACACCACTTATATTTTATTTGCAAGTTGAAGTTCATGTAATACATCAAAGGCTCTCATTGCCAGGGTTTATATATTTGGGATTTGCAGATGAGTGAATTAACATTTCTTTCCAGTACACATCTTGTGTCCCAGAATCTGTTTTCATTTGTGAGTCTCAAACTCTTAGGTCTGCAAAAAAAACTTTCAAAAGATGAACAGATCATAACTGATCCCCTGACATCTGAAATAATGACTCAAAATACTGAGAAGCCCTCCATTTATCTCCTTGAGTTGTTAATTCAAATATTTAGCGATAATTTAATTTTCAATCTCATTATCTAATGCGCTGCTAATTAGGTTATGAAAGAAAGTTAATGGGTGATCAGATTATGAAGAATTGCTGAATTTACTGTGTTTGACATTGCATTTTGGCACCTCATACTTATTTTGTAGGCAGAGGTAGACAGAGAATCTAATATTCTCCCTTTGCAAATAGACTTCTGTATGCCATCATTAAAAACCCATGCAAAGTCTGCTATCATATTTGAAGATGTCCATTGATTATTGTCCATAACTTCTTGATCAGGTCCCAAGATTTAAACCCAGAGCAAACTTGTTGTTAAAAAAGATCATTTACATTTTTATCACAAAAAACAAAAAAATTAAGTATGAAAATAACTCTGTACTCTTTTCACTTCTTCTCCACAAATATTTTCTGCAAATAGATAAGTGGAAATGCATTGTACTTCCAAAATACTTGCATCTGAAAAACTTTAGAAATTTCAGCTAAAAGACTCACTTTTCCCCGAAGAGTGTAAGTAGTTTAAAACCAGAGGTCAATTAAGTACCTTCTGGTCAGTTGCAACTAAATCATACTGGAATATAACTGTGGCAGTAATAACTATTCAGTCGCTTCATTTTAAAATTATTTTAAAATCATTTTAAGATGTTAATATTTCCTCCATTTAACATTGAATAGATCATCTAACACATCAGATATCTTTTATTGTTACATTTTGGTATGGAGTATAAGTTGGTTGCAAATAAAATCACCATTGCAGTCCTGAGTATAAGAGTTTTTAGAAAAAAAAAAAAATTTCAAGTCCCATAAAATGCTACTGAGAATCTCTCTGATATCTATAACTGCTCGACTGTCTATAGCAAACATCTAACCTTGACTGATAACTTCAATTTTTATATCCCATATTTCCAATTTGGTACTATTTAATTTATTGTTACACATTGCTTTTTGTAGCATTTTAGGGATTCTGAAGGAAGAAGTTCTAATTTCTCAATTTTTTGGACTAAGGCATTTTAAATTCATTTTAGGTCCCAGGTTGAATCTAGACCATGGGAGATGCTTCCAGGCCTGATCTGTGTAGCCAGCAGCAGTCATGGTGGCTCTGGGACTGAGCCATGGCATAGGTCTGGGAGTGGTCAGTAGTGTGGGTCTACTGGTAGGTGGTGGCATGGGTCCAAGTTCAGACAGGAAGTATGGGTCTAGGGGCCTGCCACTGGCCATGTCTGGGGGTGGATCCAGAAGGGGTGAAGTGGTGCTGTTGCATCTCCATTTCAGACCATCCCATGGGAGCACCAACTGAGGACTTTTTAAAGTCTCTAAAGGAAGTATGAATTTCCCCCTTCTCAGCACCCCTTCCTTTCCTGTCCATGCTGAGAAGCACCTCCTCCTTCCCCCTGTGTACCACACTTCCTCACTGAGGTGGGTGGGTTTGAGTTGTTCCTGCCCCACTAAAGCTGGGCTGCCTGGGAAGCTGGGCTTAGGCAGGGACAGCAGCAACAACAGACACGTTTCCTCCTCTCTGCGTGATCCCCTTGAGTGTTTCTCAACTAGCCTGGGGAGCAGGCAGAGGCAGAGAACTCACCAACCACTGTCACTGTCCCCAACCAAGCCTAACTTTTTGTACAGCTGCTCCTCTTAGCCCCTGCTAGAGCAGGGCAGGAGCAATGGGACAGTGGTGGCACCAGGGTGGTCTCTGCTTCACAGATAAGGTTCACAGAAATTTAGGGTTTGGAAGGGACCTCATGAGATCATCGGGTTCAGCCCTCCTACTCTGTCCAGTCTCCTTTTGAAGTTCTCCAGGGTAGGTGCCCGTAAGTAGAAAGGGTAAGGTGAGGGAAGAGGGCAGGGAGAAGAAAAGGTGCTGCTGAACCTGGACAGGAAAGGAGTGATGCTGGAATTGGGAAAGAAGAAAATTCTTACTTGATCTGGGGACTTAAAGTCCCCTGCTGCATGGTCTGCCTACCCTGGTGGTGGGAGGGGAAAAGTGGTTGGGAGCAGGAGAGAGCAGCCATTTCTACAGCACCAAGCACTGCTTCTGCACTCCCCTGTTTAAAATTCTGGATCACTTATGTTCGTATCCATAGGGGTACAGGGACCCCATATTCTGTGGCAGGCTATGCTCCCCTTGCCCCCATTCCAGTAGCCCACCAGACTACAAGTGGGCCAGATGGAACTGTTCTGATGGTTATATCTAACCAACAGGCTATAAGTTTGTCACACCCAGACTAGGTAAATTAGATGATGGCATCTTTGACCTTTTCCTAGGTGATACATGTTGTGAATGCAGCAGCCTTCACTACAGTTAATAATTTACACTCATATTAGCAGTCTCAGAAAAGGGGCTAAGAACCAATAATTGAATAGGCAGGAAAAATGCTCCATCTTCTTTCACCTATCAAAATGGTTTTTCTGACCTAATGGGTTCTCTGACCTGGTTTTACACTGGCAGTTCTGTGGATTAAAATTTTAATTTCAAGATCATTGCTTCAATAACTCGTAGTAACTTTACTTGGGTAAAACTTGAGATTTGTTGAGCTTTCCCAAAGTTAACTTTTAAAGTTAGCTTAACATTTTTGATACTACCAAATAGCCTTTTTAGCAAAAAGAGAACGGTAACATATTCTTATTGAAGTATTTTCCAAAAAACAAAACTTTTCCCAGTCATCTTTTTAATGATTTAACTCTTCCAATATACATTATGTATAGAATGCACAAAATTATCTGATAAAATTGCTATTATTTATATAAGTATTTAATTTAATGGATAATCATATTAGCTTTTAAACACAAAAATATACAATTGTAGTTTTCCAGAAAACTGCTAAATTATCTTATTGTTTTTTACATATTTCTCAAGAGTTTAAAATCTATGGAGGCTACTGCTGAGTGCTGATCAGATAATTTGTACTATAAGCAACTGTTTTCCTTTTTTTGAACATGGTCTTTAAAACAATTTTAGTCAAATTGTTTGGCTTATTGGCACAGCCCTAGCTTTAACTGTACTTCCAAATGTTCCATTATCTCACTGTCTGTTTCCATGCATGTTAACATTTAAAACTGTGTTCTGATAGTCTAATTCATATCGCATTCTGTACTAGATATTGTGTGTGTTTAACATTTTAGCATTGGATAAAATATCTTTTGCTCTACTTAAACAATGCACTGGATTTTTCTGTATTTTTAAAGCATTTAATTAGGATTTAGGTATGAATAAATATAGTTATATTTAATTTGGAAGATGTTATATATAACTTTTTTCTTACAGACATTGATGATGCTCAAATTCTTCCGCGTCCATCTCGAGTCAGGCATTTTTCACAGAGTGAGGACACACCAAGTGAAGTTTTTGGCACATTGAATGAAGAACAGCCATTGCCGCGAAGTAGCAGTACGTCTGACATCCTGGAACCATTTGCAGTTGAACGAGCCAAAGGTGCAGTTCCTGTCATTGACAGTTCATCTCATCATGCTCCAAGCTTACAGAGTTCCACTGAGACCTCTTCAATACATAGATCTACTGAAAGTCATGTTACAAATAGCAGAGTGTCTTCTCTGGAAGTTGGGGATAGTATTTATGACCATCTCTGTCACTTAATAGGGCCAATAGATCTTGCAAGTACAGCTTTTGAACAAAGCGAGTGTGTTGACCTTGAAGGTGAAGATGATCTTCTTTCCTCTCTGAGAGAATATCTTAAGGAAAAAGAAGAACTTTTCAATAACCTTGAGATAGATAAATATGAGGCTTCTCCTCGTGAAGTCGATACAACTGTAAATAGGAATGATAGATTACCACTGGATGGATTAGAAAATAGAGATCAGACTGTTAAATCTGCAACTAGCTCCAATGTTGCCGAAAGAGCTGATAATGTGGTGCTAAGCTTAGAACAAAACCAAAGTGGCTTTATAAGTAATATTGCACCTACTCAAGTAGACAGTTTTACAAGTCAAGTGATCAATAAAGCTAGACAGTTTAATACTGATAAACAAAGTGAGATGTTATTTGAGCATGGGACAAGTAGTCCTAGTAGCAAAGGCAGCAAGAGATACCTACAGAGACAAAGAGCCACTGAACCTGATGTAGCTTTGGAAATAGCATTAGCTGAAAAGGATAAAAGTGCCCAGTTTAACGAAAACCTAGCCATCACACATGTTATGCATGCAAAGAAAGTTCTTCTTAAAGCACCAGTTAACCCTGAAATCGTTCACACTACAAGCATGAGCAAACTTTCACCAACTAAAAGGAGTATATCGGAAACAGTAACACACACGGCCAAAATCATGAGAATAACTACTAAGAAAAGAAATAGTGTTCATGTTACTTTTAGACCATCTACTGAGTCAGTGCAGTTTTATAATCCTCTGGAAAACAAAGAGGCTCCCTGGAAGGCAAGACTTCGTAAACTCAGTGGCTTCAGTAGTAGTAGTAGTAGTAGTGCCAACAGCAGTATAAGTGCAAGTAGCAGCTCATCTGCAGTCCCTGAGCTGGTCAGACCAGGAGTATACAGACCTCTAGATGCAGGCAATCCAGCTTCAGTTAGTAATAAACAGATTAAGGAATTTACAGAAGCTGAAACAGCCACATTGCAGAAAGAAGGTATTTCAGTTAATCAGATGCATAACCGTAGTACACTTAGATCATCAGGTCAGGAATCAGGACAACAGCAGGGATCCCTGGGTGGTGTTTATAAAACTGTTGTACATGCTCTTTCGAAGCCGAAGGCAAATGTTTCCCCACAGAGGCAGAACAGAATGCCAGCAGAGGCTCCACTGAGGGATCTGTACAGTCATGTAATGGGCTATTTTGGAAGGAAAGCTGCAGGTGAGCACTAACAGTGTGCAGAGCGTAAAAGGAGAAAGGCAGCACCAGTTTGGCTTAATGCAACTGAAGCAAGCTCTGATAAGCAATCAAAAGGCTTTTGGGATGATCACTGCTTTCCCTGTTTGGTTGTGCATGCGCCTTTAGCCATCTGAATCTTCCCCCCAGCATAAGTTATTTTTATACATTTTAAATTACTAATTTTCCTTTTAAAGATATTCAGTTGAACCTCTTTGCTGCTGAAGAACAAGTCAGGGGAGAGGAAGAGACAACAAATGACCTACCAAGAGATCATATTTTAACATCTTAGAGGGTCTTGAAATTCAGCCTGTTGAATGGTTGGCATATATTTTATAGTGGAATAGAAAGTCCTAATACTTAGTTTGGCTATCAACCAGTTAGGTTGAATTAATTTAATTGTTGGTTCATTTAGAATGTGTTCTTCCTCCTCCTCCTCCTCCTCCTCCTCCAAAACAAAAAAGTCCCCAAATGGGAGTTGGAATTTTTTATTTGGCTTTTAAGCAGTTATTTTATAACTAATGCTAAGTAAAAAGAAGAAAAAAATTGGAACAGAAATTCTATATTATGTTTCATTGTGACAATCCAAAGTGGATTTAGTCTTTTTTTGTTTCTTTAAACCCTTTTCAAAATGTGCTTTGAGCCTTTCTATGTGCATTCATTGAAGTGGATACAGTTACTTCTTGGCAACATTTTTCATTGCTTTCTTTCTTCCTGGGAACTTAGATGTGCATAAAGATCCTATGATAGCTTTCCTTGTGCTAATTATGGGATCTCTGTGGACTGATCAAAAAGAAAAAGGCTGTTGCTCTAATATCCATCATTTTCATTCACATCTTAAATAACCCTAAATGAACAATACATTAACTTTCAGCAGTAAGGTAGGTTTGCCTTCCTTGCATTTGTTATGCGAGCATGTTTAACAGAATGTTCTAAAATGCATCCTGCATTGAGATGTTAATGCCACCTGAGGGCAGTCTTTGTAAACATAGCACAGCAACATTCTGATCAGTAATTCAATGGTACCATAATATATCCCACCAAAAAAGAGAAGAGAACATTTTCCTATGAGTTCATTTTAACAAATTTGTCCATTTTTTAAATAAAACTCAGGTTTTCTAGCAGTTTTTAGATGGGAATTATTTCAAAACATCACTATTTAAAATAAGTTTATATTTAATAAAATCTCTATTATTAGTATAATTAGTTACATATTGAGCTACTGAGAGATAATATTGAAGGATAATTCTTATGAAGTGTATGAGCTGGAACAATTTACAACTTGCAGGCTAAAATCCTATAGTTATTGATAATATTTGTATTAAAAATAATGTAATCATATAGACTGCAAAAAATGAACAAACGAGCATTTCATTAATCACTGGCCATATAAAGAGTTGAGTTTTGATTCCATATTGTACCATCTATTTTTTTTTATTGCGCAAGATTTTATTTGTAAGTGCACTGATTATACAGGGCCACATTGAACTATATCTTTAACTTCAACTTTAGTATCCAGTATTATAGTTCCTTTTTCAGCTATCTTGTTCCTCATTAAGAATACAGTGGCAAAGGTGTTTCTGTAGGAACTACAGAAACATTCTTAGGATCTTCCTTTTTCTTTTTGTAATGTGGAAGAAGGATGTATGCTATATCCTTAAAGCAAGCATTAACAACTTTAAGTAATGCTCATCTGTAAGCTTTCTTGCTATTTAAAGGTTATTCTGGAAATTAACTAACACCTGCTTAATAGGTAAAAAGGAGGATTTACTAATTCTTAAAATTAATCTATTTAAGAGTTGGGAAATGCATGTATTGCAAGTATTTTTTTTTTTTTTAAATGAAGCTTGTTAAGTTGATTTTGTTGTTGTGTGTTTTTAATGTAATGTCGGGTATCCTTTACTATATATAGTTATTCATTTGCTTTTAGTTATTAGAGACGACTTGAGTCAAAAGCCACACCCTGTTGGTAGCGATATTGGCAGTAGCAATACAAATGTTCCTGACCTTATGGATGAATTTATAGCTGAGAGACTCCGCAGTGGTAGTGCATTGGTAAGATTTTGCAACTTTCTTTCACAAATTTAGAAGTAAAATTATTGTTCAGCGTATGAAGACACTTTATTCTAGATATTAAGAATCACGGGCAAGCACATATTAAATCATAAATCTATAGATTTATATGCTAAAGTATTTCATTTTAATTGAGACCCTGATACTGCAAACAGTAATTTTGGCAAATTAAGTCTTCATATGTTCACGTGGATTAATTTCTGTATGTAACTTTGTAGGGTCAGAGCTTTGTATGTATATTTACTGCACGGTATGGTATTGTATATTGCTCTTCAAACTGTCATGCACTTGGCCTCCATTTCTCTTCTTCTGTACATCAAGATATTTTTATTGAATAGCTTTCTCATGTGGACCCAGCCCTTTTCAATCTCTCTTGTAACACTTGTTCAATAATGTCGTGCTATTTGAAACAATTTTATTCATAACCATGAAAGCAGCCTTGAGTAAAGAAAATTGAATTGGGTTATCAGTGGAAGCATCTGAGAACAGGCAGGTGATCAGAAAAGATGCATGTTAACTGGCATTGATAGGGATAGGAAAAGTTACTGTTTTACTACATTCCTTTGTTTTGAACAAAGAAATGGTAGGAAACCGATTATACTTATTATTTCAAAGTTTTTCACTTTATATCTGTTAATAAATTATTTTCCAAAATGCTGGACACATCAAATGTCATTTTAAAAAATGTTCACATGCAAAGTTTGGAAAGAATAATTTAGTTCTCGCCAATAAGAGGTAGAAGAGGAGGTCCTTTTCCCATTATCAGCTGAATTTGATTAATGATTGGTGGCTAGAGATGTGCGTTAAGTGTCTGAAGTGCTTGTTCTTTTTCTCTTTTCTGAACGCATCCCATGTCTTTCCCATTTTAATTATTGATACATTATATACTTTGCAAACGCAGCTGGCCCAGCAATATGTGCAAATTACCCATCAAACTGATCCAGTTTAAAGCTCTAATTAAGAGCTAACAGTAGTAGCAAAAGGACAAAGATCAGATTGGAGCCAATGTAAACAAACAAAGAAATCCTTTTACCATCATCGGTAGTCACTTAGCATTAATTTCTAGAAAATGCAAGCTATTGCAGAAAACAGCTTTGTCAGATATAGCTGTTCAGCAACTTCAACCAAACAATCTTGGCTTGTAAATAGCAATATTGGATGTTCACAGATGTTTGTGTAAAGACACAATGGGATCTGATCTGCAATCCCAATAGTCGCATTTCCTGCCATGTTGCACGTTCATGGCAGGACATACAGTTTTGGAATCAGGTATCAGATTCCAGTCATGCCATACTTGCAAATGCAGGGGGAATCCTGCTGCTCCCTCAAGTTGAAAACTGGGTTCCTGACAATCAGGTAATTGTCAGCTCAGCTGGGGGAACCACACTAGGGTCTGAAACCATCCTGGTACAGTTTCTGATGGCTGACAATCAGCTGTCTGTCAATTGGATCAGGTGCCCACACTGGGGCTAGTTCCAGACCCAGGTGTAATCCTAGACCCAGCTGGCCAGAGCTGCTCAATATGGAGTTTAAAGTCCATGGCAGGGGAAGCCAAAGGTTCCCTTCCACTGGGAACATCTGCTTCCCTGCACTGGGCAGCCTGCCTCTTCCCCACCCTAGCTTGGGAGCCTCTGTTATCCAGCACAGGGTTTAAAGTGCCCCCATTCAGCTCCTTGCACGCCCCCCCAATCTATCCTCCAGCCTGGCCAACAATCAATTGATTGTCTGCCACCAGCCATACGTTAAATTTTTAAGGTACTATACAGACAAGCCATAAAAATATCCTACATTATATGTGGAACATTTTTATGGCTCATTCCACATTTCATGACACCTTAAAATGAGGAGCACATGAAGCACCCTTCCTAATTATGCCATTATTAACATATTAATTGTGATATAAATGTAACATGTAAATAGAATAATTGAGAGAGACCAGCAAAAAAACAACCACTTTATTCTTTTTGTTGTTGTTGTTAGGAAAGTGAAACTGTAGGTTTCACTGTACCTTGTGGTAGTCCATTCTGAGATGTTTCTTTTAGGTTTGAAAGTTACAGGTTAAAAATTGTTAGACTTATCTTTAAACTTATTTTCCTTTCCTAACAATATCTGCTGGAAGTTGAGGTCATGGCATTTTGTTTAACGTTTTGGAAGGAACCTGAAAATCTTGAAATTGAACCTTCTGTCTTTCATTTTAGGAAATGCATGTTTCAGTCTGTATATTTCAGGCCCAGTCTTCCAAACCTTTTATATGCTCAAATAAGGAGATGAAACTTAGCCAAAACATTGTAATTTGAATATTAAAAAAAAAATAGCTTTTTATAAACAACAAAAACTTTACAATTTAGATGGATCCTAATCTTCTAACATTATAAATTTGGTTCCTTGTGATCTGTTTCTTGTATATTGGCATCTATAAATATGCAATAACTGTTTAATGTATATTAGGAAACCTTGTCAGAATGTAAAATAATCTGGTTTCTAGAATGTGACAAGAAGAGGTAGCAGTCCTGGCAGCCTAGAAGTTCCAAAAGATCTTCCTGACATATTGAACAAGCAAAACCAAATGCGTCCTATAGATGATCCAGGTGTTCCTTCTGAATGGACATCTCCTGCTAGTGCAGGAAGCAGTGATCTTATCAGTTCAGACAGCCATTCTGACTCATTCAGCGCTTTCCAGTATGATGGCCGCAAATTTGAAAGTAAGTATATTTTTCCAAAAGTAACCATGTTTTTAGCTTTTTTTTTAACTTTACTTTTTGAAAAATAGGTTTTATTCAGAAGCTTCTGAAGAAGATTTTATATAAATATCCAGCTAATGTCATTAATAAGTTAATCAGTGAAGTTATATAGTTCTTGAGAAATGTAATCTAATTATCAGTAGTCTTCTGACTTTTTAATTCAGTGGAGCACAAAGCAGGATTTGGGGCCCCAGTGAGCAGTGTATTTAATGGAAAAACACATAGAAAGATGCAGCCCTTGCCCTGAGGAACATCTTTCCTGTTAAGTCTCAAAATGTTAACTGAAAGATTCGTGCATTTACTTTCAAATTCTTTTAAAGTTGCTTGAAACATTTTAAAAATGAGTGAGTGAAATCTTTTATGTATAATAGTCTTTGGCTTTGTCGATACAGATGAGGTAAAATAGTCTGCTTCATCATAACTATTTTATTACTGCACACACACATGTGTGTAAAATGAATACTTTTAATTCATGTTTATTCCCATTCTTTCTGATCTAAAGAAGCTGTGCTGTCAGTGAAAAATTATGATTTCTGAGACTAACAGCACTGGGGAAAAAAGCTTCTCATCCTGCATTCATTCGCATTCAAGGAAACCTCCTTAAATACATGATGCATCATTAAACTGCTGCTAAAAGCAGCATGTGTTCAGTAATGGTAACCAACTATGAAGTTGATTTAAATGCAGCCAACACTGAGCATGACTATAAAACACATGGCCCATATTGGGCAAATATACTGACGGGAATCTACTTTTTTTTTTTTTTAAAGGAAAAAGAATTTGTGTCCCAAGTCAAATCAGCCAAACCAGTTCCAAATCCATGAGTCATTCAAGAGCCATATGTAGCCCTACTTCTGGCAAGCATCCTCCTCCCCAGCCTGGGGCTTCAGATGCCTGCCAAAGTATTTGGAATCATCTTATGTTCAGGCCCAAGCCCAGAGGCCTTATAGCCATAGGAGCAGGCTAGGGAGGAATCTCCACTATTTCCGTAAAGTTAGTGTATAGCTAAGATCTTCCCACTGGAAGTGAAAGTGGGAGACTAACTATGCCTTACCTCAAGATACTACCCCCTGCCAAGAAAATGGTTTTTCCCTGCCTGTAGAAAAACCACCATAGTGGTCATGGTATTTCCCTTCAGCACAAACTCCTTTTCCAAGTCGTGGTGAGCCACTGCACTGAATACATTTTTAGTTCCTCTTTGCTCCCACAGCTAAGTTATGCCTGTCTTTCCTATTTCCATTGATCCTTGTTCCTTCATCAGCCTTAAATGTCTGGTAAACATCACAAAACAGGGCCCCAAACTGTTCACCCAGAATCTGTCTGTCACCCCCTCTCTCAGCCTGTTAAATATGTTAGTATGGCTCTACCCTATATGAGATGGAACCAGACCAAGTTTCCCTGTGCCTCATCTGCATATAATTTTTGGAGTATCCCAAGACTTGCAGCAAGAACTCCCAGCCCCAGTCATGAGCGGGGGGCAAATTAGCACATGGATCCTTTGTAGGGGGTATCCGAAATACGCATAATACTGAGCAAGTCTGAGCTGTGGGGTCACCATGACTTGAAGTGCTATTGACTCTTATGGTGCCCGGTCCAATGAACTATATGATAAATCATGAGCCTTTTGGCAAACCTCCAGTAATTAGATTCTATACCTAAAAAATTAACAAATTCATACATTTTCCATATATGGAATCTAATTATGGGGCATTGTCTTATATTCAGAGTCATCTTATATTCAAGTACGTATGGTAATTCCACACTAGATTGTAACGTGTCACAATTTAGGCCCATTTATGGCATGATAAGATGGTAACTCAACCACATTTAATGTTTCAGAGCATTTCTTTAAATATGTATGGAGCTGCTCATCTTCTTGTGCACCATCAAGTGGAAAGTTATGTGGTATAGCCCTCCATTACAGGTAGTCACAGTTGGGGTCTGACAAGATTTTTATCCCAAACACCAAACAGTGCACCACCTTCCCAAGCACACAGTTTTTGGGAACTGGATAAAACGTGTTAGATTTCAGTTGTATGTATAAATTAACATCTGCCTGAAGGGGCTGAAGAATTGCAAAAGGAGAAGTAAAAACTCTTGCTTCTCTATGAAAAAAAATAGTCACTTTTTACAAGTTAGTTAAAAGTTATGTTATCTAAACTTGTTAGATCACACATTTTATCGTTAGCATTATGGACTGCTGGCAGAATGCGGGGGGAAATAAAACAAACCCCTGCACTTTCCTGGAAAACACATTCCATTATTTCAGCCTGACTCCCCAGCATCTGTATAGATTTCATACTTCACTGGGGCGCTTTGACACTTTTATTTAAAGCTGTTTCAATCAGCTATTAGATAAAAGCACCAAAAATCCCCACTGAAGCAAACAGTCTGTACAGATGTTGAGAGAGCTAGGTCAAACTAACGCAATGTCTCTTCTGGGTGTGTGCTGTGGTTGGCACAAGGACTCATCAAGCTTAAAGCACTGAAGCAGGGTTTCCATATCTATAAGCAGCCATGATGTCAAAAATACTAAATCTAAAACCAAGTAAACAAAATAGTGCTTCGTTTCTGTTTGCAGGAAACTTTAACTTGCTGCTGTATTCTCAATTACTATTAATGTTTTAAATTAATAAATTAGAGATTTGTCTTTTAGGCATTTCATTGTTTGGAAGAATCTATATGAATTTTATTTCATTCTTATGTAATTATAACCTTGCCAACTGAGCAGTAGCAGTGTTTCACATAACTCAGTTTTTGCTCTGAAAATAGAGAAGTATTTGAAATAGGAAATAGTTTTCTACTTTAATATTTTGGAATAATTTTCCGGAGCTGTGTATTGTTAACATAAGGGATGTCCATATGGAGCTTCTTTATATGAAATTTTTGGAAATGTTTTTAGTTTTTATACTTGATTAGGAATATTTTTTAAGATTATATTTTATCAACAATGGGTCAATTAACATAGCTTTTTCCTCACTGTAGATTTCAGCTTTGGTACTGATGCTGGGACACCAGCTTCCACTGAGATTGATGCAATTTCAGGACACCAGCAGAGTGCTGAGGAACAAGAAGTGACTAGTTTAACTACACTCCACATAGATTCTGAAACAAGTAGTCTTAACCAGCAACCATTGTCTGCTGAAGCTGCAACTATCACTGGTAAAGTAGTTGTAAAAACAAATTTGTTTTTTTAATTTTGTATCTTGTCCTACCCAGGCTGCAGATATATATATTTGTATAGGGTGATGTTTAGATCTTGGGTATCCTGTTAAGCCCAGTATTTAAGAAAGCAAATGAGTGAAATAACTCAAATAGAAAACTTTCCGTTGATTTACTCTTTCATACCATAACCATCAAATACTAGCATAGAACTTTGTGTATTTTCAGTCTTCTCTGGGAGGTAACTTGGAGAATAATGTGGAAATCTGAGACCACATAATATGCTAGATCTTGTTGATATGTAGCTTTGTAAGAAATAACTTAGTCTTTTAGTATAAGAATCTCCTAAGTTCTGTAATGCACAGTACTCTTTAAAATGAGTGTACAGAGACTTCTTGGGGTACTTTTAAGACCTCTTAAGTTCTGTCCCTGTGGTATCTGGTGGAGCTGGAAGCTTTTGATATGCAAGATGTTAAATTTTGTGCTACATACAGGGCGTTTTCACTTGCATGTCTTAGTGTTGCATTTCTTTTTTCCCCCTTCTCTTTTTGTATGGTGTCACAGAGCAGTGAGGTGCCCTGCTCCTAGACAGGGGAAACTGCCAGGAAAAGAGCCCTAGCAGGGAATAAGGAGCCCAGCTGTGGGTTGCCAGGGCAACCTGGAGGTCAGCTGACCGGAAGGGGCAGGGTCTGGCTCTTATAAAGCCCAGGAGCTGAGGCCAGAGCAGTTACCTGCCAGCAGCCAGACAGAAAGGAGCTCCTGGAGCTAAGATGCGAGAACCGCAGGTACTACTCAAGCCGAGTAAAGGATAGCAGCTCTGGGACGTGGGAGCAATGTTGTTATAGCCAGGTAGCTTATGTTTAAGGTGTAGCCAAGAGGCTTGTGTTTTGCTTTGTTGTTATTTATTACAGTGGTGGTTTGGGTGAGGCTATCAGGGATTGGAGGAGGCCTCATAGGGGACCCACAGCAGCGTGGGGGCCCCAGTGCCAGTAAGGGTGCAGTGTACAAGGTGCATAGACCCCAGGCCCAGAGAGGGGTGGTTGAGAAGCCCCAGTGTGGGCGTGGCGAGCCCCTGAGGAAGGGCGTAGCATTGCGGAAGGCCCTTGTGAGGAAGGGCGTAGCACTGTGGTGAACCCCAGAGAAGAGGACAGCAGTGTGGTGAACCCCAGAGAAAGGGGGTGGCAGTGCGGTGGCCCAAGAGGCAGGACGGCTTTACCAAGAAGGCCCAAGAGACAGGCAGAGAAGGCCCAGTGGGGCCACAGAGAGCCCCAGAGAACGGGCAGTATTACTGAGAAGGTTCAGCATGGCCACGGAGAGCCCCAGGAGGGGGCAGCAGTACAGAGAAGGCCCAAAGAGAGGGCAGCAGTGCTGAGAAGGCCCTAGAGAAAGGGGCAGCACTTGAGAAGGCCCCAGAGAGAAGGCAAGTGTATTTGACAGACCAATGTCCGTTCCAACTGCGAGGCTTGGGGCATGGTATAAGGGGTGGTTGGAGCTACGCATAGCCCATAAGGCTAGGGTGCCCTTGAAGCACCCATTGTAGAGCAGGAACCCACAAAGAGTCCGGGAGTTTATGGGGGCCAGAAGTAACCGTGTCCAAGGAGACATAAGGCCAGCCTCCCTAATATACATTGGAACACCAAAGACGTGGTGGGTGAGAATTAGAGGGTGCCCTTGGGCCGACTTGGCATGGAGAAAGTGGGCCTTAAGGAGATCACGGCCCTCCTGTAGGACCCCACTGTGGCATATGGCAAATGTCAAGCTCTGGAAAACTAGACCAGGGGGTCCCCAGTAGTGGTACATGAGCTTTATATTTACTTCATAACTTCACTACTTCATAGCAATTTTTTAAGAAAGTGGTTTATGAACCAATTGAAGTTGGAAACCCCTGAACTTAAGCTATTAATCAAAAGTGTGTTGGTTCCCTTTTATAAGAGAAAATCATCACCAGGAAGCTTCTTGAGAGAGCATCTGTCAGATGTGTTGGGACAGAAACTGTGGCTTCCACAGCCAGTTTTATATTCCTTGTTTCCTATGTGGTGTTGTGCCTGTCTTGACTCTGAGATCAATCACATGCTAACTTCATCTGAGAGAGCGCACATCTGTATCCTATACTGCAGAATCCCCATAATAAATAAAACTCTTCTACATTTTTTAACATGTTAAAGGCATCTCTACTTTTGACAAATTAAGTGACATACCCTAACTGTCTGTCTTCCCTTCTGAAGGTGCCTTTTGATTCAGACAAGCTTGGTGCTACCTTCCAGGCCATCTTAGTGCAGGCAGTCCTCGGACTCACAACACAATTGGTTTCTGAAAACCACGTCTTAAGTCAAAACATTGCAACTCGGAATCAATTTTCTCATGAGAAACAGTGTTATAAATGGGACTGGTTCCTAACCCAAGGCCTGATACATTAATGTAGCTATATTACTTGATCAATTATAGATGAGTACAAAATTCTGGGGTATTTTTGGTGAAAATAAAGTATTTATATTGTGAATAGCAATCGTACTGATTTGGAAGGGCTTCTTTGAGGTGACTTTGCTGGACTTTTTAAAGGGCTCTTGGTTGGACTTTTTGAAGGGTTCTTGACTAGAGTCTTCTCAGGAGTCTTGGCTGCAGGTTTTTCTTGAGTTTTGTCTACTTTCTTAAAGAAAGTGTCCAAGGAAGTTTGGACAGATGTTCTCCAGGGAGATGGGTGACACAGCAAACTTCATAGATTTCATAGACATTAGAGCTAGAAGGGCTCTCAGAAGATCATTGAGTCCAGCTCCCTGCCCCAGGGGCAGGAAATCAGCTAGGGTCAAAAGATCCCAGCAAGATAAACATCCAAATGTCTCTTAAAGGAGTCCTGAGCAGGTGCTTGCACCACCTCTGGTGGCAGTCTGTTCCAGGCCTTGGGGACTCAGACAGTAAAGAAGTTCTTATGTCCAGCCTGAAACAGTCTTGGAGGAGTTTGTGAATGTTTGACCTTGTCATCCGTTGGGGCACTCTAGGGAATAGGCTTTCCCTGAGATCCTGATGTATACCCCTTATATACTTATAGGCAGCCAACAAGTCTCCCTTGAGCCTGCGCTTTTCCAGACTGAAGAGTCCCATAGCTCTCAGCCTCTCATCATAAGGCCTCTTCTCCTGACCTCTGATCATGCATGTGGCTCTCCTCTGGACTCTCAAGCTTCTCCACATCCTTTTTAAATTGTGGAGCCCAGAAATGGATGCAGTGCTCCAGCTACAGCCTCACCAAAGCTGAGTACAGCAGGAGGATGACATCATGGGATTTGCTTGAGAAGCATCTATGGATGTAAGCCAGAGTTTTGCTCACTTTACCAGCTACAACATCACATTGGTGGCTCATGTTCATCTTGTGGTCAATCATGACCCCCAAATCCCTTTCGGCCCTGGTGCTAGCAAGAGTAGCATTGCCGAGCCTATAAGCATGCTGCAGATTTTTCTTCCCGAGGTGGAGTACCTTGCATTTTTCAGTGTTGAACACCATCAGGTTATTGTCCACCCATTTTCTGAGCCTGTCAATGTTGGCCTGGATTACCATCCTGTCCTTGGGTGTGGATGCCTTACCCCAAAGTTTGGTGCCATCGGTGAACTTGGCCAGTCCACTTCTGATACCAATGTCCACATTTAATGAAGATGTTAAAGAGTATAGGCCCAAGGACAGAGCCTTGGGGGACCCCACTGGTTACAATGCACCACGATGATTGACTTCCGTCAACTACTCTCTGGGTCCAACCTCAAAGCCAGTTCCCCAGACAGTGGACTGTGATGTAGCCAAGGCTGCAGTTGGCCAGTTTTTCTATGACATGATCGTGGGGTACCAAAGTGAAAGGTTTTGTGTTTTTTTTTTAAATCCAGATATATGTCAATCTCTTGTTCGATAGCATGGTGTCACATCGGATTAAGCATTGTAAAGTCGAAACTGATGTCAGCAAGTTGAAATGGTGTCAATTTATAAATGTTGTAAGTGTGAAACATTGTAACTTGAAACATTGTAAATCGAGGACTGGTTGTACTTACTATCCCTCCATGCTTACAAACCTTTTGGTTCATTCTTCAGTGTGTAAATTTAAAAGGTTTAATTGAATTACTCTTGTTTTTTTTAATACTTATTGACATTTGCATTATTCTTTTGGATTATTCCTTCTGGTTGTTCCCTTATTGGTAAGTCTTGTAACTGATAACTGAGCTGCCCATTAAGAATTTTAAAGTAGCACATTCCTTGGATTGTTTGTTGGACCACTTTTCAAGGATGGGTGACTTTCATTATTTTCTTGTCTTTGCTTTCTAGTTACTAAAACCAGAATATTGGTGTGACTAGGTTTTTTTCAGGGGATGAATAGAATGTCATTAGCCCGTTTTTGTTTTTATTTATGGTTTTATAGTTGGTAGGGTTAGCAAGGACCTGAGCAGATTATCAAGTCTGCCCCCCTACCATGGTAGGAAAGAGTACTGAGGTCAAATGACCCCGGCCAGGTGTTCATCCAGCCTCCTCCAGGGTAGGAGCCAGCACCACTTCGCTTGGAAGTTGGTTCCAGATCCTAGCCTCCCTGACAGTGAAGTAGCGCCTCCTGATGTCTAGCCTGAATCTACCCTCTGCCAGCTTGTGACCATTATTACTAGTCACTCCTGGTAGTGCTTGGGGGAACAGGGACTCTCCCAATGCCTGCTGGTCCCCCCTGACTAGTTTGTAAATGGCCAGTAGATCCTCCCCCCCAGCCTTCTCTTGTGAAGGCTGAGCAGGTTCAGGTCCCTTCACCTCTCGTAGGGCCTGCCCTGCTGCCCCCTGATCATGCAGGTATGAGCATCCTCTGGACCGTCTCCATGCTGTCCACATCGCTGCTGAAGTGCAGCGTCCAGAATTTGACACAGTACTCCAGCTGCGGCCTGACCAGTGTCGCATAGAGGCAGAGGATCACCTCCTTGGACCTGTTTGAGATGCATCTGTGGATGCATGACAAGATACGGTTGGCCTTCCAGACCTTATCTCCACATTGTCAGCCCATGTTCATATTGGCCTCAATAATGATTCCAAGATCCTTCTTTGACTCTGCACTGACAAGAAAGGAGTTCTCCAGCATGTTGGTCTGCTGCTGGTTCTTCCTCCCTGGGTGCAGTACCCTGCACTTGTCAGTGTTGAAACCCATTCTGCTCTCTTCCACCCACACCTGTACCCTGTCCAGATCCGATTGCAGTCTATTCCTTCCTTCTAGCGTGCCTTCTCCCCACATCTTAGTGTCATCTGCAAATTTGAACATGTTGCATTTTACCCCTTTGTCGAAGTCACTGATGAAGATGTTGAACAGTGCAGTCCTGAGGACCAAGCCGTGGGGAACCCCACTGCCTACATCCCTCCAGGTCTAATAAGACCTGTCCACCACCACTCTCTGGGTGCGACCCTCCAGCTGCTTAGTGACCCATCTGACTCTGTAGGCAGCAACACTACAGTCTCCTAGTTTTTTTAATGAGAATGGGGTGAGAAACCGTGTCAAAGACCTTCCTAAAGTCCAGAAAGACTATATCCACCGCAACACCTGCATCCAGGGATTTGGTGACCTAGTCATAGAAGGCCACCAGGTTGGTCTGACAGGACCTTCCTCTAATTTGTTAATGTTGGAACAGAGTAAATATGTAGTACTTTAAGGTTTAGAAGCAACTATGGTAGAGTTTCTTTCAGTTCTTCTCTAAAGAAGCTGATGGCTTACTAACTTCTACACAATTATTCTACCCTTCTTTTCCATCCCTTCTAAGTAGCCATTTTTATCTGCTGAAGAAGAAGAAAAAGGTAGCAATTAACAGGTTCTTTTTAAAAAAGAGGTTTTAAATATGGCACTTAAAATTTACAGTATTGTCTTTTGTCTCTCTCCTCCCAGAGATGAATCGTTTCTACTTCTTTACATTGAAAGAGTGGATGTTCTTTGAAGAAGTCCTAGAGATTACTTACTAGTTTCCTAAGTTTGAATGGAAGCTTATTAGCTTCTCAGGTGTTTTTGGAAGGTCTGAGAAGAGGTGGAATAAAATATCCACTCACTAACAATGAATTCTTTACCTTTTGCAACCAGAGTGTTTTGTGTTGCAGGGCAGAGATAAGTTACTTCTTTATGATTTATCTGCTCCTATGCAGGTTGTTGTTTGGTGTCCACTTTTGTATACAGCTGCTTTGTCTCGAGACATTGCTGGCACCTCTAGACTTAAAACTGTTAAGCTTTTCACTTAAAACAGGATAGAAGAGATTGTGTTTTTATAGTGTGACAGGGCGAGATCCTCAGGGCCACATGCTACCGTCCACCCATCTGTCTCTGTTGGCTAATCGCCTGCCTGTTCTCACCCGCCACGACTTGATCTTACTGGTTCATTACTGGATGTTAATAAGCAGGAGGCTGCCCAGTCATGCCCCGATGCCAGGGGGCACTATCTGCGGCTCCTTCCACCCCAATACCACAACCCAAGCCTCACTGATGTATTAGAAGTTATGTCAAGTGCTGCCTGTCCCTCTCAGACTTGCTGCACCCCCACTGGGGCTCTCAAGCGCTGCCCACCTTTCCTGGGCTTCTCAATAATCCTGTCCCCTCTCTAGGGCTTCTCAAAGTACTGCCCGCCTCTCTCAGGTTTGCTGCGCCCCTGCTGGGGCTCTTCGTACACCCCTCTCCAAGGCTGGGGTCCATACACCCCGCTAGCTGCGCCCTCACTGGCACCTGGATCCCCACGTTACAGTGGGTCTCCTGTGAGGCCTTCTCCATCCCCTCATAGCCTCACCCAAACCACCGGTTTAATACAAACACAAGGTCAAGCTTCTGGCTGTAACTAAAACACAAGGCACCTGGCCATGACAACCCAAACCACCTGGCTATAACAAAACCAGCAGCCCACCGGCCCCAGCCACCTTCATTCCTACCAGGGGCCCTTCCATTCTCTGCTGCAGCCTCTGCCTCTGGTTCCCTCTCTCCCCAGGCAGAGGGCTCTTTTCTCTTTGGTAGCTGGCAGGGAACTGCCAGCCTAGCCTCAGCTCTGGGCTTTATAAAAGACAGCTGACCGCTGTCAGGTGCGGTCGTTTGCCTCCTACAGTCGCCCTGGCAACTTGCAGCTGGGTTCTTTATCAAACTGCTGGGACTTTTCCTAGCATTTTCCCCGCACTAGGAACAGGGCAGCAAGATGCCCTGCAACATATAGGTTTGCAATTTAATCTAGTTTCCTTATTAACCACACTTACTGTTCAGATAATGATTGCGTTCTCTGCTGCCTTAACCTTTCTGCCTGAGCTCTGCTGCTTGTTGGAGTCTCCAGTAGGGCTGTGTGAAGCTTCAGTAGCTGATTCTATTCAGAGGAGATTCGTCCTGATTTGGGGACCAAATCTGAATCCAAATTGAATTGGGAGACCAGTTAAAAGCTCTGAATCTGTTTGGAGCATCCAAATAGATTCAGAAAAAATTCTGAAGTTTGACCATAGACTAAATAGGCAGCTGACCACCGCTACCTGCAGCTGGTAAGTCTGTTGGTGTTCGGGTTGGGGGAGTGGGGAGGGATTGGGGCTGGGGCTCGGACAAGCTGGCCAGCCAGGGTGGGATGCGCGGGACTTGGGGAGGAAGGCAGGGAATATGGGCACAGCAGCACTGGGAGTAGGGGCTATGCCCGGCTGCTGCTTGCCCAGCCAGGGCAGGGGTGGTGGACTGGAAGCACAGCTTGCTCCAAGCAGAAGAGGGCAAGTGACAGCAGGGCATAGCTCCCACTCTCAGCATTGCTGCTCCCATCCCCCTGTGCTCTTCTGTGCTGGCTGGCAGATAGCGGCAGCACAGAGTCCCCGCTCCCAGTACTGATATGGGCACAGCAGAAGCGGGGACTCTGCTCTGCTGCTGCTTGCCCAGCCCATACAGGGGAGTGGGGGGATGAGATGGAGGTGCAGCTTGCTCCAGGCAGAAGAGGGTAAGTAGCAGCAGGGCATAGCCCCCACTCCCAGCCCTGCCATGCCTGCATTCCACATCTCCCCGGGCCAGCTGACAAGCGGTAGCAGCACATAGTCCCTGCTCCCAGTGCTGATGCAGGCACAGCAGCAGGGACTCAGTCCATGATGCAGACGTGGCTTGCTTCAGGAGGAAGGGGACAAGGAGCAGCAGGGTATAGCCCCCACTCCCAGCACTTCTGTGCCCACATCAGTGCTGGGAGTGGAGACTCTGCCCTGCTGCTACTTGCCAGCTGCCGTGGGAAGGGGTGCAGGATGCGGGCGCATGGCAGCACTGAGAGCGGGGCTTGCTCCAGGCAGAAGGGGGAAAGCAGCAGCAGAGCAGAGCCCCCACTCCAGTTGCTGCCATGCCTACATCCTGCACTTCCCCCTCCCCCGCAAATAACATGCCCCCTGCCCTGACTGGGCAGCTTGTCTCAGCCCCAGCCTCAGTCCCTCCCTTCTCCACGCACCTTCCTTTCCCCCAACACCAAAAGACTTACCAGCTGGAGGCAGCTGTCAGCTGCCTGTTTAGTGTATGACCAAATTTCTGAATAATCTCCAACCAGACCCCTGTGAGGCAACATTGAATAATAATACTACCTCATAGGTATCTGCTTCCTATTCCTAGGCCTGTAAGTAGTGGAGACTAAGTAATTCTGGTGCAGTTGTTCAGAATGTTATGTTTTATAGTTTTATATGTAACAGAATGTTATGTTTTTCCACAACTGTGTTTGGTAAGGAGATCTACTTGCACTTTTTTCTTGGCCAGATATTTTATGAAATTAACTCAGTTTTCTTTTAATCTTGTGTTAAGAAATTTTTTCAAAACTTCAGGAAAATAAAAAAGGCTTTTTGCTGTAACTTTTAAAATTTGCATTGACAGGCTCTGAAAGCGCTTCTCCAATCCAGTCTGCTCTTGGATCCCGATCACAGACACCCTCTCCTGCCACTCTGAATGCAGATCATATAGAACAGAAGGATCTGCAGCTGGATGAAAAGCTCCACCACTCTGTTTTACAGACACCGGATGACCTAGGCAGTATCTGAAACCGAAAATTTAAAAATGTTCTTTCTTTCCTTCCAGTGCAATATAATAATATCCTTTCAATGTCTTGTCTAAAGCTGTTACAGTAACCTACACATTTTAAAACTTTGCAGAATCATAACAATTTCCTTTTGCAAATGTACCATGGAAAAGGGTATGCTGTTTTTGGCATACCACTGCAAGTGATTTAGTGGATTAGCTGTCAAGGATCCCTTTCATTGTTCTTTTAATGTTAAAAATCACAATTGCAATCCAATTCAGAACTGCAGTATCACTAAAACATAAGTAATGCAGCATCATTTTTCAGTATTGTCATTTTGTAATATTTGTCTCCTTTTTATACAGTCTCAATTTAGCTAGTTACACATTTAATTCTGAAGGTGATTTGTTTTAATAAAACATTAAAAAGTGAAGAAATTCATAGTTACATTTTCATAAACATTGTCTTTGCGATATAAAGATGCTGTACATAAAATACCACATGCCATGCATCTTTCCACTTTGATTGCATATCCTCTGCTACCATGCTGTAAATACAGAAGGCAGAGCAAGTATCCTATCATCTGTACGCACATTGCTGCCTACTTCTTCCACATTCCATCTTGTGGGCCTTAGACTTAAATTACTGACATTTTCTATTTCTACAACCAGACAAATATGAACATTTTGACTTGTGTTTCTCAGTATGTAATCTAAATACAAGCAGTTTAGTGCCAAATATAGGCAGATTTTCAAAAAAACAGCATCTGACTGAGTCATCATTAAGCTCTAGAGTGGAGACTTTTTTCCTTTTTTTTTTTTTTTTTTTTTTTTTAAATCTGGCCTCAGTTTTGGGAGGTGAACACTTGGAAATCTAAGTCAACTTGCTTCTTTCACTCCAATCTATCTACCAAGTAAATACACCCAATGCTTGAAATGACCAGATAAAAATTTTTATATAATATGCCATAAAATTAGCTACATTTGTAAACAAAATTAATATATCTTAGTTTAAATGCCTTATTAATTTTTGCTTGTTTTAAGAAAACGTATATATGTGCAAATTCTATTAGAGCTCTTTTTTCATCATAGGAGGTAGTTCTTACTTTGTTTTTCTGCCATTACAGAAACTAGTGAATTCCCTTCAGAATGTTGCAGTGTGATGGCGGGGGGAACGCTTACAGGATGGCATGCAGACGTTGCTACTGTAATGTGGAGACGAATGCTTGGAATTTTGGGAGATGTCAACAGCATTACAGACCCAGAGATTCATGCCCAAGTTTTTGATTATCTCTGTGAACTCTGGCAGAACTTGGCTAAGGTAGAAAAATCTTCCCTCCCATCCAGCTTGACAGAGTGAGTGTTCAGAATGAAAACAAAATCTTAGTAAATTTCACTTACACACTTTATTTCTGTTTTAAATAATTGCAGATAAGAGATAATCTTGGTATTTCAACTGATAATCTGACTTCACCATCTCCACCAATTTTAATCCCACCATTGAGAATTCTAACTCCATGGCTTTTCAAGGTAAATCCAAAAACAGTAAAGGAGAAATTCACATGGTTACCAAATGTAAATGTTCTTGATACATTTTTCACAGTTTCTACAGTGGTTTCTACAGTTGGTAGGATCGGAAGGGACCTGAGCAGATCATCAAGTCCAACCCCCTGCTATGGCAGGAAAGAGTACTGGGGTCAAATGACCCCGCCTAGGTGTTCATCCAGCCTCCTCTTAAAGACCCCTAGGGTAGGAGCCAGCATCGCTTCGCTTGGAAGTTGGTTCCATATCCTAGCTGCCCTGACTGTGAAGTAGCGCCTCCTGATGTCTAGCCTGAATCTACCCTCTGCTAGCTTGTGACCATTATTTCTAGTCACTCCTGGTAGTGCTTGGGGGAACAGGGACTCTCCCAATGC
>JAGPOW010000304.1:45080184-45103598 GCA_030014935.1 Caiman crocodilus
CCTGACTAGTTTGTAAATAGCCACTAGATCCCACCTCAGCCTTTTCTTGTGGAAGGTGAGCAGGTTCAGGTCCCTTAGCCTGTCCATGTAGGGCCTGCCCTGCTGCCCCCTGATCATGCAGGTGAGCATCCTCTGGATCCTCTTCATGTTGTCCACATCCCTCCTGAAGTGTGGCGCCCAGGACTGGACGCAGTACTCCAACTGCAGCCTGACCAGTGTCAGGGGGAGGATCATCTCCTTGGACCTGCTTGAGATGCATCTGTGGATGCATGACAAGGTATGATTGGCCTTGCTGACCGTGTTCCCACACTGCCGGCCCATGTTCATTTCGGCATCAATAATGACTCCAAGATCCTTTTCTGCCTCTGCACTGATGAGGCGGGAGTTCTCCAGCCTGTATGTATGCTGCTGGTTCCCCCCCTGCTCAGTGCAGTACCCTGCATTTGTCAGTGTTGAAACCCATCCTGTTCTCTCCGCCCACTCCTGTAGCCTGTCTAGGTCTGATTACAGGCAATTTCTCCCTTCTAGCATGTCCACTTCCCCCCACATCTTGGTGTCATCTGCGAATTTGAACAGGGTGCTTTTTACACCCCCATCCAAGTCTCTGATGAAGATGTTGAACAGTGCAGGCCCAAGGACCAAGCCCTGGGGAACTCCACTGCCCACGGCCCTCCAGGTCGAAAATGACCCATCCACCACCACTCTCTGGGTGTGGCCCTCCAGCCAGTTAGTGACCCATTTGACTCTGTAGGTGTCAACGCCACAGTCCCCTAGTTTTTTAATGAGAATTGGGTGAGAGACAGTGTCAAAAGCCTTCCTGAAGTCCAGAAAGACTATGTCCACTGCTACCTCTGCATCTAAGGATTTTGTGACCTGGTCATAGAAGGCCATCAGGTTGGTCTGACAGGACCTGCATCTAATGAACCTTTGTTGGTTGCCCCTAAGCATAATCTTCCCTGCTGGCCCCTCGCAGACAGGATAATTCTCTCAAAAAGCTTACCCAGGATTGAGGTAAGACTAACTGGCCTATAGTTTCCATGGTCCTCCTTCCTCCCCTTTTTGAAAATGGGAACCACACTGGCGCTTTTCCAGTCCTCTGGCACCACACCAGAGCACCATAAGTGCTTATACAGCCGTGCCAGGGGTCCCTCAATAACCTGTGCTAATTCCCTCAGCACTCTGGGGTGGAGATCATCAGCACCAGCTGATTTAAATGCATCCAGTCCCTCCAAAAATTCCCTGACTAGGTCCTTACTGACCCCAGGCCTGGGTGTGCCCTGGGGCCTACAGGGACCCAGTGTGGGGGAGAAAAATGGAGGCAAAGAAATTGTTAAATAGGTTGGCTTTGTCATCTGGTGCAATGGCCAGATTTCCTAGCATGTCCTTTTGTTAGAGGTGCACCGATGTATTAGTGCCATAATGGCACGAAGTAAGAAGAAAATTAATGTTATCCACCATTGGCTTTTTTTGGCCAGTGTAGTCAAAAATGTCAGTGATTAAATGCCACGTGTGTGCGCAGCCATAGCAAGCAGCTGGGCAGCATGAAGAGCAGCGTCCAGCTTGTGAATTGGGGGGGGGGGGTGTTAATCAGGGTCCCTACTGTGAGGGCGGGAGTCGGCCAGTGGCTGGGGCAGGTGCTGCTCAGCCAGGGCAGTGAATGCAACCATAGGGCTAGGAGTGGAATGGAGCCACAGGTGTGTGGGAAGGTGGGGCAGCTCCCTGCCACTGCACGCATCCACATGGGGGGCATGTCTCCCTGGATTTGTGCACTGGCTGGAGGTGGGGCTGCTCACTGCAGGCTTGGGGCCAGGGGCTGCACCAGACTGTTCCTGGTTGGGAGGCTGAGCTGGGGCTGGTCTCAGTTGTGTGAAGTGGGTGGCAGTGCTGAGAGGGGACACAATGGGTGAATTTTTGGGTGGCCATAGCCCCCCAAGCTCCCCTAGTGCCGCCCCTGCTCAGGACACTCAGTTTTTCCTTTCCCTCAGGAGAGGTGGGCAGGAGACACGTGGCTAGCGCAGGGCTCCCAAGGGAAAGGCAGCGAAGGGAGAGTTTAGGGAAGGCTTGGGGGGCAATGGCCACCCCAGAATTCTCCATAGGCCCCCATAGGCATCCACCCTGCACAGCTGAGTCCAACCCCCCTGCCAGGAATAGGCTGGCATAGACCCTGGCCCCGAGCCCACAGTGGGCAGCCTGCCTCCACCCAGCACTCAAATCTGGGTGGGCACATGCCCCCAGATCTCTCCCAGGATTGTGCACAGTGTCAGGGAACTACCCACTCCCTCACACCTCTTGGATGAACCACCTGTGGCTCCATCCCGCTCCCAGCCCCAGGATTGCATTCACAGCCCTGACTAGGCAGAATCTGGTCCTGTTCCAGCCCCTGCCCCACTCCCCCTCTCACTGTGGGAAGGGTCTCGAACTGCCCCACCATGCCCCTTCCCTTCTCACTCCCCTTCTCCCCCACAGACTTACCAGCTGGCCACTGCTCTTCAAGCTGCCTAGCTGCATTCCTGTAAATCAGCTATCAGATCGGTATCTGCCTATATGGCTAGTTAATAATCTGCCGTCGGTATCAGCCAAGAAAATCTTTGTCAGTGCACCCCTAATTTTTGTTTAATAATTACTTTTCTAAAACTGTAGGCAACCATGTTGACTGATAAATACAAACAAGGCAAGCTACATGCTTATAAACTTATTTGTAAGACAATGAAGCGAAGACAAGATGTTTCTCCAAATCGGGACTTTTTAACTCATTTCTACAATATAATGCATTGTGGACTTCTTCATGTTGATCAGGTAATTTTAGGTATTTTTTTTCTGAAATTCCAATAAATAAGAAGTTTAACTGAAGTGATCAGAAAATGTGCCCTCTTTTTCATCTGTACAGATTATCCATTTGCAGACTGAAGTGAAGCACAGGAGGAAGAATCAAGCTTTTAGTCCTGTTTCACTTTGCTAATTTAGACACTGAGAACCTTATGGAAAGATATAGTGACTTAACCTTGGGGATGTAGTAGGAGTACTCTGTCAGAGTTGGAATTAGGGCTGCCCAGCTCTTAATTCCACATCCAATTTGTAGACCACAACTCTATCTCATAACACACAATTTCAGTCCAATAAAAAGATTTATTGATAGGAAAGATGGAAAAAGATATCCTGTGAAAAGAAAGCATTAATAATTCTTCATATATAAACTTTGTAAAATTATTGTCCCTCACACTGTCTTAAGCAAAGATGTTTCTGCTTGTGTTCTATTTGATGCAAACAAATAACAAATATGTTTAGTCATAATTGCTCATTTAATTTTTTGAATTTGTCAGATTTCTCAGGGAATTTAATTATTCACCTCTACAAATGTATTCTGTAGATGGTCCCAGCACATTAAGTTTGTCCAAGATGCTGTTCTGTAAAAATATAGGCAATAATACTTGTTACAGATGGATTTAACACATTGGTAGAAAGTATAGTACAAGGGTGGCCAGCCGATACCATTGGCAGCCTCTGTGTGTTGCATCTGCTGGATTGAGGAGGAAGCAGTGAGTATAGTCTCAAATGGGACAAAGATGAAATATCATCACAGGGAGCAGAAGGAAGAGCAGCAGATCAGAATCAGACTGCCACTTGGGGTGGGCACAGCCCTGGCTAGCCAGGGCTTAATTTGTGTCATGCCTGCCAAAAAGGTTGGTACCCACTGGCTGAGTAGATGGTTGCAAAGCAATCTGTTGTACTCTGAAAGCATTAGTTAACCCTTCATAAGCTATGTATTAATAGAGCATTAAGATACAGCATGATGTAGGAAGATATGTATTCAAAGGTGAGTTGTTCTGTAAAGCTCCCTCAGTTTACAGTTTGTATAGAGTATTGATATGGAAACATTTGGAACAGGACGTTAAAAGTTAGCCTTTTTGTTTTGCTAGAGTTTGCCAAGGGTGAGCAATTTAAAACAACATCATTAACTTTGGAGATGTGGGGGGTGGGTTTTGTCCCATGACTTTGTTTTTTTAACTCCTGTAAAGAAATTGAAGTTTTGTATCAAACTTTTAACTCCTAATAGATAAGTGTTTTTTCTCCTTTCTTCCTGCAAGGATATTGTCAATACAATCATCAAGCACTGTTCTCCTCAGTTTTTTTCCCTTGGTTTGCCTGGTGCTACCATGCTTATTATGGATTTCATTGTAGCAGCTGGTAGAGTGGCAGCTTCTTCTCTTCTCAATGTAAGTGTTCATCAGTTCACTGTCATTTCTGATGGCATGGAACTATGAGAAATTTTAATAGAAACAGTTTTGTGCAATATTTTTCTTCAGTTGGACTATTTTTATCTGTAGTGCTTAGTAATTTTTGAAATTGCAAAGCAGCTTGATACAATGATGCACAGATCCTCTACAGAACACATGATTGGAAGAATGTAAACATTTGTTTTTGTGTGTGTTGTGCATATTTGCATGCTAAATATCAGGAACAATGATGAAAGTGGTTTAATGGGAGGCACTAAACATAAAGGAATTTGTCATTCTTTATTACACGCATATACAAAGCTGTAAGCAAAACTTTTAGTTTTATAAAGCTAATCTATATTTTTGAAAAAGGGGATTCCTTTTTATTGGTATGTTACTCGTATGACTGTTTTTCATAGATTCATAGCTGTTAGGGCTGGAAGGGACCTTATAAGATCATTGGGTCCAGCCCCCCTCTACTTATTCTCTGTCTGCCAGTTTAACTTTTTGTAATGTGTGCTTTGGGACTGTTAGGAAGTCAAACTTCAGCCGTTCCGTATTTAGTGATTATGCTCCATTTTAGGAAGTATATTTTGAATATTATAACAGTGTGACTATACAGAATGCTCTTTAAAGGTAATTAAATAGTCCTTTGAGCAGAACATCTGTTCATATAGCAGTGCTAATCAGCAGCTTATGTCAAGTATTCTGCTCCTTAGAATATTTAATTTTAACTCCAACAAGGTTTGTTTTCTCTTGAAAAATGGTAAAGTTTAGAGAACTCTGTCAGTGGTGTGTGTTAGAGACTACGGGTCCTAAGACTTCTGTTCTTAACAAAAACATTGTCTCAGGAAATAACCATTACGGGGTGAAGAAATGGAAGATATAAGATAGCTGATGTTTTCATCTTCATGCTGACTCTTGGACCATCAAGTATAACCACCTGGGTTGCCTCTTACCCACAAGACTGGGGTTCCCGGATGCCTGGGTTCTTTCCCATCCCCATTCCCTCATCAGTGGAAAGGCTGAGCTGGAGTAGAGCAGTTGCTACGGTGGCACAGCGCAGCACAGACTGCAGGCTGAGTCGGGTACTGTAAAGAGAGGTGGTGCTGGGAGGATCCAGGGGAGAGGGCTAAGGCAAATTTTGGGGTGGCTATAGCTCCCTCCCAGTTTAGCTGAGCCCAACACTGGCCCAGCTCCCCCACTTGGAAGTCTGGCACTGCTCCCGGGCTTGGGGCAGCTGCCTGAGCCTGAGGCTCTCCAGGGCTGGGTGGTCTTCGGGCACTTTAATTAGAGCGGCTCTTAGAGGGGATGGGCAGGCAGAGCTGCCTGGCCTGACCCAGCATGACTCAACCCACTGTGCCTGGAGGTCTGCATCCCAGGGGCCAGGACAGCTGCTCCCCCACTGTGTGCACCAGAGTCCTTCCTCTGGCAGGGACTCTCTGGAAGTGGGGGAAGCAGTGCTTTAATTAGAGCAGCTCCAAGAGCCTCTCTAATTAAAGTGCCTGAAGACCACCCAGCCCTGGAGAGCCTCAGGCTCAGGCAGCTGCCCTGAGCCCAGGGGCAATACCAGACTTCCAAGTGGGGGAGCTGGGCCAGTGTTGGGCTCAGCCAAACTGTGGGGAGAGCTATAGCCACCCCAAAATTTGCCTTAGCCCTCTTCCCTCCCAGCACCACCACTGTCTGCCCTCCTGCCCTGTGCAGCTGAGCCCAGCCTACTCCCATCCATTCCGAGCCCAGCCCTGGCCTAGCCCCACCAACCAGAAAAATACTGTCATTGCCGTTGCCAGGACCACCACACATTTGCTGGCTCACCTGCGTGGGGTGGGGCAGGTGGACAGCAGCAGTGCTGGGAGGGGCAGCTTCAGGGGGGCCAAGGCGAATTTTGGGATGGCTATAGGCCCTTCCCCCAGCACCACCCCTGCCCAAGCCTGAAGGGCAGGGGCTGCAGATGGCACAGGGCACTCTTTCATGTGCTCCGGCCGGGAGTCTGGGGAGAAGGGGAAACAACGCTTTAATTAGAGCAGCTTCAGGAGCCACTTTAATTAAAGTGCCATTGTGTTTCCTGTATCAGCACCCTAATGCTTAGAAATGATGGTGTGGGTGCTTGAACTAAAGTTCATTCGACGCGCTTTAGTTCAAGCGCCCCCACCACCATTTTTAAGCACGGGGATGCTGACACATGTGACGAGGCACTGGAGTCTGCTGGAGCATGGCAATTTGCACTCCAGCAGACTCGATTAAACTTAATACAGCACTTCAAGATGCACCATGCTACTGAATACAATGATTTCCTAAAGGTGACTACAGAGAAGAAAGAAGCAGGCCAGAAAAAGGTGCACTAAGCCAACTATCATTACACAAAGCTCTAAAACACTCACAGAAATTTGGAAGTAGAGATGCCAGGGCTAAAGAAATTATTACGTGTTTAGTGGAATTTATAACTAGATGATCAGCCCTTTTCCATTGTAGAAGATACCAGATTCTGCTGCCCCATTGAATGCCTGGAGCTTCGTTACATACTGCCCAGTATGTAAACTGGTTGGTTTTCTTCTTGGGGCTCCTACCTCCCCTTTACCCTGTCCATACATCAGTCAGTTGGGAATAGATGGATCACTAGTGTAGATGGACCCTGAAGCCAGCCGGCTCACTTGTGCTGCTCTTAGTCTTACGTTGGCCTTATGGCCAGGTCATTAATAAGTACCGGGGGCCAGACTTGCACACTCTGAGGTGCCCAGGCCTGCCTCTTGGGAGGAATGAATCAACTTCTGTGTGTTATCTAAAGTCAATAAAGTCCTTACCCCACTCTAGGTTTACACTGATTAATTAATTCTGGCCTCTAGTGTCAATCCGGCTGTGACTCAGGCATAGGGGGTTAGACCTCTCCCTCCACAGTCAATTGATAGCAATGAAAAGAAAGTAAATACCCATCATTTTCCTAGCTCGATCAGTTCTCAAGCAGTCCCTCTGAGCTGGAATCTTTAAGTCCATGTCCTATTATAGATTACAAACTCCTAAGTAACACAGCAATTAACCCTTTAAAAAAAAAAGTTAGGGCTTCACCACACCTGGGTCCCTGGCCTCCTGTAGCTACCTGACTCACTCGCAGTGTTCTTGGTGTTTTGGTGCTCCCCACCTTGCAGCAGCTCTCGATACACAACTGAGGTTAGCAGCTAACAGGGGACCCCTCTGGGTCTCCAGGTTTTGAAGACAGCCATGTTCTCCTCCAGATTTGGAGCCTTCCAGGGTTTTTCCTCATCAGGGCTCTGCTTTATGCCTCCCAGGAGCTCCGCTCTCCCTTTTTTCTGCTCATTCCAGATCATGAGGGTAGATATAAATTTCACCGGGGGCTCCAATCACCACTCCAGCATCATCCATTCCACACGTGGAGTGGTGTTGGTCTCTTGCCCTTCCTGGGCTAACAAGGGAGAGCTTCCCTTTTTCATCACAAAAGTTCATACTGCAAACTACTTTAAAAGTAAAAGTTTTGAAGTTAATAAGTGCTTTTATTTTGCTACAAAATGTTTGTAGAATGCAAAAAATCTATCCATCTATGTGTGCACACATACATGTGTGCTATAAATGAAAAATAAACAAGACAAAAAAATGTATTTATGTCAGTAGCTTAAAATGCCTTGCATTATTACTAAATATTGGTTATTGAATCTGTATTAGCTGATATGGCTGGTTAATAACCAGCCATCTGTATTGGCCAAGAAAATCTTTATCAGTCCACTCCTACCAGTTACTGAAAGTAGTGAAATCTCTTGCTTATAGCTTTGACTGTAACCTAAAATATGTTCAGAGTTACCTTTTTGTAGAAATATTACTACTTTTACTAGAAATTGTTTAATAATTCTGTTTTAAAAACTGAATTTCTTTCAATTACACAATTTAAATTTTCATATTTACAGCACTTTCATTTTCAAAATTCAAAATTTGTTAAACATTTAGTTCCTTCATGCCTCTGTCATACAGTGTGTTCCAGAATGGAGCTGGGGGCTCAGCGTTTTGTTACCGTTTATATTTGGATAGTGAAATGTGTTTATCTTTCACTGATTTCTGACTAGCTAGAATGTAAGAGGTGCCATTTCCATCTGGAAATCTGACAATAAATGCTTATTATAATTTAAAATATGTATACTTTGTGTGATAAAAATAGGTATAAGTGTTGTATATCGCAAATGATATATTTTTATTTCTGTGGTATATTACAGGAAGATGATCAAATACATACTATAGCGCTATCAGTCATCTGTTTCAGTATAGCAACTGATTTAAGCATTCATAAAATAAATTAAGTTGCTGTGTTTTTCTGAGATGTGCAAGCTGCTTGAACATCCCTTTGTCTATATACTCAATAAAAGTTCAGCATACAAAATAGCTGAGTATTTCATGTATTTATATTATTGATAGCCTTGTTATTACAGTAAGATGATATTTTTGTTTCCCCTTCTTCAGGCACCAAGAGTGGAAGCACAAGTTCTTTTGGGATCTTTGGTGTGCTTTCCCAATTTATATCGTGAACTACCAGCTCTACATCCAAACACACCTGATATTGCTGTATCTCAATTCACTGATGTCAAGGTGGGAATATTAAGAATATTTAGGTGACTTTGGAGCTATGAATTGCTTGTTTTAGTATCAGTGTTTCAGCAATTTTTACTTGTATTTAGAGATTCCAAAATTCTTTTTAAGTTTCTTCCTTAGTAGAGTACAAGACCTAAAAGTTCATAAAATATGTCAATCTTAGAACAGCTGAAGGATAATTACTTTGAAATTACTGCTTATCAATAAAAAAATCAAAATAACTACATATATTCTAAAAAAACAAAACAAAACGTCATTATTTTCACAATTTTATATAAATTGTTACCACAATCACTTGAAAAATCTCTACAAGTTTAAACGGTTATGAAGGAGAAGCACTAGGAGTAAAGCTTCTAGGTGCACTGCTTATTATTTTTTGCAGTTCACTTGGTATGAAATTCACCCATGTGTTTAGGGACTTCAGAAAACCCATATGTGATCTCATTGCCATAAAATACAAATTCACGGAGACCCTAAAATGCAACAAAGCTGGACGCTGCTAGCTAAGCATGCTCAAGCTGGGAGTCTGGTTACTATGCTTACAAGTGTAGGATCCCACACTGCACACTTCCCAGTGGTAATTTTGTCTCCAGCCTCCATGTTCTTCATTGTGCAAAGACTTTTTACATCAGCTTTATGAAGAATTTCCTCTCCAAGGGCACTTAGCACTTGATTTAGATAAAATTGGTGTGGACTTCACCCTCACAACAGATAAAATTTCTGTGAAGCCACTTCTGAAGATTTTTGTGGACTACTGTACATTTGGAGGAACAGCATGATGGTTTAAAAGCCTTGTTCAAAGTATTCCTTGGACATAGCATTGTACTGTACGTATGATGATCTAAAAATGCTGAGTACATGCCACAATCATTAGGTCTCACCATGAGGTGACTCCGGAGTCCTGGATCTTCTGTCCACTGTCCTGCTACATAGCCTCAGGGTTTTGACCAGATCTTGCTTCTGGGAGGACTCCTCACCCCTAGCACATCTCAGTCTGATCAGCACCCTGATCTTTAGAACTTAGTGACAGAGGCCCCCTTGAACTCTTTGGCATACCTGGGGATTTCGAAATAAAATGTTTGTATCCATGAAAACAGAATGTCTGTTGCTGCCAGCCATCCTGAAGTCACTCTCATCAGCAGACAAACTGCAAGGGGAAAAACAGATTTATTACATAAAACAGAAAAACATACGCTAAAGAGTGGTTAGGTTTAGAGACCAAACAAAATGTCTGGAGTCATTTCCTCTGGCATCTCTAAACCAATAATAGGAGCTTCCAGGGAGAGTAATGAATAGGGGATAGATCATTCTAGATTCTGTTTCAGTGCTTTCCCTTTAGCATCCACTTGTGCCACTGTTGAACACTGGTTACTGGCCTAGATGGACCATTGGTCTGACCCTTTATAGTACTTCTTATCTTCTTAACAGAATATTTCACTGCTACTTTTAACCTGAAGCAGTTGTCTTGGTATTCTCTCTGCTCCAGCAGCTAGTACTCCTATTGTAGTTTCCAAATGTTTCACCAGCTTCCTTGAATGGGGTTCTTCCCTCCCTTTAGACTTGAGTATCTTTTCTTTCCCCAAGGACACATTTTGCTTGTCGTATCTCCCTCATCTTCACTCTCTATTCTGTTCAGATAGAAATATTCATGCCCTTGCATATGATTTCATCCCCCAGATAGACATTTGTCTGACAAAGTTAGGTGTCCTCTCTAATATTCATTTTGTGCATTTTCCTTTTGAAATGCATCTGGCTATTGTGTGGGCAGAAAGCTTCTTAACAATTGAATTGGCTGATAGCTAGTCAAACAGGTTAGGCTATTGATAAACAGTCTGATAACTTTTTCTCTATACAGGCTACTAAAACGTAACATCTTTTACTGAATAACATATTACATACAAATGTACTTTATTTTTTTGAGTACCACATGCCCCCAAATAAAACACACTCCTTGTTTTTGAAAGGTGGAATGAAGAAAGAGATCTTTCCTTAAAAATACCAGTAAGTACAGCCTTTTCTCAGGGAAAACACAGGCTGCTGCAACGTGGGGGACCAACACCTGCCAAGTAAGGGCATGATCCTAGGCAGCAGCACCTGTGAAATCAGCTGAGGGCCCCTCTGGCTAGACTAGAAGCGACAGGCAGTTCAGCTTCCTCAGGATCAGGCTGTCAGCTGATTCATCAGGTACTACTGGCTGCTAGCTACTCCCCCTCTCCTCCCCTCCCCCCAGCTCAGCTCAAGAAGCAATTCAGCTTAGCCATTGATAACTGCTGCATCAGCTGAGGACCTGATTCTGCTAGAGTCAAACTGCCTGGCCCCTCTTTGGGGCCATATGGTCAACCAGCAGGCCAGGCAGCTTGGCTTCTACAGGATCAGGCCCTCTTTTCCCCACATCTGATTATTTAAAACTTCCCAGTTTCCAACAAGTAACTTTTATTTTTTTTGGTGAGGGGAGAGTTTAGGGCAGTGTTTCTCAACCCAAGGTATGAATACCCCTGGGGGGTACACAAGACATGGGTAGGGGGTATGCAGGTGCTGCGTTTTGAGTTTGGCCTGCTGGCCCCCCTTCACCCCCAGCCTGACCCAGCCCAGCCCAGCAGGTTGCAGGCATCTTTGTCTATTTGGGCCACAAATTCCAACCACTGCCCTTCCCACCACGTTGGGTGTGCCAGGGCTTTCACTTCCTGGCATCACTGTGCTGGGGGACAGGGAGGGAGGGAGGCCCTGCGCAAGCTGCTTTGCCCCGGGCCCTGGTCCACAACGAAAAAGTGGGACTCAGCTCATGGCAACAAAACCGGAACTGCCATGGTGGAACTTCTGGTTTCACTTTTGCCGCATCAATCGGCAGCTGGTACATAAAGTACCAAAGATTGAGAACCACTGGTTTAGGGAGTTTGTGTTGTATTTAAGTAAATACTACTTGGCTCCTTATTACTTTGTTGTTGTTGTTTTCTCCTATGTTCTGTTTCTGTTCAAGTTTTTGTGATATAGGCTTTTTTCCCTTAAGAATCGCACCTTATTTTGAAAAACAAGTACATTAGAGGTGGTACTGGGAGCAAATAATGTAAAATTTAAGACTTCTTTTAATTTTGTGTTAGACACATTCTTAGAGTCATTGGTTTGAGACTCAACACAGAAATATGTCATTGTACGATACAACAAAAGCCTTGGTCTCCCAGTGCTTCATGTGAATGAGTTTTTAGCAATTGACTGAACATTTTCATCTTTGTTTTAGGAACTCATAGTCAAAACTGTATTAAGTTCTGCCAGGGAAGAGCCCTCTGGTCCTGCACGGTAGGTCATACTTTAATAGCCTTACCAGGAAAACATTTTATGTTACTAGATGGTTTCTTACTTTACCACATGTTTAGATAGATGAAATATAATGTGTAATACAAGGAGAATGTCAGTGTGTTGATTAGGGTGTATGCACACCACCACTAGACGGGCTATTAAACTACTTTTTGGATTTTTTTGGCTTTGTAATATCCTTTGGGGATTATGCCTGCAATCTTAATGTCCTCATGCCTCTGGCTAAAGTCAAAAGAGGCAGTGTAACTCCCAAACGTTTTCAATTATGTCTTACTTCCCATGGCTCCAAGTCAAAACTCTGCCTTTGTCTGAGCACTTGCTCTCTACATGGACTTTTAACAGTTTGCAAATAGCTTCAGATAGAGGTCAATATATTACTGATAAGTAATAAGATTTAATGTAGTATGTCCCTTTTTTATTCATTCTTTTAGTTTAGGAATCTGTTTTTCCCTAGTTAATTCCTGCCGGTTTAAACAGAACAGAATTTTTGAGGTTAAGAATTGCTCAAGGTAGAGCATAGCACATGCTTATTTGTTTGGGAGAAGATCACATTGTTGACACTATTGGTCAGGCAGCACTGAAACTCGGGGTACCAGTGTCTTCAGTGATGATTAGTTGATAAATTTTCTTTAGGCAATTAAGTTCTCAGTATCGATATTAAGGACTTGTGTGGTATCTAGAGACCTCTGTGTTTCTAGATAAGTGCCAGGTTCAAACTTATTAGTAGTCATTATCCCTTCTAGTACCAGCTGTGTCTCAGAGGGTAAACTATAGTATGTATCTCTCTTCAGGATATCCGTGATGGATATTTGTCTAACCTGCTCTTAAACCTTCAATGGAGATTCCATAATCTCTTTAGGCAGACACCAGAAGTTGGGTGGGGCATGGCCTCAGGCAGAATCTGGTGCACTTTGGCCTCGCTGAGCCTGGCCCTCAGTGGCCATTGCCACAGCCCTGGGCTGCAACCCTGTGTTCCAGATCTGGCCCAGGACTTCAGGTGAGTTTCACATCCCTGTTGTACATAATCATTTTGAGATCCCTGAGAACCACTGTTTTCTTCCAAGAAACTTTGTTTATAGAGCGTATATATCTATCATGAGAGAAAATTTGTGGTTCTCTGTTCCAGGCCTATACGATTCTCTAGTTGATTGCCTCATCAAACAGCTTGTGAGTGGCCATAAATGGTCATTAAAGGATTCAGCTGGCCAATTAGGATTACTACTCTGCATACCTGTTTGCAGCAAACAAGAGAAAATATAGTAAATTTGGTTCCAGAGAAGAGCTCAAGGCCAACAACTCTCAAATGTATTCCTGGCCCTGGTCCCTGGGTTTGATGCATTTTTTTTTTCCCTCAAATCACAGGAGCAATAAAAAAAAAATTCAGGCAGGATTTGGCCAAGGTAATCATGTTGGCACCAGCCTATATGAAGCAAGTTTTGATTCTTAGACCAATGACTCTCTCAATTTGTGCTCCAACCAAGTAGTCTCCTCAGTGAGGCACTGATAGCTCAAAGAGGGAATCCATATTCTGGACCCAGAGCAGACAGCATGGATGTCTTATTATCATTGCCAAAAAACAGAAGATACTCTTACTACCAGCAAGCAAACCAGTAAAATCCCCTCCTCTGCCAGATAGAAAAGATTAGCTGTCTGGGCATCCATTAGACAATGAAAAACAGACTTATTTAAAACCCTTTGCCATTAAAATCATGTAAATATAGGGCTGAGAGAGAAACCGTGAGAGTTCCTCTAATCCAAGATCTTGAAGCGAAACCAAGCATACCTATACTATCCTTGATTGATATCTGTCTAACCTGCTCTTAAACCTCTAATGCAGGAGATACCACATCCTCTTGAGGTAGCTCGTCACAGTAGTGATTAGAAAGGTTTTTCTAGCATCTAAACTACATTTTTTTTTTTTTGCCACAGATTAAGATGATACATTCTTGTCTACCCTCATGGACATGGAAACTATTGATCACTGGCTTCTTTTTTTTAACAACCTTCTATGTACTAGAAAAAGGTTTAGGCATATTACATCTACTGCTTTATCCATAACCAGTAAGCTAGTTACCTTGTCAAAAAAAAACCCCACTACCATGTTGCCTCCTTTGTATCATTTTATCTGCTTGGTTCTCATAAATTGCTTGTTCAGTCTTTTTGTTTAATACCAAACTTATGCTGACTTGTCTGTAATTTTCCAGATCCTCCTTTCCCCACTTTTTAAATATAGCTCCTGCGTTTGTCATTCTCTAGTCTTCTAAGACCTCTCTTGTCCTCTTCGTGTTCTTGATACTGCTTCAGGTACCTTTAGTACTATAGAGTGACTTCTATCAGGCCCTGCTGAACTTCCTAAATATTTTATACTGATTCTGGACTGTGACCTTATCTCTTTGGAATTGATTCTGTAAGTATTGATCAAAACTACTCTTGGAAGACTGAAGCAACAAAAGCAGCATTGAATGCTTCAGTCTTCTCTGTATAACCAGACACTTGGTTTCCTTGTTTTGCTCTTCTAATGTAGACTATAGAACTTCTTCATCTTGCTTTTTGCCCTGGTCATTTTCTACTCATTTTACATCTTAGCTTTTCTGATGTTATCTCTACCTGCTTGTGCTATTCCTTTATGCTCAACCTTCATTTCCACTCTTCTTTTTCATTTTCAGGTAATTCAAGAGTTCTTGATGGAGCCTTTTTGATCTTTTACTGTGTTCCTTACCAGAATAGCTTGCCAATGTGCCTTTCAGTATCTTTTTCTTATAAGTATCTTTCCAAGATATCCTACATACCAATTTCCTAAGTTTGTTAAAGTCTAGTTTGTTTTTCCCTTTTTTGTCCTTTAAAAAAAAAAAAGTCCATTATCCTTATTTTGTCCCCTTACTCATCCCTTTCTTTAGAATCATGAAGTTTAACATTTTATGATCACTTTCCTCCGAGTTACCTTCCACCTTCAGAGCCTCAACCTGTTTCCACAAACTAGTCATTAAAAAATTCAAGACTGGCCATACATTTTTAAGAGTATTTCTGCACTGATTATTATGTCTGCTCTTTATCCCTAACCTTCCAAATATCCATATTCAAAATCCACTTGCTTGACCATACCACAATGCTCAAGTCTGCCCCTGTGAGGTCACCTGAGCAATCAGATCTCAAGGTCAAAATTTCCCCTATCCTGTATCTCACTGTTGTGTACTCAGTATTCAGTTGAGCTAAGAAAGACAGGAACACAGAAAAAATTCCCAGTTACATATCACACCCTGTCCCCACTGACCATAAGGAGAGCAAAGCACAGAAGAAGAGACAGATAGTGTATATGATTCCTAGAAGGGCTTTTGAGCTTTCTGTTCCTTCAGCGGCACCATTCCACAGTGCTTGCCTCCTCTTTTTTGTTTCATGTGTGCAGAGCAGTAAGGTAATATAGGTAGGGAGAGGTGGCATTTGTAGCTCAGGGCAGTTGATTTTGCCCCCTTCTCTCCCTCCTCTCCCAACCCCAACAGACTTACCAGCTGGAGGCAGCTGTATTAGCTACCTATTTAGTCTATAGCCAAGTCTTCAAAGCAGCTGAATGTTTTCCAAAGCTTTCCAAAATCAATTCAGATGCTTCAAATCGATTCAGAGCTTTTAATTAGTCTCCCAGTTTGATTCAGATTCAGCGATTTCAGTCCCTAAATCAGGCCAAATCTCCTCTAAATTGAATTGGCTACCAAAGCTTTGCATAGCCCTAATACATGGGTATGATGGGAGTGCTGCTTCTCTGGATAAGTGTACCTTTTAAGGCTTTAAAAGGAGGGAGCAAACTGCCATTCACAAGTGCCCATCAGCTTATATTGACATGGTCTGTAGCAATACAACTTAGCTAAATCACTGTAACTTGAATAAATGAAATTGAGTTAAAGCTGCCCTGTTTTGTGATACTTTATCACTATAGAATCATGTAGATATAATGGTTACCTCCTTTGATATTGATATACATATTAGGACTGCTTGTATCCTTAGGGTACTTCCTAAAATTAATTTGTACTTAACACAAAAAGGATCAGCCCTTCTCAGCTCTGAAAAATTGTTTCATTATTAGACTTTACTATTAACTAGTTTATGTAGAGAAAGAGTCCCAGCTCATCAGTGACCAGGCAGTCTTTGACTTTGAGAAATGTACCCATAGTAGAAGTATGTAAAGGACATATTTAGAGATCAATTTGTAGATATGCATGGCATTACTCCACTGAAAAAGTACAAGGTCTGGATATTTATTTCAGTAGGATTGTTTTTGTTATTAACTAGTTTGACTCATAGCATTCCTTTCCATAAATTTAGGTCACTGCTTAAGCATCACCACCAGCAGATGTATATAGACAAGCACTTAAAGTAGTAGTAACATACATTTTAAGCTTTGTAAATGTTTTAATCATTATGTAGCACATTAAAATAAGGTTTTTGTTTAATTTGTCCTAGGCAAGCAATCTGAGAAAGCAGTTCAGAAATTACAAATCCTGTATAGTAACATGTAGATCCTTGCTATGGATTTCTGAACTCAGATGAAAATGGAGGCAAATCTCAATTTCTTGTTCTGTAACCTTGTTTTGCAGATGTGTTGCTCTTTGCAGCCTTGGCATTTGGATCTGTGAGGAGCTAGTTCATGAATCGCATCATCCTCAGATCAAGGAAGCACTGAATGTGATTTGTGCATCTTTAAAGGTACAAAACAAATTATGTTTCAGTATGCTACAGCCTTTACAATTTAATATAAAAATAAACCAGTTCAGTGGGGGCCAGTCTTTTTAGCAGGTGTGCCACAAATTAGCCCTGCCCTCTCCCCAAATGCCAATCTAATCTCCTTCTCCTGCCTGGTCTGCTCTGTGCTCCCTGTCTTATCTGTGTTTCTACTTTTTGCTTCCCCAGCTGCAGTTGTGCTGCCCCCAATCTGCTGCATGTCACACACACAGGCTGCCTATGCCACTTGTGGCACATGTGCCATGGGTTGGCCACTCTTGAATTAGTTAATCACCTTAAATCTGAATTTGGCAAGTATAAATGAGAATTTGTGCAACAGGGTAGTGTGTCCCCTTATGGGAAAGCAGCTAGTGAAACTAAAGGGCTGCATCTGTGGAAGGTTAAGGAGGGTGTGGCTCACTGGGAAACAAAAATCCCAGTAGGCAGAATTAGCAGGGGAGTGAAGGAGAAGCACCAGAGGCGGAGAATATCTGCTAGAAGAAATACAACAACCCTAGAAAAGGAAGCCTTAAGCCATAGTAGACCCATTTCAAGCGCCAAGATGACAAGATTCCTTTGTTTGCTGGTATATAACTGGGGCAGGCTGAGAGGCTCTCCAGGCGATAGAGGCCAGAAAGGTGAAAGACTGTAGTACTAAGGCTTGCTGAGAGATACTAGGAAGGACAAAGCTTGGTTGAAGGAGCTTGTGGCAGCAACCTGCTACATGTGGGGGAGACTGTGGACACTGTTGCTTTCAGCCAGTAGTGTGGACCGTAAGGCAGTATTGAAATGGAGGAGATGCAGCAACAGGCTTTACAACAACAGCAGTTCCAGCAAAGGATGCAAAGTGAATAGAAGCGCTTCATGCAGCTCCTGCTGGAGCAGGTGAAACCGAGCTTGAAGTGGGTTGAGGTATCCCAGACCCCAGCAGCTGCAGAGGGGAGGCTTAGAAAAACGGGGCCAGATGTTGAGCCTGAAGCTTTTCTAGAGACATTTCAACAGGTGACTGAGGCATATCACTAGCCTCATGATCTCTGGGCTGTTAAGTTAGATCCCTATTTAACTAGGGAGGCTCAGGTTGCTTATCTGGGCCTGAGAGCCAAGGCCATATATACCTATGACACCCTGAAGTTGCCCATTTTGGACTGGGTGGAGCTCATAGCACAGGCATACAGGCAGCAATTCCAAGCAGAACCATTTGATGTCAACTCTTCACCATGGGCAGTGTATTTGTACAACCACTGGTTGAAACCAGAGACTAACTCAGCTTAGATAATGATGGAACTGGTGACATTAGAACAATTTTGGCAAATCCTGCTGGTGGGGGTGTAGGGACAGGTCTGTAGACGCTGTATTATGGACCTAAAAGAGGCAATATGCTTTGATAAAGATTTTTTAGAGGCTGAACTGGAATGTGGAATACTGTAGCTGGGCAAAAGGAGCAATCCCACCAGACTAAACCTCAAATGAGGAAAGGCAGGAATTGTACATTAGCCCTGGAAGGGAGACCAGACACCTGGCCCTGTAGCATAGCCTTGCTCCACAAGATGGCAGGGGTAAACTCAGCAAGCTTGGGCCATGGAACTAGAGATGGGAGAGGTTTATCACCAGGAGGCAGTAGTAGATCAGAGGCCAGGGGAGCCCTCTGTCTGTTCTTCACGTGGAGAGCCTGGGAAGTGGTGCAGAGATTGCCTTCTCATGGATTATAGTTATGTTCATTCTGTGTTCTCTGAAGTCACAGGAGAACATACAAATAGAAGATGTCCAAGTTTTGGGTCTCATGGACTCAGGCTCAGCCCAAACATTTGTGCTAAAGCAGTTGGTGGATTCTGCCCAATGTTGAGTTCCTGAATGCATCTATGTGACCTGTATACATGGGGATATCTGGCCTTATCCTGTCACCCAGGTGCAGTTTATGATGGAGGCTCAGAAAGCCAAGTTGACAGCTGCATGGCCCACCATCTTTCCCACCCAGTGGTAGTATGTCAGGACTGGGACCCACCAAGCTGCTGTGCATAGTGGCAAAGAGTAGCCTGGATCAGGAACCACAAGCTCCTCTCCAGGACAAACTCGGGGACATATTACCCTTTGATCCCAGAATCTTGGGGCCCTGACCCCTCCCATACCAAGAACGTTGAAGGATATGGAAAGAAGCCTTTGCAGCAGAAAAGGGGCTGGGTAGGAGGCCCAGAAAGGGAGTCAGGATCCAGCATAAGCTCTGTGGACTTGAGGAAAATGTTGAGGATGCAGGCTTCTCTGGAAAGAACCCCCCTGATTAGAAGGGAGTGCTCATCAGATGAGGGAACTGACATTTTTTCAGAACCAGAGACAAGACTCAGTATTTGCTCATCTCTACAGGCAGCTGGTCAGAGTGAATGGGAATGTAGAGAGGCTTATGTTGTTCCTGACATTTTTCCTGCAGCCAGTGAGCTGTGAAGGTCATGTCAGTTGTGCCTTTTGATGCCCTAAATTTTAGGGATCTAGCCCATGGAGGGGCTTTGTCTGGCCCGTGGCAGGTCCCTCAGTCCCACCTGGCCCAGGCACTGTCCACCCATGGTGCATTTTACCACCCCCTGGACATGCAGCAGGCCTGGGGTAGCTCTGTGCCTGGGTTCACTTTCTAGGTAGCCCAAGTGGCGGTGGCTCCTTTTGGCTGCCACCACTACTAGCTCCAGCCCCATGATACCAGCAGGGACCCGTGTACTCAGCCTGACCCGGTTCACCTTGCACCTGCTCCAGATTCGCCTGCCCAACAGAAGCGACTGCTGGGCAGAAACTGTTCCTCAGCATAGGGGAAAAGCAGCCCTTCCCCCTTGCCGTTTTCAGGCCCTTCCTGCTGCAGCTACTGGGAGCCCGCACCAGGCTGCCCTGCATCTCCACCACCATCACTGGTGCCTCCAGTCTGCCCAGCCAGACAGCAGTGGCAGTGTAGAGTAGATGCAGGGCAGCCTTGTATGGGCTCTAGGAAGCTGCAGCAGGAAGGGCCTGGCAGTGGTGAGTGGGAGGATCTGCTTCTCTCCTATGCTAAGGAAGAGTGTGTGCCTGGCAGCTGCCACTGCTGCTACTACTCAGCCTGAGCCAGGTGAATCTGGAGCAGAGGCAGGGCAGACTGGGTTAGGGTTGTGCGCATGGGTCCCTGCCAGGACCATGGAGCTGGGGCTACTGCCGGCAGCAGCCAGAAGGAGCCACTGCCTGGGCTGCCTAGGAAGGCAGCCCAGCTGTGGAACCACCCAGCCCCACTATATTCCTGGGGTCAGCAGGACACACCCCTGGTGGGCAGTGCAAAGCAGGCACAAAGTGGGTTGGGGTTGGGGCTGTACACATGGGTTCTAGCTAGTTGGCTTTTGCTAGGATGAGTCTGCAGCAGGCATGGGGCAGGCTGCAAATGACAGGGAGGCACCACAAGGCGCTCCATCTCCTGGCTGTTGCCAGGTGGGTGCTTGTCTCCCTCAGGGGGCGCATGCACACTTTACCATACCCACAGACTCTCCCCTGCAAACCCCATAGCCACACCCCCACACACAACCATACAGCCCACAAACATTGCACTACCCACACCCTCCCCTACATTCTGCCACAGACCCCCCCACCCCTCCCCACATGCACATGCGCGCGCATACACACACACCCCCACGTGCCTCCAAGGAGAGCCCCGCTCACTACTACATGCACACTTCCCATCCCACATGCACTCATACTCCCCCACACACATTCCACATACACCCCTAGCCAGCCTTCCCCTCCACACACCCCACAGCCCTCCACAAACCCCATACCCACCCAAACATCCTCTGAAAAATCCCTCAATCCTACCCACATCCACACGTACCCCATACCCTCCCCCAAACCCTATATACTTATCCACACACATCTATAGCCCCCTACAAACCCCATACCTACCCATATCGCCCCGCACCTCTCCATACTCCCTTGCAATATAAAAAAGTAAGACTTCATTTTGAGCTATTATGCAATCACCTCTATATACACAACGTAAATGCACACAAATCAAGACAAAATTTTTTTTTTTTAAGTAAAATTAAAAGATGTTATTGTGGAGTTAGGATGACTGATAAGAATCCTTTATGCGGAGATTATTAACATGGGTAAATGAAAGAAACAAGTTTTGTTTCATATCTTATTGGACCAGCTGTATAGCTAGGAGAGATGTTAGACAAATTTGGGGGCACAAAATGTCCCAGCAAAAGTTTGGGAAAATAGATACAGCCTTAGCTGAATGCCAAGTAGAACAATACCTTTTTTTTTTAACTCCAGTATGTAAATTAAACAATCATTCAAAGAAGGGGAAGAAGGCAATAAACCTGTGAAACAATGAAGTTGTTAGAAGTAGCTTCAAATCAAGTAAAGGGCAACTGCAAAAAAAACTTCTCCCAAGTATATAGTTACTCCAATAAAAGATACAGGTCAGTCGCATCTTACGTGGGGGTTAGGTGCTGAAGTCCGCGCTTAAAGCAAAAATTGCATAATGCAAATATCATTGACTATACGCGGGGTGGAAGGGGGGGCAGGGCTTGAGTTTGCACGTGGCACCATGCTTAGAGCTGCGCAGCCAGCGGCACAGCGCAGGGTGCTGGTGGGGATGACTGCGTGCCACCTGGCCACCACGATGCTACCGCCTGGTGGCCAGCCACACAGCTCTGGGCATGGCTCCATGGCGACAGCAGGAGGTTTTGGAGGCAGTGGCCGTCATTGCCATAATGGGCCTGCAGGTAAGCAGCGGCACTGTGTTCAAGCTAAGGCCCCACCCCCACCTTCCCCACCCTGCATATAGTTGAAGTCATGCAAGTTAAATGTGGGTATGATGCGACTGACCTGTATTACCAAAAAACCTTGCTGCTTGCATATTAATTGGACCATTGTGGTTATAACTCCAATGTAACTTGACTTAAAAGTAGATAAAGACAGACTGCAGTATCTTAACAATTTATTTTTTTGGGAGTGGAGGGAAACTAAATCTACTGGATGTATTTAGGCAGAGATACCTGACTGGATTTGTAAAAATGCTAGTATACTTGAGTTACAGTCGTGCATTTTGGCATCTACCCTTTCTGTTCAATCGTGTATACGCAGCAGTGGTAATGTTAACTTAGACTAGGAATTAATCAGTATTCATTTATTATTTTTATAACAAAAATAACCCATTCTGGGCTAAGGTATTGGTTACTTACCAAACTAGAGGTGATTGGTTTGACCATGACACAGAACTATGCATTTATGAATCTTTCATATTGTGACACTTTTATAGATACTTTATACCAGTCCTCAAGATAGAAGAGAAAAGAGCATCCAAAAAATTTGCCAATGTGAAACTGACATAAATAGAAATATAGTGTGATAGTGTAACCACCTATGGCCTCCTTTATTTATACTTACAATGCAGGTGTTATAAATTCCTGTATCAAAATGTGCAAACAAATAGTAAATGTTACTATGAATAGGATTAAATTATTCCACAATTTTGATAACTTGGATAAATAAGATTAAATTGATAATAACACTTGGCCTCATCTACACTTTAAACTTAAGGTATGATTAACCAGTTAATCATGCCTCAAGTGGTCACCCAGGCACGTGTTTAATCAATTAATGGCATGATAAAAGCTACAAAGTTATTCCACCAAACGTGTGCAATAAGTTGGTAGCTGCTTCCTATTATGCCATTAATTGAATGTGTAGCCAGGGGCCCCTGGGCCTGAGAACCCATCAGATGATCAAAGTTCCCTGTGAGGGGGGCATGTGCACCCCTAAACCTGGGAGACTGCAGCTGCTATGATCTTCCAGCCACAGGGGCTCCCCATGCACCTCTGTCCAGTCCAGGCACTAAAACAATGGGGCTAGCCCACTTGCTGGAGGATTCTTCAATCACCCATCATCTCCAGCATCCTTTATCTTTCCTTTCTCAGAATCTCCCACAACCAGTCAGGAATCCTGGAGAGCCACTTCTGTATTGGGCATCCAGGATTCAATAATATTTCATAGATTTCATAGACATTAGGGCTGGAAAGGACCTCGGAAGATCATCGAGTCCAGCCCCCTGCCCAAAGGGCAGGAAGTCAGCTGGGGTCATAGGATCCCAGCAAGATAAGCATCGGCAGGCTGTTCCAGACCTTGGGGCCTTGGACAGTAAAGAAATCTTTCCTTATGTCCAGCCTGAAATGGTCTCGTAGTAGTTTGACTGTTCAACCTAGTTGTCATCCCTTGGGGAGCTCTGGTGAACAAATGTTCCCCCAGATGCTGGTGGTCACCCCTGATAAACTTATAGGTGGCCATCAGATCACCCCTGAGCCTGCGCTTTTCCAGGCTAAAGAGCCCCAAGGGCTCTCAGCCTGTCATCGTAGGGTCTGCTTCCCTGATCTCTGATCATGCACATGGGTCTTCTCTGGACTCTGTCAAGCTTCTCCACATCCTTTTTGAATTGTGAAGCGTAAAACTGGACATAGTACTCCAGCTGTGGCCTCACCAAGGCCAAGTACAAGGGGAGAATGATGTCCCAGGATTTGCTTGAGAAGCATCTATGGATGCAAGCCAGCATTTTGGTCACTTTACTAGCCGCAGCATCACACTGCA
>JAGPOW010000304.1:45111401-45131080 GCA_030014935.1 Caiman crocodilus
CTAGTGAGCATAGCACCATCAAGCCTTGTATGTATGATGCTGTTTTTTTTCTCCCAAGGTAGAGTACCCTGCATTTCTCTGTGTTAGATGCCATCAGGTTTAAGTCTGCCCACTTTGCAAGCATGTCCAGGTCAGCCTATATCCCCAGCCTGTCCTCCATCATATGACCACCTTCCCCCATAGTTTAGTATCATCCATGACCTTTGCCAGTCCACATCTGATGCCCAAATCCAGGTCATTAATGAAGATGTTAAAGAGTACCAGCCCGAGCACTGAGCCTTGGGGGACTCCACTGGTAGAGAGTCCTCCAGAGCAAAAGAAAGGAGTTTATATCTTAAGGGTTCTACAGCAGCTGTTTTCTGGTTCCAAAGGACAGAGAAGGGTGTTATGTCATCCTAGACCTCAGAAAGCAAAACCATTTATGAGCTCGTGTTCATGATAGTGCCCTTCGCAGGTATACCATCACTCTGGCAGGAGGACTAGCTCACACCTCTTAACCTACAGGACACTTTTTATCTGTGTATCTTGTGTATCTGTAATCCCTGCTCACAGGTATTATCCATGTTTTACTGTGGGGACAGACCTCTCCAAGGTCCATCAAAGTCCTCTTCTTTTCATTTGTTAAAGCCCCAAAGGTCTTTGAGTGGAAGCTACTCAGCTAAGGTAAGTCTCAGTCTACTCCCATCTGTATGGAATCTTCACCAGCTCTGGTTTTTGATAGTCTTCAAGTGTTGATTAGGCTCCCTAAGAATGTTAGTCATCCTGCAGAAATCTTCCTTAATTTTCATGAAGGGAGTCTACCTCAAAGGTGCCCCAATAAGATGCATCAGTGGGGAAGTCTTACCTACCCCGTGAACAATTTTTGTTGGCTGTTTGAGCCCATAGCTTCATGTGACTTGGTCCATTTGCCCATGAAGGCAGCTTTCCTGGTGACTCTTTGGTAGACAAGTGAATGAACTCTAAGCCCCAGTGACAAATTCCCCTTATGCTACCTTATATCCAGACAAAGTAACTTTAAGTCAGGGACAGGCAATTTTTGGGCAGAGGGCTGCTTACTGAGTTTTGGCAAGCCATCGAGGGCTGCATGACAGGCAGCCAGGGGCAGATAAATATTAATTTTCTAAATTTCTTAGGAGCCCCGCAGGCTGGATAGAATGACCTGGTGGGCTGCATCTTGCCCACCCCTGCTTTAAGAACACCATTTAGGTTCATTCAGCTCTGTCTCCTTTTATGGTGTCTCCTAGATTATATCTGTAAGGCAGTGACTTAAGTCTCTGTCCATATGTTTGCCAAATATTATGCAATAATGGAAGCCTCTTGAACTTTAGCATTTAGCAAGGTAGTTCTCCAGTCACTGTTTGCACAAGGGACTTCAAGATCAACAGTCATCTATGTGTGGGCACTGCTTTGGAGTTGTCCACTTGTCAGGAATGTGTGTCTAGATAAATACTGTAAGAAGGGAAGTTACTTACCAGTAACAGGAGTATTTCAAGATTCATGTTCACATGGACATTTGAATCCTGCCTTGTTCTCCTCTTCTTGAAGTTGGATACAGTTAAGAGTGCAACTGAGAGGAAGCTAAAGAGAAGAATGTGCACCACCACACTTTATTCCCTCAGCCAGGGACCACAAGGAAAGGTGGGGTTGCAGTGTACTCTACAGGTCCTGCCTTTGAAAAGGTGTTTCCAGGCAAAAGCCAAGGTCATTAGACATACTAACTAGTCAAGAATGTTTACTTTGACAGTAGTTTTTGAAGAACTCTAGTTACTGATAAGTAATTGCCTCTCCTCCTCTCCCCTTCTCTTTTAATCCCTTACACTATCCCAGCATTCCATTTTAAACCTTGCTGTATTTAATGCAGGGCGAGCAATTATTTGGCTTATTTATCATTCTCCCTCAATACTGGCCAAGTGTCTTAAAAGTCACAGCTACTGCCATTGTCATAGGCCAGCTGGGCACTGTGAGTGTATCAGTTTTATCACAGGCCAACTGGGCTGTTCAATTCAGTTTTGGATCAACGAGGCAAAGCTGGGAGTGGAATAAAGGCAAATTTATTATAGCTTACACACACACAACAGTTAACAGAAAGATAAATGCGATAAACAGATAAGGCAGTATAAAAGAGCTAATAGTAAACAATAACAACAGATAATAATAACAGATAAATAGATCAATCTGTCACAGGCCAACTGGGCACTGCAAGGGTACTAGCCACACTGGGCTGTTCAAAACAACAAATAGACAGACATGGGTTGGCAACTTATCAATAGTCCCTCAATGCCAGGTGCACGCCAAGTGATTCCAGCGAAGTCAAGTGTCCCTGATGATCAACGCTGTCAGAGGGATTACTGGGGAAGGTCCCTTGCTCAGGATCCAATCCTCACTCACACTGGGAGTCAGGGGTCCAGGCGTGGGACAGAAATGACCATTTTGTTCCCTCCTTCCTGCTGATTACCTGATGCATGTGTTTTTTATACCTAGTTTTATGTCAATCTGTTGGCCTCAGGGCCACTCACAATATTGCCCTATAGCTGTTACCCTATGGGATTGAAAGGTGTTAAAATTATCATAAAAGGTAACTACCCAGACTCAGGTTTATCCAATAAGCAAATTATGATGCAGCACCTTTAGGTTTGAAATTGACGTCGCTCCGCCTAAATCCCAACCCCTTTTAGGCTTCAATTGAATATGCTTTCTTGGGGTATGCTTTCCTGGAATGTGTTTGGGTGTGCCTAGCAGTTGGATCCAGTTTTTTTCGCTAAGGCTGAACCCTGAGAAAAAAACAGTTAAACCAGCTAATCTCACAGCTGCAGCTTTGCCTATGGGGCCCAGTCAGTTCCATGAACGATTAATTTATCATTTTGGTTAAACTTATGACAGACAAGTTACATTTGCAGTTTACAAACTTACAAGCTTATATTAGCTAATATTACCTATTTAGGCAAAATACCAAATGCCTCCAAGAAGCACATATTATTGCTTATTAATCCCTCTGGTTCTGGCCGTCACATGCCATGTGCTTCTGTTGTTAGCTAGGAACTCTGAAGCTATCTAAGCCTTTTGTGTTAGCTGTTAATCTTGATAATAGTGATATAAATTCTTTCTTGTGGTTTTGTGAGAAGTACTACACAATTTGTGCGTAAAGTTGAGGGATTTTCCCCTCCCCAACACCCCTGTACCAAATCAGACCATTTTTTCCTTTCCAAGGAAGCTGAGTGATTGTTTTTAACTAGGAAGTAATTCATAGTAAATTAAAGATCACTAAGTTATAAAGTAATAGATTAATTCCATAGGTTACCTAAACAGTCCTTTAAGGAGCTACTTCTGCAAAACTAATAATGAGTATTTTTGTCCAACATATGGTATATCATGCTTTGAAATCCAGCCAGTCATAAACTAATTACTGCTTCTTCCTTTCTCTTTTATATAGTTTCCAAATAAAACAGTAGCGCATGTTGCCTGCAATATGCTCAGCATGCTGATTCATTACGTACACAGGCTTCAAGCATACCAAACTGATTTACCTTTGAAAATTATTCAAGTAAGTAATTAAAAAAAATAAAACCATTTGAGCTTTTCTGGCATTTTAATGATGACTTTAGGAGATAATACATTTGAAATCTGAAGTAGCAAATTAGTTACTTCTATGAAAACTTTTGTTTTATAGTTTTCAGTGTGCTAGGTTTTTGCCAGACATTACATTTACCTGTTGACTCAAATATTTTAAGTTTTAAAAAATAACTTTAAAATAGTAATTATAAAGGAAATCATTGTTTATTGTCCACAGATTCTGGTAGCAACTATTACTCACATTCTGCCTGGGACAGAAGCTTCTTCTTATGAACAGGACAAGAGGGTAATAATTTACTATGCTTGTAATATGCCAGAGTTACTAGTTATGGAGATGTCAAGTTATAGTTGTATAATCAAGACTGCAGTGCATTGCCTTCCTTTCAAAGTTACTGCCATTTTTTTCAATAGAAATGGAGCAGTAGGCTTCCTTTAGCTATTCCATCTTTCAGTCATGGTGCTCCTTCCTGCCTCCTGACAGCATAGTCAGTTACCATTCTCCCTGAGGACAATTTGGCTTCATTTGTATTGGGGATAACTGGAAGCAAAACCCATTTTGAAATTAGCATCTTCACTCACAGTAGCCTGTTGCAGGTGGCTTACCCTTGGCCTTTTGGCCCTGATTGAAGGTGGAGCAGCAGGGAGTTGCTCTTAACTTCTTTCATTGGCATAAGGTCCAACTGACTTGACTTTAATGTCATTTTTACACGTGCCCCGGAGGCACATGTAATTACAGCGTGTCAGAGCAGACTCGAGTCTGCTGGATTGTGCTGATTAGCACGTCTCCAGCAGCCTCTGTGTTGTGTGTATCAGTGTCCCTGTGTTTCAAAATGGCAGTGGGGGCACATGAACTAAAGCTCATCAAATGATTGAGTCTGCTCTGACGCACTGTAATTGCAGCACATTGGAGCAGCCTCTCTACAGGCAACCTAAAAGACAATCAGGCATAGAGGAGCTCTGTTCCACTGCATTTCAGTTTGTACTATGAGGTATTACCTCCCTCCTTTATGCTGGATATAGGTCAGTAGCTGCCACAGAAAACAAGAGCACCACCTCCACCAGCTTGCCACTTGCAGATAGTTCCCACGTGGAAGATTCCTCCATGACTTATTGCAGGTCATTTTGTTGCCATTTTATGTGATTCAGATGTCACAAAGTTGCTTTTCAAGATACAGAAATACTAATATGTATTTAAAATTAGTTTAATCTAAATATGGATATAAAAGATTATGATGATGACAAAATAAAACTACTGCTCCTTAGTCAGGGGGGCTCGTCATTTTGTGCTAAAGACTGATGCATTTTTAATTGATATAAAGAATCTTGTTTCTGGTTATCTGAACTCTTTATTTCTCACTGCCCACATCTTGCAGTTATGTAAATTATAAATATGTTTAATGTGGGTTTGGGTTTTGTAATCAGTGTTTAAAGTGGTTAAAGTATTTTTATTCCATTAATAGTATCAGTGTTTGTGAAACTTCCTGTGTTGTACTATGGTCTTTGTGAAAGTGGCCACTAGAGGGAGTTAAATCTTTCATAGACTGAATAGTTTGCAATATAGAATGGCAGTTGGATACCTCTTCAATGGATATCTTTTCAATAGCTGTATAGTGATGTTAGCACATTAAAAACAATTAATTTATATAATTTATAAAGTAGCAAAGGAAATTTAGATAGTTCAGTTTTGCATGAGCCTTTGTTTTCTTTATATTGACCCTAAGCCTTGTTTATACAGTGTTGGCTGCAATTTTTTATAGTTTGTTTCAAATGAACTTTACAAGATCATATAAATGTATCCATTTAAGCATAAGATCTACTCACCCACCTTCCATTGGAGGGGTGAGAAGGAGCGGCAGCAGAGACCTTAGCACTGAAAGCTAAGACAACATGGAGTTTGGACATGTAAGGTGTGTGTGCATAGGACAGTGTTAGAGATGTATAGAATTAGCTGAGGCAGCCACAGATCTAAGCAATATAGCCAAATCAGCTCAGCAACATACAATGTCTGTTTAGCAAGAGTAAAGTGCCACGCTGATACAGGTACACTCCTTCTGGGACCCAGGCTAGTATCATTATATTGTGCTGTATAAACGTACCATCTCATCCAGGTATTACAGAGTAATGATGAATACCACTGAGATTAAATTGGTAAATAAGAATAAAGCAGAAAAACAAGCTACAGTAGTAAATGCAAAGTAACCCACTGCTGTTTTAAGTAATTTGTAACTAAAAATGTTTTTGTTACAGTTGGTAGTATCTTTACTACTCTGTTTGTTGGACTGGATAATGGCCTTGCCTTTAAAGACCTTACTGCAACCCGTTCACACTACAGATGAAAATGATAAGACTGAAAAATCTGTTCTGCATTGTATATTCAAGGTACTTATTCTTTAATGTTTTTCATTTTTGTTCCAATGGCAACTTTTATACTTGAAAATGATAATTAGGGGAAGTAAAGGCAGAACCCTTCTCTTGGTCTGATTCTAATTCTGTGGCAATTACTTGGACTGCTTCTGCATTAGTTCTTGTACATTTTACTTAAAACTATTTAGTAGTGAATGTATTTGAAACAATTCACACTGTAAATAGGAGGCAAAACTAAAGAAACTATTTTTAAAATATTAATATTTGCAAGAAAGTCAGTGCTATGAAATTGGGAGATAGTGAAAATAATAAAACATTGTGTTATCTGTTTTTCACTAAAGTACTGGTAAAGACCAAAAGTATAAAACAGTGTATGCAGGCTAGAACATAGGCTTTATAGAGTAAGTGTTTTAAATTAACATTGCTTTCTTAATTTGCTTAATGCTGACTTATGCCTAATGCTCCTAAATGCATACATTTATTTTGCCCTAAACAGCTTAACCTTGAAATACAAACACTATATTAATTTTTTACCACATTCCCATTTATATAGGCTATATAGGCTCCTGCTTTTAGTAACTTTCCCTTCCTACAGGAATTCAGTTTCATAAATATACATTTTCTAAAACTATACCATGTTTAATGAGTTTCATGGCTTGTTGGTAGGTTTTATATTTGTAACAAGTTAATCAACATGCAAATAAAGCTAAATGATCTTATTTATTAAGTAGGAGGGTGTTTTATATATTTTCATCTTGAATTCATGTTTTTGTCTTAGGTTCTGCATGGATGTGTCTATGGAGCTCAATGTTTTGGCACCCCAAAGTATTTTCCTCTAAGTTTTTCTGATTTGGCATCTATGGATTATGATCCTTTTATGCCTTTAGAAAGTCTGAAAGAACCAGAACCACTACATTCTCCAGACTCAGAACGGTCTTCTAAACTTCAGCCAGTCACAGAAGGTATGTCAGGTTGTCTTCATAGATTCTGTTTAAAAGAGAATGTCTCTTGATGTCCAGTACTGAAGTGATTGTCTAAAGCATGAACTTTCAATTATGTTCAATATGATTCTAGAAAGTAGGTAGCATTCATCAGTACAGAATAAAATAGCATAATTTTGAGGAATTGCAACTTGTTTAATTGAAATATGTAGATACTCAACAACATATTCATCTGTTTTATATGGATCCTCCTTTTTCCACGTGGCAGAGAACATGCAAACATGAGTAATTCTTTTTTCTTTTTAACTACATAAGATTACTTCTCTCACACTTCTGTTTCTTCTCTTAAGAATTTTTTTTTTAGAAAGCTTTCGCTAGTTAAAACTGAATTAAATTTATCATGATTTGTTTTGTGTGTATAGGTTTTTAAAATGTAAAACAAAGTTGCATCATAAAAGAAACAATTTTATATAGTCTACTTCAGACCTTTACAGAGTCAGGAATTAAGAACATTTTCTTCTGAAATAATGACAGTAAATAGAAGAAACTGAGATTTGAAGTAATGACATCTTTCTTATCAAATTTATCTAACAAATATCAGATGGCTTAAATGGAAAGAAAATTGAAAAAGATGAGCTTAATATTGATACCAGAAACTCTGTGTAGTGCTATTCTCCCTCCATATTAAGTTGTTCCATTTAGGCTTCCTTGAAGGTATTAGGTACCAGATAAATGCAGAACCTCTTTGTAGCAGCTGTGTGCTAACAGCAGGTGATTTTGTGGTCTGTACTGACTACGTGCTGTTTTTTATGTGGAGAAAATGACTAATCATTGTGCCCTTGTCTAAGGCATGCTTCATCATCCTCAAGTACTTTTTTGGCCAAAGAATTCTAAACATAGAGCTGTCTCCTAATAAGCTCAGTATTGGATTGAACAAGTCTGATTTGAGACCTATTGGCAGGAGGAGCTGTAATTATTAAATTTACTGAAGAATGAAGCAAGGTACTGTAGTTGGCTTTTTGTCAAATGGCTATGGTCTTATTAGCAAAAAGTAATCATCTGCAGGGTCACAATGAAAGAGGTTTGAAGGATTCATTCTGTCCTAATTACAGTTTCACCTATACATATTATGTAAAGCTAATATTTAAAGCTTTTGCCAAAATTAACTTCCACTGCATGTTTTTTTTTTTTCAAATGAACGTCAGTTGTACAAAGCCATAGCATCGATATCTTCATTTTGCATTTCCACACGATTGGTTCTTTATAATTCCTCGTTAAATTTCTAAATAAAAGTAATTTCATATGTTCCTTATATCTCCTTAGGTGAGTTAAAGGAAAAAATATGAAGCTACCTTAAAATCTCAAGGCTTTGTAATTCTAAATAGGTTATCTTACAAAATTTAATTGGCAAAGTACAGCATAGATTATAATGCCACCCTAGTACTGCTGCCTTGGCAATTGTAGCTTGTGCTGCTAGGCAAGAACAAAAACAGCACTGCTTACCCATCTTACATCATCTTCTCTCATTGGCATTACTAGAAGTGTGATAGGAGCAAAATTAGTGTATTAGAGGCCATGAGGAGCTAGATCAAGTTGAGGGCCAATTAGCACAAACTAGTGGCAGAGACGCATGTTGATTGGTTGTATATGGAGTAACTGCACACTAGTCAAACTACTGGAAAACCAGACCCAGGTCACCATATTGTCTCTACAATATGCCACTCCATTCTTACTTTTATTCTGATAAGCTTTTTTTAAAATATCTTCATGTCATCTCCTTGGCCAAATGAGTAGGGATGGTAGAGCAGATACATTATTGAGGAACATATAGAGAAATGAGATGTGTATTAGTGAGGAATGTGTACAATAAGAAAGATGAAGTCTGCCAAACTTTTTCATAGGATGCAAGTTCATTCATGAGTCTCATGTTTTGGATAAACAATTATTACACATTCAACATTGAAAGGCAGATTGCTCCTTGACAGATGTGATCAGGAGGCTTGGGATATGATTCTTCCTACAGTTAAATAACATTACATGAGCTACATTACATGATTTTAGTGCATATCAGTATTAATGGATCTTCCCAGAGGCAGTAAGAGACTGGATAAAGACTTGTTCCATTTTAAAGGAAGCAAGCATAAGGAAGAATTATGCTCCCACTTCTGCTCTAGTCACTTTGCAAGTATTGCACATTTCAAGGGACATTATATGTATAGATTTTTTTTATTTAAGGCTATGTCCTTGTTTTCCGTTCTATGTAAGCATAGTAAATGATATATCAGATTTGTTATATTTCACAATAAAAAAATTTAATATGAAATGAAAGTTGGTATTGCAGAATTATGTTTAAACACAACTGAAAGTAAAAGCTACAAATAAAAAAAATCAAAGGGATGCTTCTCTCCAGTTAGCAAAGCTTGCAAAAGAACTCTGTAATAGTTTTGTGGGGCCAGTGAATTAGAAAGTCTTAGGCTGCACACAAGCATTCATTTCCAGCGGTGAAAAATTTCCACTGCTAGAAACTATTCCAGAAGAGGAAGTAGTACAGGCATTCAGCCTGCAACTGCCCCCTCTCTTCTGCTCCTTGAACCTTCCTGAGACCAGGGTGATCCTGATCTGGGGAAAGCATTGGCTGTGTCAGTCCTTCGGTTCCTAGGGAAACTGTAGCAATAGAGCAAACCTACCTGCCCGCTTCTAACTCTGAGTACTCCAGAATGAGAAACAGACAGGAGGCTTTCTGTGCTGCAACCTCTGTTTGTCTTTCTGGTGCCCAGAAGCCAAGCAGACTCAACCATGAGGCCGCCTTCTCACCCTAGGGACTCTGGCATGTGAAGAGCCAATAGGGAGCAACTGGTGCATGCTCTTTCCCTCCCCTCCCAGTTTATGAGAATAATTGGAGCAGCTGCTCCCTGCACCTTCTCCAGACAAAGATTACTCTGGTTTCTGGAAGGCATGGAGGCTCTTCCCCACAGCTCCATTCCTGGCCCCTGGAAGGAGTTAAGACAAAGGAAAGTATACAAACAGTGATTCTCCCAGAAGAAATTCTCCAAGGAGTGACTTCTATGTGGTTGGAGTCAAGTTATTTTTCTTCTGGAATCATCATTTTCACTCCAGGACAACAAAGCTAGAACGTCTGTACTTTCGTGGTTTTACCAGGAAAGTGGTAGTCCTCCCAGTGGAAACGGAAAATTTATATATAGCTTTGATTGTAAAGATGGAAAAAGGACTTAAAAATCCTACTGACAGGACTTTCACTGGTCACTGCAAGATTATTTCTTACAGTTTGTGTAATACTATTGCAAGAAAAGGTAATAACCTTCCAAGATGTATTAACACAAGTGCTATATGTGAGTCACAAGAAGTGATTCTTCTGCCCTAATTGCCATGGGAATAATGTACTACGTTCATTTTTGGGCCCCATACGCCTTAAAAATTGTGGACAAATTGGAGAGTACAGAGACAAGCAACATACATGATAAGAGATCTGTAAAACATGATATATGGGTGAGAATGGAAGAAAATTGGTAGTATTTATTCTAAAAAAGAGAAGGGTACAGAAAGGATTATTTTGAAGAGGGTAGCATTCAGTTGTTGTCAATGTCTAGTGAGGATACAACAGAAAGCAATGGAGATTTAGGCTAGGTATTAGGAAGAACTTTTTAACTATGAGTGTTATTAAACACTGGAATTAGATTATATAGAGAAGTTGTAGAATCTCCATTATTGGAAGTGTTTTAAGAACAGGTTAGATAAACATTTGTCTTGGATTGCCTAAGGCTAGGGATTGATCCTATTTTGAGCCTTGGACTAAATCAGGGGCATCTCCCTCAAAGTACTGCTGTATCAAAATATAAAAATCTATTGTCATTCTAAAGGTTTGACTTTTAATAATAAAGTAGCTCTCACTTTATCAACAATATCAGATCTATTTTCAGTAGATTAAGAAATACCATCTAAAAATGACAGCAAAAATAAGTTTTAAAACTATTAGAATAGTTTTCTTTTTTAAATTGTTTAATATAAGTTTACTTTGTTCTACGTTCTTAAGACCATTGTTCTTTCAAATCTGAATTTTGTATGTGTGCACCTTAACTTCAGTTCTTAGTCTCAAAAATCAACTAATAAGACCTAAAGTCTCTCGATGTTGCTTCCACAAACTTTAATTATAACACCAGCATTTTTTCTCTTGCAGTGAAAACACATATGCAACAAGGATTGATCTCCGTTGCAGCTCGTACTGTAGTAACTCATTTAGTGAACCACTTAGGCCACTATCCAATGAGTGGAGGCCCTGCCATGTTAACTAGTCAAGTTTGTGAAAACAATGATAACCCTTACAGTGAAAGTCCTGAACTTTCTCCTGAACTTTTTGAGAGCCCAAACCTCCAGTTCTTTGTGCTAAACAATACTTCCTTAGTCTCTTGTATACAAATCCAAGCTGAAGAGAATATGCCTGGAGGAGGATTGTCTGCTGGACTCGTATCTGCTAATCCACATGTCAGAATTATAGTGCGTGATCTGTCTGGTAAATATTCATGGGATTCTGCAATTTTGTATGGGCCATCATCTTTATGTGGATCATCACAACAAACTTCTTTTGCACTTTCTTTATATGAGCAAGAGAAACCAGATGATGCCCCATCTTTCAGTGAGTTCGTAGAGGATGTAGTTATAAGGGATGGAATTGCACTCCATGCAAAAAGAACATTCAGAGAAACTGTGCCAACATGGGATACAATTAGGGATGAGGAAGATGCTCTTGATGAGCTCTTGCAGTATTTAGGTATCACTAGTCCTGAATGCTTACAGAGAACAGGAGTCTCACTCAATACACCAGCTCCTCAACCAGTCTGTATCTCAGAAAAACAGGAAAATGATGTAATCAATGCAATTCTTAAGCAAGACACAGAAGAGAGAGAATTTGTTGAAAAACACTTTAATGACTTAAATATGAAAGCTGTGGAACAGAATGAACTAACCCCCCAGAAGCCCCAGTCAGCATTTTACTATTGCAGATTACTTCTCAGCATACTGGGTATGAATTCTTGGGATAAAAGGTAAGAAAAAATGGGTATGATCTTCAATACAAATTAGAGTTGGTTAACTGTTACTCAGCAGTGTTCTTTTATGCGATTCTGCCTTTGTTGTCATTGTCTTCACCGCTTCATAGGGAATAGAGCTCCTTAGGCCAAGAATGCCTTTGGCCAGATTTTGAGATTGGTGCAGGAAGCTTGTTGGGAGGAGACTATCCTTACTGTCTACCCTGCTTCCCTCACCCAGCTTGATTTAAAGAACCTTAAGTGGGTAAATGGCCGCTTCTGCTTCCTGCCTTGTTCCTGCAAGGAGATCAGGAAAATGAGGCAGTATGTCATTGACAGAGCCAAGTTCTGGGATAACATCAGATTCACTGTTGCGCTGGTACACAATCTGCCTGGGGAAGAGCATACAAGTGTACTTCTCCAGAGAAGTGCACAGATACAATCCAGCTGAGATTTTTCCCTTCAGTTATTTCAATCCTGATTATTTTATTTGGTGTTTAAGATGACAGGAGGTAAGACATTTTTGAGCAAGAGATGTCCCTTTATGTAGTTGTGGTGTCATTTTTTAAAAAAAGCATACAAGATGCATAAACCAGAATTTTAGAGTCTTTCTGAAATCTTCACTCTATTGAATGAAATGTGGAATTGATCAGAAGGATTAGACATCAAGATATTGCCCTACTGTGAAGGAAATAAAATAGGCCTGGATGAGTGAAGTAACATGTTGTCATATGAATGAAACTTCTTGTCATCAAGGATTTTGGCAGCAAATGTGTGATAACTGTTCTTGTTTGTGAACACGCAGGATTCATCGAAAGCAAATTGTGTCTAATTAACCTGATACCTTTCTATGACCAGCTCCATGGAATTAGGGAGAGAAACGGACATGATGATATGTCTTGATTCTAGCAAAACCTTTGACATTGTCTATCATGACATTCTCATATGTAAAGTAAAGAATTACAGGCTAGATGAAAGTAGTGTAAAATGGATATACATCTCATTGAATCTGATGATCCAATGGCTAGATGTCCAGTTAGAGTGAGTTATGGAGCAGGATTCTGCAATGGCCTATTCTGGGTAGGCTGTTGTTTAATATCTTAATTATTGATTTAGATGATGGTACAGTCAGCAAATTTGCGGACAAGACCAAATTGGGTGAAATTGCAGATACATGAGGGTAGGTTTAGATTTAGAATGACCTTGATAGACTAGAAACACAGTCCAGAATGAAGAAAATCAACAAAGATAAGTACCAAGTTCTATACTTAGGATAGAACTGTTGCATGCACAAAGACAAACTGGGGAATGATCAACTAAGCTGAAGACTGCAGTCAAGGACCTGGGCTGAATATGACTGACACTAGGCTCTTGTTGCAAAAAAAATCATTGTATATTAGGTTGTATTAAATGAAGTGTCACTGCAAATTAAGTGGAGTGACCCTTCCACTCTGTTCAGCACTGGTGAGGCCTCATCTGGAGTACTGTGTCCGGTCCTTGGCCCCACACTTCAAACTAAAAAGAGCCCATCCGAGAGCAACAGAAATAACTAGATGCCTGGGAAATGTGACGTATTAGGAAAGGCTGAAAGAACTAGGATTATAGTCTGGAGAAGACAAGATGAAGGAGGGTGAGGGAGGGTTTGATAACAGTCTTCAAATACCTGAATGATGCTTTTAATGAGGATGCAGATAAATTATTTTCTGTGGCTGCCAGAGACAGGTCTAGGAACAATGGTCTCAAATTGCTGCAGGGGAAATTTAAGATGGACATTTAGGAAGAACTTTCTTCAAGATGAATATGCTTAAACATGGATTACCCAGGGAGGTTGTACAATCTCCATCCTCGAACATTTTTGAGAGCAGTTTACATACACTTTTGACTATGATGATTTAATTGAGGATTATCCCTTTGTGAGCAGGAGGTTGGTCCATTCTAGCCCTACTTTTAAATGATTCTTTTATTCTTAAGCAGGCTTTCAGTTTGCCAAAGCTGCCTTTTTCCAGTGGTGCAGTTCTTGGCCTCGTTTCAGCATATGTTATCAGCAGTATTTTAAGTAGAATTTTAAGAATACAGGCAATTATTTTGCTATAATGTAACTGTGTGGTTTGGGGTAGGGGGTACATGTTTTTAATCATTTCAGCTGACTGGGTAGCCAGTTGGCTATGCTTAGCTTTGCTCTGCAATTCAGGAAATCAGAGTTCAGTTTTCAGGGTTCTCATTCTCAAGGATGGTTGATTATGATAGTATTCAGTAACACTAAACAGTTATTCCCTGGTCTGCCAAGGAGCAGATTTATAGGCACCATTCTTCCATTGGCAGGGATACTGACTATAGCTGGAGACACTAAATTCACAGAAGTGGGAAGTGAAAGGAAGTAGGGATTACACTCAGAGCTTTAAGAAGAGTGCACAAAACTTCCTAGAATAGAAATTATATGTCTTTTCTTATTTGAAAAGTTTCATTAGAATTTTGAACAAGAACAATTCTGGGCAATTTCATGAATAGAACTGAAAATGTGTTCTTGTACTCTCCTATATCCATCATTGAATGTGTGCTGAAAATGCTAAAAATTATTTTATTTAGAAGAAGCTTTCATCTCTTGAAGAAAAATGAGAAGTTACTTCGAGAACTTAGAAATTTGGACTCACGACAATGGTAAATTATTAAAAGAGCTAATTTATTTGAATCAGTCATTTTATTTTTCAAAGTGAGTTTTTATTTAAATAGTGTATATTTAGTGTATATAGAAGACTTAACAAATTTGTGTCCTAATAAATAAATCCTATATGCTACTTTTTGAAAACAGTACCTGCAAAGTATAGGGTGAAATGAAAATTTGAATAGAGTACCATGAAATAAAATTAAAATCTTCAAACAAGTAATTTATCTGTTAATATTATTTTAGAATGTTCCATGAAAATTGTTGTGCAAGCATCTACTGTACATAGATATCTAATAAAAGAGATGGTAATGTTAAGATGATGTTGTTGCTGTGACAGTCCAGTATGTGAAAGGCAAGAATTCTTGTGGATATTATATTGGAGCAACAGCATGGCTGGTATAGACATAGGTAAGCTTTTGAATGTCACAGTACCCTCCCTTGGGCCTCACTGTGAAGCCTGAAGAAGGTACCGAGACACCCAAAAGCTTGCTAGAAAGGCACAACAAAAATTCTTGTCTCTCATCTAATAAGAGGGAGAAATTTCAAAATTCAATGACAATAGCTTGGAATTAATATCTGAGAATTAAAGCCATCTATATTTTACAAAGTATGGAAGTGATTGGAATTGGGACATTATTTTAGCTTTTCTTATGAGCCACAACAGCTTGAAACAGACTCTACCCTAGCCAGTGCCATAGCAATGAAGCAGCAGCCCACCCTCACCCTGCTCAGGGATCTGGCGGACACATGCCCTCGCCCCCTCCCCCCCCATTCTTGCCTGGGAGTACATGCAGTAGCGGGAGAACCCTTCCCCATCCCCATGCTCCCTCCCCCAAAAACAAGCAGTTTGTGACTCCGTCCCATGCCCCACCCCAGCTGGGCAGTACCTGTTGGTGCATCTTTGTTTCAGCACCCAGGGTGGTCACCCTGCTCCCTACCCCCTTACTACGGTACTGCCCCTCACCTTCACTTTGTGCTCACTACAAGCCACTTTTCTAAACCAAGTAGTTTAGTCGTAGTTTGTCTGTTTTATCAAATTCTATAAAAATTGACACAAAAGTATAATCTCTAGGGGCTTTTAAGTACATGAATGTAGATTTTCAGAGGTGGACTTCATAGAGAAATACCATCTTTTATCATGTGGCATTTTTTGTAAAGCCTTTCTGTTTACTCCCATCAGCAGACTAGCATCAGAAATGGATAGGTGAAAGTTTTAGAGGTTCTGTAAGACTTTAGTGTGCTCGCTCGCTCGCTCTCTCTTGGAAGGATGGGTTGTTTTATAAATACAAAATTAATTCCATTAAAAGTGAAGCAGAAAATTTATAATTAGTTATCTAGTCTACCATTTGGCTGTTGTCTTTAAAATCGACAGCTCTTCAGATGCTTGTAAAATTAGTGAAACAACTGTTAGAAACACTTTTCAGTTGTGCAGCTCTTTATCCAGCTGTTTTTAAACTAGAGACACACAAAAAAAACCCTCACATCACTTGTGGTTATTAAATTAATCTTTCTGAAATACTTTCATTAGATCACTTGCAACTATTAAAGAATAATTAAAGCACCTCTTTGTAATGAAAATAATATCCATATTGTAAGTTTTACTTTTTTGGGGTCTCCAACTAAAAACCTCTTCATTAATTTTTTGATTACTCTATTGTACCATCTGTTGCTGCTAATCTCACAGGTGGCAGTTCTGTTGGTGAATGGCAAAACAGAATGTATGAGCAAAATAATGTAAAGGATGAAAGCAAGGAAACATGAAGGATAAAAAACAGAAAGAGAGAGAGTTTTTTATTGTACTGTATTTTCACTAGCTTTTTAAAAGTCTAAATGCCAGCCACTGTTTGTATGCATTGCTTCCCTATTCTAATTCCATATTAAAACTCTGAAATGGACAGTTATGTAATTCTGCTCCTGCATTTTACAGCAGAGAGACTCACAAGATTGCAGTATTTTATGTTGCTGAGGGCCAAGAAGATAAACACTCCATCCTCACAAATACTGGAGGGAGCCAAGCCTATGAAGATTTTGTAGCAGGCCTTGGTTGGGAGGTATCCATTTTAAAGCTTATTTTATGTTTTTTGAGTTTAGTGTTTAATGAAAGAGATGCACACAAATCCATTCTGACAATATGACTCTTATTTTTCTCTTTCTTCTCATTTATTGATTACAGTTGACAACTACTGAAACACTCTAGAGCAGGAGTTGGCAACCTATTACCCGGCCCATAAGCCAAATCCATCTCAAAGAGCGGGAGGGATTCTGTAGTGTTTCAGCATTGGGAGCTTTGCCCAGACATCAGGAAAAAGCAGGGGGGTAACATGCTAGGCTGGAAGCCGTCTGTGCTTGGATCTAATCTGTGTTTAAAGCAGTGCCCCAGTGCAAAACACTGTCAACCCCTACCCTTGAGGATACAAAAAGAAATTCTGGTTTTAATTTTCAGTGATACTATGTAGATTAGCTGTTAATGCAACAAAACATTTTTTGCTTTGCATAGGTTACATATGGAAACTTCTACATAAGCAGAGGCAGTTCTTTACTTTGAAATAAAGCCATCTTTCCCCAGCTTTTCATACACTGACCAGGCTGCATCTGTATTGCTCTGTAGGCTTGTATTGTGTTTACTCCAGTTGCAATTCTGCATGTTGCTGAAATTTCAGAGCCAAAAGTTTTGGAAAGCTGCTGTTTTCTTCCCTTTTCTTCCTGCTTACGATACATACCTGCCTGCTGAAGTGTCAGAGGACTCAAAAACCCAATCAAGCAAGACCTCTTCCACCAGCACCTCAACAAAAATCTGACAAATTCTGATCAACAGTAATGGGAGAACGTGAGTAGCATTTGGGGTGCCTTCAAGTCCACTGTCATCAGCACCTGTGAAAAGACACTTTAATTCTGTGTCATCAAGACTGGTTTGATGAGAATAGCTGGGAGATCCAAGAGTAGGTAGACCACAAGCACAAGGCCTTTTGTGCATGGCAGAATGACATCAACTCCAAGCAAAAGAAATTGAATCTGAATCTCCAACAAGCCAAGGCAGAGGTCCAAAGGAAGACCTCTGATATGAAGAACAGATGGTGGAAAGACAAGGGGAAGGAGGTTCACCATCTTGCTGACATCCACAATGTGTGTGAATATTTCAGTGCCACCAAAGCTATCTATGATCCAAGCACTCAGGGACCCAACTTCCTTGAAACCTAAGGATGGAGGAGAACTGATCAAGGAAATAAGAACCATCAGTGCCTATTGGAAGGTGAATTTTGAAGACCTTCTTGATCAAGCCTCTGTCTCTGATGTTGCAAGCTGAAGTTGAGAACACTTATCAGCAACAATCTTGGAATCCTTCCAACACTTGACAAGGTGAGGAAAGCCACCAAACAGATGAAGAACAACAAGGCATCTGGAGCTGATGGAATCCCCATCAAAATCTTCAAGCAGAGTGGGGAGAAGTTCCACTTTCAGTTTTGCTGCCGTGAGGCGAGTTCTTCATAACTTCTTTGGTCCATGGCCTAGGGCAGAGCAATCTGTAGGGTAAAGCAACCTGTGCAGGGCACCCTCCCTGTCCCCTGGTACACAGATGCTGGGGAGTGCACCAGAAGGTGCACATTTGATTAACTGGCATATTTGATTAACTGGCATGCCCCATTCCTGGGGGATGACGGATAACAGAGCTTTTACTATCTATGCCTTTCTGTCGCCTTCTTTGACCTCACAAAAGCCTTTAACTCTGTCAACCAAAAGGATCTGTACGGGATTGTTTTGAAGTACGGATGCCCACCAAAATCCATCACCGTTCTTTCCCTGCTCCATGATGGTATGACAGTGGTGGTTCTCAATTACAGATCTATCACAGGTCCCTTTAAGGTTAAGACAGGAGTTGAGCAAGGCTGCATCATCATTCCAACACTCTTCTCAATGTTCCAAAAAAAAAAAAAAAAAAAAAATTTAGAAAATTAATATTTATCTGCACTGGCTCCTGTCAAAGATAACAGGATCCAGGGGCAGTAGGACCTAGGGGAAGCCCCAGCAGGCTTCTGCAAGAGCAGGGCCCACCTGGCCCCACCTCCCCAGCCAGATGCCTCTGCCTAGCAAAGGCCTCTGGCCTGGGACCATGGTGCTGTTCATGGCTGCATTGGCACAGGAAATTCAGGTAAGAGGAGGAAGGAAGGGAGGACTGCAGGGATCACCCCAGTCCTTGGGTCCAGCCAGCTCCTTCTGAGTGCCATCCGGTCACGCAGCTGGGAGCCAGCAGGTGGGCAGGAAAGCAGCGGCAGGGGTGGGGAGAGTGGAAGTGAGCAGGAGCACAGGGACTGCACCAACATCTCGGGGACAGTGGGGCCCAGAGCAGGGCAGTAGGAGCGCAGGTTGTGGGCTGGCAGGGGTCTGTGGAGCCAAGCTGGGCTGAACCAACATGGGGAGTGGGCAGCCAGCCCAGCTCCATAAGAGTCCCTGATAACCAGGGCCTGGTGCTCCTGCCGCCCTTCTCTGGGCCCCATCGGCACTGGCCCTGGGTCACCAGTGTGGGCCCCGCACTCCCGCCTAGCTGTTGCTGGCTTGCACACACCTGCTCACTCCCAGTGTCCCTGCACAACCCCAACCCCGCACATCCCACACTTGCCCATAGGGAATGAACTGGTGCTCAGCATGTGGGAAAAGCGTCCCACCATACCTGTGGCCGGCGCCCCATGCTGCAGCTGCTTGCAGCCCATGTGGGGCTGCCTGTGCCTGTTCTCTGCTGCCACAGGATGGCGATGATGGGGTAGAGAAGCAAGACAGCCCTGCTCAAGCTGCAAGCAGATGCAGCGTGGGGTGCTGACCATGGGGAGGGGCAGCGGCCACTTTTCCCCCACACTGAGCCTCCCCCATTCATTCCCCAGAAACTGCTGCTCAGCACAGAAGAAAGTGTCCCCCCCATCCCACATGCTGCCACCCAACAGTGTTTGCTGTGGCGGCCTGCCTAGAGCCTGTGCCACACTAGGCTGTGATGCAGCTGCTTCACTGATCATAGTATCACAGTATCATAGTGTCTAGAGTCGGAAGGGACCTGGGCAGATCATCTAGTCCGACCCCCTGCCTTGGCAGGAAAGAGCACCGGGGTCA
>JAGPOW010000304.1:45131180-45147975 GCA_030014935.1 Caiman crocodilus
TCACCAGAAGCAAACTTCCTCAAGCCCAGAACACACCAAAAGGATCCAGACCGTGCCAGGACAAGAAATGCAAAACCTGCCAACGCATCTCCACCACCCCCACAATTACTACACCCCACAACAGAGCCATCAGCATCCCAGGATCTTACAGCTGCACCTCCAGAAATGTAATATACCTCTTCCAATGCACAAAATGCCCTGATGGAAAATATGTAGGAGAGACCAAACAACTGCGCACCAGAATGAACACACACCGGAAATCCATCAAAGACAAACACCCAATTACCGGTGGGGGCACATTTCTCACAGGAGGGCTACTCTATCTCCAATCTCTCAGTCCTGATCCTCAAGGGCAATTTATACAACACTTCCCAAAGCTGAGCCTATGAGCTCCATTTCATCAATCTCCTGGATACTAGAGATCGTGGAATAAACACAGACATTGGATTTTTGATACATTATAATCTGCCTGCCAACTGACTCTCCAGCCCAGCCCCTGGCTTCTTTACTTTTCATTCCATCCAGGAAGAGCGCACACCAACTGCTGAAACTTCCTTATCCTGACAAAGGGTTTTTGAACCCAAAAGCGTGCTTAATAACTATTCTCCAACTACTTGGGTTGGTCTAATAAAAGATATCAGATTCACCCAAGGAACCTTGTTTACCAAGGCAGAACTTTTATTCGGCAGAAAAGTACCTGGGGGTTACAGTGAACAGTAAGGAAACTAAGCCAACAGCGTGCTTGTTGAGAAGGTGAATGGCATAGTAGGCTGCATTAGGAGGAGTATTGCCAGCAGATTGAGGGAAGTGATTCTTTCTCTCTATTTGGCACTGGTGAAATATCCGGAATACTGTGTCCAGTTTTGGGACCCTCACTAGAGAGAGGATATGTACAAATTGGAGGGAGTGCAGCAGAGGGCAGCCAAAATGGTTAGGGAGCTGGGGCACATGACTTCTGAGGAGAGGCTGAGGGAACTGGATTTATTTAGTCTACAAAAGAGAAGTCTGAGGTGGGATTTAATAGCAGCCTTCAACTACCTGAAAGTTGGTTCCAAAGAGGATGGAGCTAGACTGTTCTTGGTGGTGGTAGATAAGAGATCAAGAAGCAATGGTCTCAAGTTGCAGCAAGGGAAGTTTAGGTTAGACATTAGGAATGACTTTGTCACTAGGAAGATAGTAAAATACTGGAACAGGTTACCCAGAGTCTCCATCCGTAGAGGTTTTTAAGACCAAGATAGACAAAGCCTTGGCTGGGATGACCTAGTTGGGGAAGGTCCTGCTTTGAACAGAGGGTTGAACTAGATGACTTCCTGAGGTCCCTTCCAAGCCTAATTTTATTTGATTCTATGAGGCATACAAGAAAATGGGAGTGATGCTTAACATTCAGAAGACTAAGATCCCATCAACAGGCTCTTAATAAGCAGTGCCCAGGACCAGTAATACAGATTCTTGGTGAGACTGGAGAACGCCAAGTATTTCTCATACTTTGGAAACCATCTCTTGCAAAAGGCTGACATTGACAAAGAAATCCAATATTGCCCTAAATGTGCAAGTGCAGCCTTTGATGGATGTCTGAGGAACTGGATGTTCAAAGATTGTGACATCAGATTCAAAACCAAGCATATGGTTTATCATCCCATTATAATCCCCACCTTACTGTACAAAGGTGAGATGTGGACAACATACAGGAGACACCTCAAGTAGTTGGAGAAGTACCATCAACTCTGCCCATGGAAGATTCTTCAGATCTAGTGAGAAGATAGACACACCAACATAAGTGTCCTCTCTCAAGCAACCACCACAAGCATTGTGGTTATGATCATTTAACATCAAGTTTGCTGGGCCAGCCTCATCATCCAGATGTCCAACTTTAAGACTCCTAAAGCAAGTTTTATTCTCTCAGCTTTGAAACTTTATGATGACAACAGGAGATCGAAAAGTAAGGGTGGTAGAAACAGCATGTCATGGATCGAATTGAGAATTAGGAGACACCTACACCACACAGAAACACGTGCTTGAGTTGCAGCAAAGTGTATCGATCCCAGATGGGCTTTGTCAGCCAGCTTCGGACCCAAGAAAAACAATCATGAAAGACTGTCATCCTTGACTGTGAGGGACTGCTGAACAATGTAACACACATGCCTGCTCATCCCCATGTGCCTACCTTTCTGAAGTGAATAGTATGATATAGTTACCGTCTGATTACTGTGATCACTGTTAGATCACTGTTTAAACACAATTTTGTTATACAAACTCTCCCATAGTCAAAAACTAAAACACTAATGCCCAGGATGAGATAAAATATGCTCAAGTCTTTTTGATTTAATGTTATAAAAATATTGCTGCAAAACTGAAATAAGGTGTTAGACTTAAGCTATGAACAGGTGTTACATTTCTAGCACTAAATACGCCTTGGTAGCACTACAAAAAGCAAGCAAACAGCCACTTAGCTATTTGTAGTGCTACAAATATGGCAAAAGCACTACAAAACATTATGTCTTTCAAAAAGGAGCTTCTTGATAGGTCCACATTTTATAGTACTATATATGTAGCACTATGCATAGCATTTACAGGGGTTTGTAGGACCCCCAGTATCCCATGGTTCTGTTTGCCTTTCCCCCCCCCTCAAAGCAGGGTAGAAAAAATGAGTGGCTGGTTCCCTCGTAGCCTGCCTAGCAGCAAGCTTGTAAAGGAGCCCTACTTGGGATCCTGCTACCACCATTTTTTCAAAAGTCAGTGCCTTCTGCTGTCACAGCCATCAGAATGTCAGCTCTTGGTCATACAGACTACACAACTGTCTGGGTGACAAAGCCCAGGCAGCTTGTGTGGATGAATGGCAGAAACTAGAGGCAGCCCCAGCCTTCGAAGCTCCACCAGCCAGCTGAGCTCCAGATATACGGACCATGTAGGCTGCATAGCTGATCACTGAGAGCTTGCCCAGTTTAGGAGAGGGCATGCAGCCAGTGATCAGGTTCCACTGGGAGTCAGGGACACTCAAGGAGAACAGCACCTTATACTCCTGGCTAAAGAGCTCACCTTTGAGGTGACATTGTAGCTCTCCAGCCAGGGATTTTGAACACTTGTATACTCCCATAGCTCCACCTTTTTGAAGCGCAACAAAGTGCAAAGACACTTTATAGTAGTACTAATGAATGCCTGTCTATCCTTATTCATGGTTTTTAAACTTCTTTTGATGTAAAATTGTTTTTGCTTCAGTCAGATAGATTTAAGACTTACCATCGTTTTGGCCAGTTTTCAGTTAGTTTCAAATTTCACAATTTTCTATTTTCATGCAGTGAAAAAACAATATTTTATGGCCAAAAAAATTCCCTATATTTAAAGTGTATACAGAAAGGAATAAGGCAAGCCAAAATATGCCCACTTTGGTGCAAAGGTTTTTCACAGCACCTTTTATGAGCCAATATACTGTGAAATAATTCATTAAAATTCAAAATTATTCTCAAGTTATTTGGTAGCTTATCATTTTACAAAACACCACTTTCATTCTTGGGGTCTCCCCCTCCTCACTGGACCTTGCTCTCTCTACCAATCTTCATGATAGTCATCATCAAAGATCCGGATTTTCCATTCACTTCAGAAAAACATGGGTTTTCTCCTTTGACAGAGAAAAATATGGATTTTCTCTTTTCAAGGAGAAAAAAATGGATTTTCCCCTTTAAAGAAGAAAATGCAGGAAATCACAGGTTTCCCCTTGCAGGCTGGCAGAGCTCCAGCCTGCAAGGGGCTGTTTGGGACTGCGGGGAGCAATCAGGCAAGGGGTGCCACATGCATGTGTATACATACATGCACGTGGCAACCAGGCAGTGATGGAGAAGAGCTCCCCCAGCTCTCTGTAGATAAGTCTGGTGAGGGGGGAAGGGGCACAGGCCATGCAGTGGGAAGGGGCACAGACCACATGCTGAGGGGGTACGGACTGGGGATGGGGGAGTCCTGTGCCTCCCTAGATTTCTACACCCACAGCAGGGCATGGGGCTGCAACCAGGCTGGACCAACTCTGACAACTGCTTCCACAGTCCAACAGGTGGGACCCAGTGCAGGAGGGAGTACCACACTGCCATGGCCGCCAAACTGAGGCACCTCCTGCCCTCCCAGCAGCCGCAGGGGGCACAACTCCCTGCTGCTGCTATTGTAGCTGCTGCTGTTGCACCTTGCCATGGCAGTGCAGCATTCCCTCCAGCACTGGTTCCCACCCACTATGAGCACAGAGGCAGCTCCTGTGGAACTGGCCCAGCCTACCTGCAGCCCTGTGCCCCACTGTAACTGCAGAAATCTTGGGGGACATGTATCCCCACTGCTGCATCACCTGTGCCTCCTACGCCTTCCCCATATATCCACTCCCTTCCTCACACACTGAGGGACTGGTGAGGAGGGACTGTGAGTTGGGAGTGAGGGGCACCAGCAGAGTTGTGAGGCTGTGTGTCAGGAGTGAGGGAGAATAGCATGGGTAGGAGCAGGGCACTGGCATATCTGGGCTGCTTGGCACCACAAAGCAGCAGGATGGGCAATTGCAGCTGGACCTGCATCCTGGGAAGCAAGGGAAGCTCTGATTTTTTTCCATGATAAAAAACCCAAAATCAAACACCAAAATGTATAGATATTTAGAATTTATTTTATTATAATGATTGAGGCACTGGTAGGCTTCCGAATTGCTTTAAAATTGCAAATATATCAATGAAACATTGTGTTCAACTGATACCTACATATATTGTGGCATTTCATTTTAATTGCAGAAGAAATTTGGGGTTTTTTATCAGAGAATTTCTGATTTTTAAACAGAAAACCAGGATCCCTGGAATTCATCATACAACCTATTGTACCATTGAATATAGAAAATGTGCCTGCTTTGCAGTTAGTTTATTTAATAAAAAGATTTTTTCTAATTAGGGAGCCTCGGGTCTTTCAGATAAACATGATCGTACCAGTGGATATACCGAGCATTAAGGGTGGCGGTATCTTAATTTGAAAATGCCTTAAAAGGCTTTCTTAAAGTATATGTTTATTACCTAATATTGAATGTTGTGTGGGTTTTGCTTTTAGGTAAATCTCACAAACCATTGTGGTTTTATGGGAGGACTGCAAAAAAACAAAAGCACTGGGTTGACCACTCCATATTTTGCTACCTCTACAGTGGAAGTGATGTTCCATGTGTCAACAAGAATGCCTTCTGATTCTGATGACTCTCTAACTAAAAAGGTAAGTGTTCTCGAGTAGCTCCTTTTCATTTAGATAAAAAAACAAACTCGGAATATTTCAGAAATTCATTCATAAACAAACAAACAAAAAAAACCTGTTACCTTTTTGTAAAGCATAAAATGCTCATTCTTCCCACCAGATGACATCTTGTTGAAGATGACTAGTGTGAGCAAATTGCCTTATTATTAACAAATTATTTTTTACCAATCAGTTATTTTGTCACATAAAATATACATCGAATTTGTATATTTAATTGTTGCTTATGTCCCAGGAATGGTGATACAAAAGAATTAAAATAAAAGGCAAGAACAGATATATATCTTTTATTTCCACACAGAATGAGTGATGTGTTCTGGTACTTTGAGACTTCTAGACATGAGCTATTAACTTCTCAGAGTAGTTTGTGAATGACCTGAGGAAAAATGTCTTACATTTGAAACCTTGTCTAACTTTATCCCAACTATATAGTTGGTCCAAAAAAAGATACCATCTTAAGAAATCCTCACCTCTCACATAATTTCTGGATCATCACAGCTACAACATCACTCTTACATTACCTTTTCAAAGTTTAATATCTTTAGTCATTTAATAAATATTAGTTAAGCATATTCCTAAAACATTTTATTCTAAAAGAAAGTTAAAATGTTAAGAACCTAGTAACTTTTTAGTGCTTTTAGTTATACTTCTTTGGAACTGGCACAAATGTTCAGAAGTAGTTTGTTCTCTTAGACCCATGTTAAGGAAAAAATGGCTTTCTGTATTGGTATTTTTTCTTTAGAATTTAATAAATTCCACATTAGTGATAATAGGTTGAGGCCTCAAACATGTGTCCTATTAGGAATGAACAATTGGCTATCATTAGACTGTCCCCCCCCATCCTTTGCACATACATCTTCAGATGTACTAATCCATTCAGTAGACACATTAATGAGCACTGGTTGAAGTGTAATATTGGAGGAAGTGAGGCTGGTTGACCTCAGCATGCAGTTTAATACTTGTAATTAAATTAGATAGTCGACAGTTAGTATAGAGAGAAATAGCCATGCCTCTGGCAAATTTCAATTATTCATGTCTTTGTTTTGTTCTTTGTTTTCAGCTTGAAGAAAATATTTATCATTTTATCATGGTTATTATTATAAACTGACTTTTAGTTCTTTTCTCAGTAGCATCTTGCCATTATTTTATAACATTAGTAAAACATGTTCTTCCATGCTCAAGGTAGATAATTCATGCTGTACTTTATTTCAGGTTGCTGCATACATTATAGAAGTATCTTAGTAGCAAAAATATCTTTATATGCTTTTTAAACAGAGTAGCACTACATTCACAATCTAAATGGTTAGCTGGGCTTTTATTAGAGAAATCAGGTTTCACAGGCCTCATAAAACTTAGCATGATTCCTGTCACTAGACCATCTCCTTTGTATATAGTAATATTTGTTTATAACCTGCTCAAATTAGGATGATTAGAAAGTAGTTGTGAGGACAGAAAACACAATGAAAATTGATTTCATTGTTTAAATAATCTTTAAAAATGCTTCAGGTTTTAACAGACAGTGAATGCTGAAGTTGACATGTATTTAAAACAAAAATCTTAACCCTTCACACAGTCTCTACTTCCAGCTGAATCAGTTCTGTGATTTTAGTTTGTTTAAAAATCCAAACTGGCCACCATTTTCACAATTCCATTTCACCTGAAACTCATCTTTGTCTACTTTCATCCACAATCTCTTTCTCCAACAATTCAGATTACTTTGGGAATCTGTACTGTCTGGTGGATAGAGCACTGAACTGTGCATCAGGAATAGGATTTGGAAGTCGATCATTTGACTGGTCAAATTACCACATTTACTTGAATATAAAATAAGGTTTTCCCCTCCAATCAGCATAGGGGGGAAAAAACCCTACTCTTACATAAACATATGAAGTGGGGAGGGGAGAAGATGAGCAGGTGGCTTCTGCAGCTCTGACTCTGGTCCTGAGCCCAGGTCAAGGCCAGAGTGAGACCCACAACAGTGCCCTGCCCTTCCCCCTGCAGCTTCTGCCCCACACCCACCCTTTTCCCTCCCCCTTTCTATCAGTTGCAGCTCAGCTCTGACTTAGGCTGGGATCTGTCCTGTAGAATACACGGAAACTCCTCCTTCCCCTTCCCCTGCTTGGCCATTTAATAGTGCCAACTCCATGCACTATGCTCTGGGACAGAGCAGCCTGAGCAGCATCTTACAATAAGGGAGAAGAAGAAGAGGCAGAAACTGGGGAGGTAGGAGAGCAGGGCAGACTTAGGGGGAGCAAAGGGGAAGGGATAGAGACAGGGGAGGTCAGGGGAAGAGACAAAGTCTGGGGAGCATGGTAGAAGAGTCAGAGCCTGGGGGGAGTTGTTGGGGAAGAGGACAGAGGCTGGGGGGAGCTAGGAGTGGGGAGGCAGGAAGGCTGCAGGAAGAAGAAATGGGCAGGGCAGAGGGCAAGAGGGACACTTGACCCCTCCCCCTCAGCTCCTGCTTTCCCTTCTGTAGCAGTAGAGGAGCAGGATTCAAGACAACCCTCCAGTACTTGGATTCTATATCTGGAAAATTATAACAAGTTTATACATTTTCCATATATAAAATCTAATTATTGGTGGGGTTGTCTTGTGTTCAGGGTTGTCCTATATTTGAGTAAAACCAGTTAGCTAGTTGGCTGGTTAGTTAATCATCTGTTATTTGATCACAGTCAAAAATTGTCAAATATTCCATGAAGCCAAGAATGCTGTGTAGGTTGTGGCCTTCCTGTTCAATTTAGAAGCAGGCAGCCCCTACCCTGCTCCCAAAGTTGCCAACTTTCCCTAAAGTATGAACAGTCAATTAAAACAAAAAAGAGAGCAACAAAATCCTTAAGCAACCTGACCTTGAGTGACACTCCGCTATAGGAAAGAAACTAGGAGGAAACATTGATGGGCAAATAAAGTAGAACAGTGCCACCTGGTGTCTGAGCAGGAATACAACACCCTGCAGCAAGCATTCTCTCAGGGCTTTGTAGCCCATGGGAGCCCCATAGCCTCCTTCCCCCAGCCATGTGCTGCTGTTGCGTCCTGTCAGCTGCCTGTAATACTGTTTGTTTCACAGGTAGGCAGACAATAATCCTTTGGGGGTCTGTGGTGGGTTGGGGAGAACAGGCCAGTGACATTGGAGGTGGGCACAGCACAGTGTGGGTTGCAGATGTGGGTGTGATAGCAAATAAACTACTTTGAGCCAAATAAGCTGTCCTTTCCCATCTACAAGTTAGCTAGAAACCCACACTAAATCACATATTATGTTTCCTTCCTTTTCGTAAGTGGAACCCTTCTAAGAATCACTTTCTTGTTCTGTATTTGGGTTTAATGATAGAAAACAGATAGGTAGTGGGGCTCAGGAGTGTAAAGGTAAAATAGAGAAAGACTTCCTGTATTTGCAGTCTGCATCACCCATGTGAATTCCAAGCAAAGGTGGTAAGGACTAGGAGGCAAGCTTGACCTCAGATTCTGAAGTTTAGTAAAGCTTTTGAGTTGTGCTTTACTGCTGCTGCAGATCAAGCTTAGGGATCTATAATATAGATGATTAGCCTGTATTAGCTTTAGGAAGACCTTAAAGTCTACCCTATCAGGGATTCTAGAAAAAGGGGTTATGAAGGATGTATTGCATGACGTGGGCTTGCTTTTGGATCTGGGGTTTTTTGAAGTGGAGGTTGGTTTTTGCTTGCTTGCTTTTTGTTCTTGCGTTTGTTTTATTTTGTTACTAAAAGGAGTTGTTAACTTGTATTGGTTGTCTGAATTGTTACTGGATTTTAAGTTATAAATGTGCTCATAGGTGAATAATAGAGTCGTCTTATCAATGGAAATAAAATTAAATTAAAACAAAACTTCTTCCTGCCATTTAAGACAGTGCAGCATCAAGATGCTGGTGTTTTGCATGCCAGGCCATCTTAAAACTTATTTTCTATTAGTCTTTTTGGCTAGTATATAAAACTTTATCTTTAGTGCCTTTGAAACACTGGACAATAAAGCAATTATAAACCAGGAAAATAAAACGAATTCTGAAAGAAGAGAAGGGAGCCTTTAGGAGATCCGAACAGGGAAAAGTAGAAAAATACTTAAGTAATGAATTGTAAATAAAGGCTTTAAAACCTCTCTCCTTCCATTCCATTTTCATTTTCAAAATGAAAGCATATTTTAAAATGGAAATTGTTATTTAAAATATACTTGCACAATTAAGTCTACGAAGAAAGTGTCAAAATTAAGATAGAATCGTGAAATCTCAATTCACAGTGGGAGCAATATTATTGCAAAATCGCTTCTGTAGCTTACCTCCTGTCTAGCTTTGGGTACATTAGTGCTAAGAAAAGGTGAGGGAGGACTGAAAGTGTCTTAATTAAGATGACTATATTACACATAAAAGGTAGTCATTTTTTAATTATTAGGCTATTAATCCTTCTTGAGCTTTTGGTGATTATATAAATGACTCAAACTTAATTTGACATTGTCAAAGCCATACAAAATAATTATAGCCCCATAATTCATAGCTAATTGTTTTTGTTTTGTTCTAATATGAATACCTACTGCATAGGTAAAGGGATTAGTTCAGAAGATGTGTTCATTAGTACAATATTTTTAAATAAAATTCCAATTAATTATATCCATTATTTATGGGAGTTTAAAAAAAATCCTGTCTGTTAGACTGGGATTTTATGAAGTTTGTCCAAATATTTTAAATGCATTTTAGATAACAGTATTCTCTTTGTGTAATTATGAAGCAGCTACTTCCTAAAATATTTCTGCCATTCTTGCTGTATCCTCTGTAATGAACTCTCAATTATGTAAATGAAACTAAATTTAAAGACCAGCTTTTGTTTTAAAAGGAAATACATTTGCCTTTTTTCCCCCTTCTTTAGTACTGAGTAGTAGAAATTACAGATAATTTTGGCAAGAATTCAAGGGTTAATGCAACAGATAAATAAAAGGAATTTTCTGTAAATTGAGCCCTGCATTATTTCACTTGTCCTGCCTTTCCAAACCTAACTCATTTAATTTTAAAAAGTAAATACTTAAATTCTTTCTGACAGTGTGCTTTGCTTTTACTATCGTTTATTACTTCAATTATACTTGGTATCACTTGGAACAGTCTGCCATTTGGAAATCTCAGTATAGCCTGAAGCTTAGTATTAAGTCTGGCTGGTATTGTAACATGTACAGCATATGACACTAATGTATCAAAATTAGATTTGATCATCCCTCCTGGTTATATTTATTTCACATTTCTTTTGTATTCAGTTAACATAAATGTATTAGGAAAGCTGACACATGGTGATGGCTGTATAGTAAGAATATTTTAAAGTATTTTAAGTAAAAATTAAAATCTCAGATAGGTTTTTTCACATTGTTGGGGGACTTCATTTATTTATTCAAAAAACAGAATAGGGGTTTAGAGCAAACTACACATTTGGCGTGTTTCTTTCTGCCATTCCATGGACTCTAGCTGTTAGCTTAAGAGCAGTGGGGCTGAAGCAGCTTTGAATCACCTCCTCATTTCTTCCTTTCTTAATCATTGTGGACAGTGCCCCCATTGTGCCTGTCACTCAGGCCCGTAATCTTGGTGTTATCTTTGATTCAGATTTTTCTCTGTCCCCATAGCCAGTCTGTGTGTAAGTCTAGCAGATTTTCTTTATAACATCTCTAAGATAGTTTTTCCTCTCTGAGAGAAATTTTGGCTGTGTAAACAGTATTTCATGTCTCAGTTACAGTACTGCAATATCCTTTTCTCTAGCCTTGACAAGTGTAATCTTACCCCAGTCATATCCATCCAGAATACTGCTATTAAACAACCCTACCCTAGCTCTTCCTCTGACCATGTCAACCGCTCTATCTCTCCACTAGCCTGTCTTCCTTCACTGCATCAAACACAATCTGCTCTTCACCTTCAAGGCCCTGTTTTTTTGCAGTCACTGTCCAGGGGCCAGCTCTCACCACACATTGACCTGATGTCAGCACCCATTTCTTAAATTTCCAAACACCTTTCAAGCTCTCTCCTCACTTGGAAGGAGTTTCTTGTAAACACTGCAATTCTTCTTGAAACTCTCTCTTGCTGTGATGTCTACAAAAAACAATGCTTAGCTTGCTGATGGGTCCCGCCTTTCATTCTTATTGTTTCCTTTTACTTCCCATCTGTCTGTGTCCTTGTCTCCATGTATAAGCCATCTGGGGTAGAAACAGTCCTTTTGTTCTGTGTTTGTATGGCACTTAAAACAGCAGGAGTCTTGATCCATGATTAAAGGTATAGACAGAGGTAAAAATGTTATCAGTATGGAATGTATAAGCTGTTACAATGTTGCTGTTAGGCCTGTAAGATCTTATAGCAATGTTGGTGGAATAAAAACATTGTAACTTTAAGTCTGCTTCATTCAGGGTTAAAGTTAGTTATTACTCCTGATATCTCTTGAGTCTGGGAGAAGGTTTTATCTCTGAACTGATTTGAAAGTTCTTCTCCAAGAAAATTAAAATCCAAAGAGACAAAATAGAAACACTTCTGTAAAGGGCTATACAAGCCTTATCCAGATCCAAGGAAGCTTTTCAGGAAGCTCTAGGTACTGGGCCCATTCCATACATCATGTGCTTCAGTGAGTAGATATGCTATCTCAGGTATTGTACTGATCTGATAGTCCTCTGACATTCCATAATGATGAAATTTCTACAGGAATACATCTGTATATCAGGTCAATATTTCAAAACCAATGATAGAACTCCTGAGTGAGTTAAAAGGGGATGGAGTTTCCTACTTCACGGTGTAAACACTTATAGAACCAAGCAAAATGATGTCCTCAAGACACAATGCTCTAAAACATATGGAATATAGAGCCATTCATTTAGCATACAGAATGCCCTCTATCCATTATTCAGGATTTAACAATTCAAATATCCACAAACATCATCATATCAATGCTATACATCAGCAGGCATGAAAGATCTTGCCAGGAAGCTAAGGGTGCTTTCAAAGAGGATGGAGCTAGATTGTTCTCAGAGTTGGCAGATAAAACAAGGAGCACTGGTCTCAAGTTACAATAAGGGAAGTTTCATTTAGATGTTAGGAAAAAACTTCCTCACTGGGAGGGTGATAAAGCACTAGAACAAGTTACCCAGAGTGGTTGTGGAATCTCTGTCCTTAGAGATTTTTAAGACCCTGGTAGACAACCTAGGTTGGGATGATATAGTTTGGGATGATCTTGCTTTAAGCAACGGGCTGGAATAGATGACCTCCTGAGATCCCTTCCAACCCTAATTTTCTATGATTATGCGTAGCTTTCCATGATTATGCATAGCTGTATCAGTCATTTCATTGCATCATTGATCGCTCCAGGTTTATTGCTGTTTAGCTCAGTTGGTAAGAGTGGCGCTAATAACATCAAGGTTGCAGGTTCATTACTTGGTTGGACTAAATGATCTCTTGATCTCTTCCAGCCTTACTTCTCTATGATTTATGATTTACCTGTGGTTAATTTGAACTATTTGTTTTCACTGAAACAGTCAAGAATGTCCCTCGTTTCAATAAAGGTGCACCTGGAAGCTGTCACTGCTAATCATCGTACTGATCTTATAGTCCTCTGACATTCCATAATAATGAAATTTCTACAGGAATACATCTGTATAGTCTTGCTGGTCAGGTGGTCCCTTTCTTTCTGGGACCTTAACTTGGTATTAACAGGATTGATGGATCTCGCCCTTTCAGTCTGTGCCTACCAGCTCTCTGTAGCACGTGTCAAGAAATACGGCCTTTAGGTTGGCCATATCACATCAGCAAGGAGAATAGGAGAGATTGAGACCCTCATTGTAAATTCACCATGCAGTCTTTCACAAGTACAAAGTCACTATCAGGCCTCACTTAAAGTTTTTGCCTAAGCTTGTTTCTAGGATTCACATCAGTCAGTTAATTTACCTTCAGATTTTCTTTTAAATGTCATTCTACCCAAGCTCCTTACAGTTCTACATTTTGGATGTCATAATAGGCTTCTTCCTTTTTATGGACAGAACTAATCCATTTCGGGTTTTTGGGCAGAACCATACCGACATTCCTAGATTCTGTGGTGTTAGCTGAAAGACTTAAGGAGTATTTCATATAGTCTTGGAGTTGTTAACTGGGTCTCTGACTGTGTTGGGGATGATTATGATTTGACTAACAAATAATCTCCTCTGATTATATTTGTCCTTGCTCACTGGGGGTTCAGGTGATTTCTCTAGCAAATTGGGATAATGCCCCTTTACCAAAGATACCAAAGGAAACAATGTGGAGCTTGCTTGGTATGTTTACCATTCACTGTTCTTAAGGGCCAAGCATCCAGTTTTCTAGAATAGCCCTGAAACATTTATTTGTATAAAACTTGTCTTATCTAACTCATGGCAAATAAGCAGCTGCCATCAAAAATAGACTCTTCCTTCTCTAAAAGAAATAAATAACTTTCTTTGAGACACATTGTCCATGAGATTCCATTACTTGCCCTCTTTTCCCATTAATTCAGAATCCCATTTGTTTAAGACACTGGTGAAGAAATTGTGAGGTGGTTGAGGCAAACATCATACCCTCAGATATGAGGATTAGAGCACTGAGTAGTGGAGGGAAAGCCCATCCCCAATAGATACTGCTTTTCAAAGAATCCTAATCATGTGAACATGGGATATGTACAGAACAAGAATGGAATCCATGGCCAGAACATTGCCAAGGGCCTCAGTTACTGAAGAGTAGGTAAATTTTCTGTTGCAGTAATCAACAACCTTTTTGGGCTGCAGGCCAGTCACCTAGTTCACGTCAGAGGCAGGTGGGCAAGTAGGCACTAGGACCACTTTTTCCTGCAGCAGCCCTGGGAGAGCACTTACAACTGGTACTTCTCTTCTCAGTGGGAAAATTACTGCTGCCAAAGTGCCTTGCTGCTGGATGCTGACAGTACCCTACATCTGCAGATTGGATCAAATGGCTCTTCCAGCCAGATCCAGCCCACAGGCCATAGGTTGTCAACCCCTGTTTACTCAAAATCTATCAGGAAGCCTGTCAGAGCCAGGTAATAAAACTGGCTGTTCTGAGTCCCAGTCCAGCATTAGCCACAAGAACATCCCTCTTTTCAGTTAGAAGTATGGTCATTGATTTTCACAGTAACAACCTATTTAGACCCTAAAGTTTGATTTGTGTGTGTCAGGGAACAGGGGTTTTGGCTGGTGCACTTAATGTTCAAGGTCAGTCAGTTTTCAAGGGAAAAAAAAAGCATTTATTCATTGTTTTGGAGCAAAATCAGATTATTTTCTTCTTTAATATACTTTTAATTGATAGCAGCCTATCTGCAAGAGAAACAAAGTCCTCAAATACAAATCTTGTTAGGTACACTGTCCTCTAACAGTAGTGCTGAAGCGTACTCCCTGTACTTGCCACTGTTCCCACACCTGCCAGACCCCAGCATCCATGCCATCACTGGGACCAGGCTCTCAAGCCCCTAGTCTTCTCTACCTCTGCTCTGGAGAAGATGAGAAGAGGTTTAGAGGGTTGGGGCTTGACAGATGGATAGCCCAGCAGTGGAGCATTCCCACTGACACCATGCAGCCTTTATGCTGGGAAACACTTTATACTTGGAAACATTTCAAAAGTTACTTCTCTTCATGTCCTGAGTAGCTGAAGGCAAGGGCAGATCTAAGTGGAGTACACTGGTGTAGACAAAACCCCATTTCGGACCCTATCATGAGCAACAGCAGGGATGGGTTTTTATAAGTCCTCAGGTCAGGTGAAAATCCTGTCCTCATCCTCCTGTTCTCTGCACCCCCTCCTTTCTGCTCCAATCTCAGCTGCTTGGGTGCTCACTACTGCCCCTTCTGTTGTCATCTGTTGAGGCAGGGAGGCTCCAAAGACTTTCTGCCTGCTCCAGCTGGCAAAATGGCAACAGAAGCAGCAGTGGGTACATTCTTCCTCTCTGTCCAGTCCCTGGGGTATTATCTGCCTGCTTGGGAACAAACATGGGCTGGGAACCTGTCTGCTGCTATCTTCTGCTGAGCCCAGCTGCAGTGGGTCCAGACCTCTTCCTACTGTGAAATGAATTAGGAGAGTTGTGGGTTGGGCAGGTTGCCAGGGGATAAATCTAGAACAGGGGTGGGCAGTGTCTGGCATCACTTAATAAGTTTTGGTGACCTGTCAAGGGTGATCATTTGCTCTCTCTCACTCTCTCCTCCCCAGCTCAGAAGCCTGACCCCACCTGCAGCTTTGGCATGCCCTCTCTTCCCCAGACCCAGCAGCTGTTGGCTGCATCCACATCTACCTAAACACAGCCAACAGCTTCCAGGTCAGGAGGCAGGGCATGCTACAGCTGCAGGCCATGACCAGCCTGAACCCACTTGCAGCTGGGGTAGCATGCCTTGCATCCCCAACCGAGACGCTCCCAGAAGTTGTCTGGACTTGGGGCAGGGCACACTAAAGCTGTGGGCAGGTGGACTCTGGCCATGGGGTAGTGGAGCTAAAGCTGTGGGTGGGTTCATGCTTCTGCTTCCATGCTGGTGGCAGCCCCAGCCCAGGGAGAGGGCACCCAGCATGTGAGAAGCAGCCCCGGCGACCCAGCACTACACAGTTGGTCAGAGCCGTTGCCCACCACTGGACAGATGTATTCACTTATGGGGTGCCCACCCATAGGCTGGATCCAACGAGTTGGCAGACTGGATCCAGTCTGCAGACTGTATTTCACCCACCCCTGCTCTAGAGTCACTGCAGCCAGTCACAGCAGGGTACACCCAAGGATGGAGCAGAAAGGAGGATCCCACCCAGCTGCATCTGCTATTCCCTGATGTGTGGCTGGAAGAGGTCAGGATGAGCTCTAAAACACCTTCCAAACACACATCAGCCCAAGACAGTGGCAGGTGGCAGAGGGAATAAATGGGAGGGAAGGGGACATACTGCTAAGGACAGGGGAAGGGTGGGGGGTGCCAAGAATAAGGGATGATGGGACAGGGGATGGGATTTTTAACTTATTTGGGTACTTTAGAAAAAGCCCTGACTGCTGATCCTACAACATGGTCTGCCTGCTTGGGGGTGTAGGGGAAGCTGGGAGCAGGTGTGCAGCCCTGCACACCCCTTCACAAAATTGTAGATCTGCCCCTGGATGAAGGACTTATAAGAAATTAACTTTTAACAGTTCGAATCCCTTCCTTTTTCAGCTAAGACATTTAGGAAATGACGAAGTGCACATTGTCTGGTCAGAGCATACTCGAGACTACAGGAGAGGAATAATTCCTACAGAATTTGGTGATGTTCTCATTGTTATCTATCCAATGAAAAACCATATGTTCAGCATCCAGATTATGAAAAAACCTGAGGTAAGGCTTTATTGTATGCTTTCAAGTATTAACTACATTATTTTTGCTTCTGATTCAACATTGATGTCATGTATCTTGACTTCAAAAAAGCCTTCGATCTGGCTTCCTGTGATCACCTCTTGGAGAAACTGGCCAATTGTCTCCTTGGGTCCTCCACGATCCACTGGCTGGAAAATTGGCTCCGTGGTCGGACCCAGAGGGTAGTAATTGATGGAAGTCACTCATCATGGTGTCCTGTGAC
>JAGPOW010000304.1:45149767-45188223 GCA_030014935.1 Caiman crocodilus
ATTGGATAGGTACTTGGCTGGGGTCCTGTGACCCCAGCACTCGTTCCTGCCACTGGCAGGGGGTCAGACTAGATGGCCTGCTCTAGGCCCCTTCTGACCTTAGTTACTATGAAACTATGACACCCCCTTGTCAGACAGCCCTCACTACTCCTACTAGGGAGCAGAGGAGCAGGGCCAGCCCTGCTCTCTGAAGCAAACAGCATAGCCCACGCCAGGGCTGCAAAGCATGCTGGGATGCTGGCAGACTGATTTAACTTGAACAAGGAAGGGGTCTGGGGCAGAAGTTTCATAAATTAGTTTGACCCAAATCAGTTAAATCTGATACTACATTCAACCAGCTTTATCTTAAACCAGTCATTTTGAAACTGGTTTATGTGAAATGAGTTTCTGTTTTGTTACAGGTTTAAACCAGTTTCTGATCACTTAAACCGGTTTATGTGTAACTTCTTTCCCTAGAAGTTCAGTACAAATAAACCACTTGCAAAATGGCTGAAAACTGGTTAAGAACAAAACTGGATGGATGTAGTATTGGACTTAACTGATTTAGGTTAAACCAGTGTATTCAACCTCTGTCCCAGATCCCCCCCCAGATTCAAGCTGTCTGCTCCAGCAGAGCCAGCAGGTGGGCTCGCGCACCCCCCAGCTTCTGGCCTGGACCACTGCAGGAATGTGTCTGCCTTTCTGGAATCAAAAGTGAATGTCTGTTCACTTACTTATTGGTTCAGTCTATGCAGTTTAAACTAATCTGAGAAGATTGAATCAATTCAGCCTCAGGCTTTTTGACTGTACTTCATGGGGTGAAATAAACGTCTGGGTGCGCACAAATATTTTTTTATATAAATTTTGTGCTGCTCTCTGACTATTTCTACTGTCCCTGCTCATTAGCCAATGATTATGTGGCTAAGGCTACTGTGTGGGTGAGGGAAGCAGCATATGGCTGGATTGCATAGTTCATAGTATGATGTCAGTACCACGAAGATTGATGTTTAAATTTTATAATACTGCATTTTATTTACTATAAATAAATCTTAGAATTAAGATTTGAACAAAATGAAATTCAATCTATATGGTATGGCACTGACTCCTATACAGTGCCATAATATACACTAATGCCACAAATAGTACAGTATCACCAGTATCAATGCTTTAATTAAACAATACATTTTGAGAAGTCAATTTATTGCATTCTTCAGTCAAACTGGGGGTCTAGGTTGTAGCTGTATTGGTTGACCTTAAATCAAATTAGATAATTTAAAAATTCTTAAGACTACACTAAATGATTCACAGTAAAAATAATGTTCTGGAACAGGGGTTCTTGAACTCTTTCATGGAAAGGATCACATCTTAGCAGAGCAATTGTTTGGTGGGATCCTCCTTTAATAGTCATGATTCTAGGTAACACCTTTGCTAGTATATAATCCTTGTGGGAGTAACTATATCAACTATTTATATGCACATACATGGGAAAAGAAGGTATTTGGTACCTGTCTAACATCTGAAAATGCTATTTTACTTTTTAAAATGAAAATTTGGCAGCTAGAAACAAGAGAGAGACCTGGAATCTTGTAAAGAGCTAGAGCCCCGTGGAACACTAGGAGGTATATTGCAGATGACCAGTGATCCACAGACACCAGTTCTAAAGTGTTGAAGGAAACCAGGATGATGATTGGTCAGTGAAAAATTGTAAAATCCATGTATTGGAACCAGATGCACTTAACTTTTTGGGAAAATATGTGTATCAGTAGAAGGGCACCTTATGCCCAAAAACTTGTCCAACATCCTAACATCTCCCTAGTATACAGTTAGTCCAATAAGTGATCCCCAAAAAGATCTTGCCTCCTGTACATTTCCTGGACAACCATGCCTACAACAATAGTTCATCCATGCTATATTAGTAGCCACATTTTTCTGCTGGTCTCACCCTGCTTCACAACTGGGTTTGTAAGATTATGCACACAAAGCCAGACTTTGCAGATACATCCGGTACTTGATTGTCAATGCCACATATGCAAGATTTGGCATCCATGGGTTTTGAATGAAATTCTATCATTGCAGTGAAAGGAAACATGAAAAAATTGGGTCTGGCTCACCTGCCTATAATTATTATTTTGGGCTGGTTTAAAGTGTAAGTAGTATGTGTTCCAACTGATTTTATATTTTGTGGACTCAATTCCCAAAGTGCACTGTAGGTATAGACAAACATATACAAATGGGACAAACTACACAGTAGTAGCTTCAAAGTGTAAGCTGAAACTGCCGCTCCTGAACAGCAACTCTCCCTCCCCTTTTGAAGGCACTGCAGGTATATGTTTATCCATACCATACATACTTGAGTCAGCAGCAAAGATCCTAGTAACTTTAATTGGTCCAAGATTTCACCCCATGACTTCTGCCACAAATTGCTTACAGTCTAGTTGTAGATATAATATAAGTGACAAGGAAAACAACCAGATATGGTTAAAGTAAGGATTACATGACTGGTTTGTATCTGTTTACCATAGATGGTCCCATATAATATATATGCATACTGCACCTAAAGTTGTGACAGTTTTTAAGCTGATTAATCATTTTTCTGTAGTATATTCTTACCTACAGTGTTCTTATTTAGCCTTTGAACTTCATAAATATCACATATATGATTACTGTTAGGTTTCTGACAAAAAATGATGAAAATAAGCCTTGATGAGATGCAGTCTTCAAATGGATATTTAATTTTTGTGCACACTCATTTTTATCTGTTACCAAGATTATCATTCTGTTATGTTTCCGTAAGGGAAAAGGTCCATAATAGAATATATTTGAATAACTGTTCTGATTAACTGGAGATAAGGAGAAAAATGAACTATTTGAGCACTCTATTGTTAATGCTGATTGCTAATTGTTATAAAAAAAGGTTTGACTTAGGGTTGAATGTCTTAATTTCTGATTCAGGTTCCCTTCTTTGGTCCACTTTTCGATGGTGCTATTGTGAACGGAAGAATTCTTCCTATTATGGTTCGTGCAACAGCTATAAATGCAAGCCGAGCACTGAAATCGCTGATCCCATTATATCAAAACTTGTATCCTTTTTACTGGTAGTTCCTTCAGTAGATTGACTTTACAGTGCTGAAAGTATTCTGTTTTTGTTTTTATTGGCATGGTATTTTTTCTATCATTTTAGCTTTTAATATATTTTAAAATATTTTTAGAAATGTTATTGTTTTAGAATTTACCCAAAAGACCACTTTTGCTAATAAGTAGAGACCAGATTTAATCAAATACTAGAAACAACCCTTTTCTTATTATTAAACATTTTTTCAATTTCTATTATATATACAGCTTGTTTCCAAAATAGCAGTTTCACAATTTAATTAGCAGCTCTTTCTTTTCGTGCACATAAATATTTGTCCACTGTTAATATGCCATACTTCTGTTTTTAGCTCCAAAAGGATTTTATTTCCAAAAAAAAAAGAAAATTACTTTTTTGGCTTAATGCTAATTAGATGCATGCTTCAGATGACTCAGGGCTGTCATCCGAGTAACCTGGGGATGTCTCTGTAAAGATCTCTTAACAAGCGATTATCACTTTATCCCTTTGGAAGTTAGTTAATATTGCTCTAAACTTCTGAACAAGCAGGAAAACAGGATAACAAAACAATAAGTAGTGAAAATAAAAGCATGAGGCTTTTAGTCTGTTAAAAAAACCCAAAATTGCAATGTAGGTACATAATGAAATCCATTTTATAGCCTTACATAGTGTTTTTACCCAAGGCCAGGATGGGTTGTAATTTTCCATGTACAGAATCTAATCATTGGAGAGTCATTTTGTATTTGTCCTTTCCACTGCTACAAGGGTAGAGGATCATGTGGTGGGGGAGGCAAGCTGGGCAGAGGTGGGTAGCATAGCACCCTGTCCCCTGCCTCTCCTGCTGCATGTCTTCTCCTCCCCTGGTACTTGCCTGTCTCCTACTCCACTGTTATAGAATCATAGAAGTAGGGTCGGAAGGGTCCTTGTAGATCTTCAAATCCTACCCCATGCCTGGGCAGGAGGGAAACTGGGCTCAAGTGACCCCAGCCAGGTAGGCATTGAGCTGCTTCTTAAAGACCTCCGGGGTAAGAGCCAGCACCACTTCCCTTGGAAGCTGGTTCCAGATCCTAGCCTCCCTAACTGTGAAGTAGTTCTTACGGATGTCTAATCTAAACCTACTGTTCAACAACTTGTGGCCGTTATTCCTTGTTATCCCGGGGTGGTGCTAGGGGAAACAAGGTCTCCCCAAAGCCGTCTGGTCCCCCCTAGTGAGTTTACAGATGGTCACAAAGTCCCCCCACCGCTTTTTCTTGTGAAGGCTGAACAGGTTCAGGTCCTGTAGCCTCTCATTGTAGGGTCTGTCCTGCTGTCCCCGGATCATGCGGCCCCCTATCACTTGCGGCCAGGCAACAGTGATGCCAGCGGCTCCAGCCCCAAGCCTGGGTCATGGCTCAAGCAATCAATAACTAGAAATTCATCCTATTATTGTATAGTGCAGTAACGAAATAGTGTCGCCAACTGCCCCAGGCCATGTGTACTCAGATCTGAGATATGTGTACTCAAAGCCATGATAATGCTTATTTTTCCAAGATATTGAATGAGGAAAAAAGATCTCCCCTGCATTCAAGTAAATACAGTAGTAAATTATTTGATGATTTTTTTTCTTCTGTATCTCTCCCCTTCCTAAGATTAACTTAGACTTTTTTTGTTTTTGAACTGGTAAATTTATGTTGTTAATTTAGTTTAAATAAACACAAGTGGTTAAATTAAGAACTTTTTAAATCTGTAGGTTATTTTGTATCTCGTGTAAATTTATTACCTCATGTCTGTCAATAAGGTGTCTTTTCACAAATTTGTTTTTTTTAGTGCTTGAGCAGTTTTGCTTTTATTCTTACATCTGATGAGATAAATTTGTTTATAGATGCATGGTGATAGATCATGCATGGTTTATAGATCAGGTTGATCATGTTTATAGATGTTTATAGATGCATGGTTTATAGATCAGGTTGATCATGTTTTATGGCTTTTCTCCAATCTTTTTGTGTAAAATGCATCATTATTTAACTTTTGGAAAGGAGTAACCTTTCTTCCTCCTATTCAAAATGGCTGACTAAGGAATTCCAAATGTGCCACAGTAATTAGGTTTCAAAAAAGAGCTCCTACTGGAGCAGTATAATGAATCATCCTGAGGGTACCACTGAAAAAAAATAATTACCCTTGAACCAACAAATTTATACCAATATTTTTATTTATAGCAGTATATTACAGCTTTTGTGAATAGTACTCCACATATAACACATCCCACAGACTTAGCCTGCCAGCTTGGAAGTTCCAAGCTTAGAAATTATTCAAGTGCTGAAAGTTGTACCCTGCAGGAACTTAGGTTGTAGTCACAGACTGTGCTTCTCACTGTAGCTTCCTACCTAAATCAAATTGCCCTGTGTCCTTTATTATATACAGTGGTTGTCACTAAAATGTTGATGCTTATTATTTTAAATACTTAGAATCACCATATTATGACAGTATTACTTATATTTACCATATTTTATTTCTAGTAAAAAAAAAAAAGTCAAGATTTTTGGGGGCCCATTATAGGTCAAACGCAAGTATAAGAGTGCACTTTTTAATGTTCTTCATAGGGGATGAAAAGGGTTAATTTATAATTAGAACAGTACAATATTATTATGTAGTAATACTGTTGATTATAGGAACCTACGCCATCACCTAGGAGGCATATTGGGTGTCAGATTACTTGGCACCATTTTTAACTGATTAAATGTCTAGTTGATGACACTGGACAGATGTAACATTTGAAAAACTTCAGACACCTTTGAAATGCTTCAGAAGCCAAAAGACACCTTGAAGGCGCCACATAAAGTGCTCTAAAATGGCGGAGGATCTCAATAAATGACCTTGCATGAAACAGCAATTCTTCAAAGCACTTCATTATGGAGAAAATTCAGTTATAGCTGCATGCTCAAGCATGGGTAGACAGCAGGAGTGGGCAAAATACGGCCCAGGGGCTGGATGCGGCCCACTAGGCCATTGTCTGGCCTGCAGGGCCCCTAAAAAAATTTAGAAAATTAGTATTTATCTGCCCTGGGCTGCCTGTTATGCATCCCTTGATGGCTTGCCAAAACTCAGTAAGCGGGCCCTCTGCCCAAAATAATTGCCCACCCCTGGTAAACAGGTTCTTGCTCAGTTCTCTGGCATCTTACAGTTCTCTATTCTCCCTCCAAATTGGAGAGGAGTTTGGAGCACTTACATATGTGTTTCTGTCTGTAGCTACGGACTGAATTCTTATCAGCCTCTACTTAGACTGTGTGTTGTGTTTGGTGATGCTTACAGTAGTTTGTTTAAAGATGAAAAGTTGTATCTACTGTAAGTGTAGAGAGCTGTGTTGGCTCTCTTTATAAACTTACCTGTGTTAAGTAAAAATTTGTTTCCCCTGAAGAACTGAGCTATCGAGCCAGTGAGAGAGGATCAGAGCCCTGCAGATGTTGCTGATTCTGTAGTGGAGAAAAAGTGAAAAAGGAGGGAAAGTGGCCCAAAAATTGCTAGTACATTTTTAAAGGAACAAAACAGTTGGGGTGTTTATACATGTGCTCTGGGTGGGGCAGAGCAGCTTCAAGAGCCACTCTCATTGAAGCACCCAGAGTGGCATGTATGTCAGCATCCCTGCACTGAAAAATAGAGGCAGGGGTGCTTTATCTAAAGGTTGTCGAACAAGCTTTAGTTAAAGCACCCCCACTGCCATTTTTCAGTGTGGGGATGCTGATATATGTGACACTGGAGTCTCCTGGAGCACGGTAATTACCATGCTCTAGCAGACTTGATTAACTGAGTCTGCTCTGATGACGTGTAATTATAGTGCAGGGACAGGCAATTATTTGGGGAATTTGGTGGTGACTGTGGCGTTAGAGGGTTTTTTGGTCCCCCTCCCATGTGGTGAGAATTTCTTTAAGTGTTTTTGGGCTGAAAATTCTGGCCGCCACCCCTCCCCCATGTCCGGTGTGCCATGATGTTCATTTACCCGTGTAAGTGTGCCATGGGACGGGAAAGATTGGGAAATGCTGCCCCAACCCATGCCCTGCCCTTGCCAGGGTCTCATAGGTCCTGCACAGTGTTAAGGGGGCCCTGCACAGGCTGATTTGCCCCAGGCCCTGCACCCCTCTAGGGACAGCTGTGGGGGAGGGTGTGGGTATGTCTGTGGTGGGGATAGGTATAGGAGTGTGGGTGTCAGGGAGGGAGCATGTGGGTTTATGTGTGGATATGTGGGGTATGGGTGGTTATGGAGTTTGTAAGGGACTGTATGGGGGGGGTGGCTGAGGTGTGTGAATGTGTGTAAGGGTCTGCATGCATGGCCATGCAAAGCGGGGTCTGACAGCATGTGTATGGTGGGGTGTGCATGTGGAACTCACCCTACGAACACACATCCACACACCTGGGGTACCAGCATGGCACCATTCTCTCTGATCCAGCAATGCAGCTGGGAGCCACGTGATGCTGGAGCAGTGTGGAGGCAGGAAGGCAGGGAAGCAGCTGGTTGGTGGGACAGGATTGGCCTTCTGCATCCTGCTGAGGCTTTCCCTGGGTCCTGCTGTCCCTGGCTCCTGTTATCTTTGACAGGCAGCCAGGAGCAGATAAATATTTTCTAAATTTTTTAGGGGCCCTGCAGGTCAGATGGAATGGCCTGGCAGGCTGGATTCAGCTCATGGGCTGTATTTTGCCCACCCTTGTTACAGTGCATCAGAGCAGCCTCTCTGCACATGTATAGGCATGCTTGGAATCTTTACTTACCAGAGGGTTAAAAGCAACAAGGAGCAGAGTGCCTAGGTGTGGAGTAAAGGAGATAGTAAAACAAGGGCCTGCTACTTGTCTGGTAAGGGAGCAACTACAGCAGAAGAGGGGCCCTACATAAAAGTAACAGGAGCTGAAATTATTTGTGTGTATGTATCTGGAAATGGTAGGTTTAACTGGGGCAGCAGTGATTTACTGGGAACTTTGGTGGGACAATAAAAATTTAGATTAGCTTTGCTCATGAGGAGGCAAGGCATGACAGAATAACTGAGTGATCTGGGAGCTCCTTGTCAGATGAACTTAAGCCCATAGGTGACTTTTGTATTCCCTTTTTTATAGATGGAGAAACAGAGCGGTATGTTTACACGGATAGTTAGGGTCAACTTTGAGGGTTACCTTCAACCATCCCAAACTTCGTGAGCTATCCTTCACACTCTTATATGATACCTATACCTAACCCTACGGCTGTCCACATTGTGGTTATATGCAAAGTGAAGCCTTTCTAGGAAGTGAACTCTCCTTCCAGGTTTGACCTTACTTTGGGACATTATTAAGAGGAAATGGGTAATGGAGGGGTAGGAAATGAAATCATAGAAGTCGTACAAAAGTAGGACTGGAAGGGATCATTTAATGTGGCAGGATCTTATGGGGGGCTGAAGCAGTGGACTCAATTCAGTGTGGAGCCATGCCCACAATCCATTGCATGGACTGTCTGGCTGACAGACACACCCTGCACCGCTCATCTGGCCTATGGGGCTGAAAGGCTGAGCACTGCTGCACTTCAGAGTTCTAATAGTGTTTCACAAGCTCCTCTAGTAGCTGTTCCCAGAAACAGGCACATACATGCACAATGGAAAACAATACATAGGACTACTTACACTGCCTTTCTGTAAAGGCAACAGGACTATTTTCCTTCCCTCATAGCTGATCTGTTCACATTCCCCTCAGTACTCCACATCTATCAGTCTGGAATATCTGCCCTTTTCTCTTACGTGTTCTTGATGGGATGTCTTGAAAATACATGGGCTTTTTCACACTGTGAGATTCAACCTCTGTGTAGCTCATCCACAGTGCCAGCAGTGATGGTGGAAATTAGAATCAAGATGTTATCACCATATCATTTAGCAATATGGTTCCTGTGAATTAGAACAAGAAGTCTAAAATCTTTGGGCTTATAGTTTAGTGAACTGATCATCTAATTTTGCAGAAATGAGAGAAAGTTGGAACATTCTTTAGTTCATTACACATAAAAATAAAATGTCAAAAAGAAAATGCATTTTTTTTTTAACTTAGGCTCTGTATTTAAGCTTTCTAACCAAAGGCAAAAGAGTAGAAGTAAACTGAATGACAGTATTTATAGTAGGAATAATTTTTGCCCTCAAAAAGAGTAAATTCCTCTCTTGACCAAACTACATATAATTGTTTTTACAACTTGGTGATAGAAAGAAGGAAGGAAAATAAGGGTAGCAGACATTTTTATTAGAAGTGTTACCTGTAAAGAAATTCCAGTTGTTTCTGAATGACTATTACATTTCAGAATACAAAGTTTGTGAAGTCTCAGCTATTTGCAGGTCAAAAATGTGTTTTATGTTTTATGTATAATTTGCCAAAACAAACTTTCTAATAAAATTTACAGCCCTTACAAACAAAAAATTGAGAGAGATTTTGATCCCCGGCAACATATTTTAAAATCTGAACTATTTGAAGTTTTTTAACATGTCTGGAATATAAATTGCTATTTTTCTTTATCATAATTTTACCTCTTAATTAATCTTCTAGTAAATAATAATATAAAAAGTATTTGTCTAGAAACCCAAAAGTGTTGTAAACCAATGTATTGCATCAAATATAAAATAAATCTCATCCACCAAAAATGCAATGCAGTACTAATGAATTATGTTGCAAAAATAGAACATAATTTATCCAATAGATATCTCAAATATCCTCTTAAAATAAAGAGGCTTTTCCCTCACTGACAGTAAATACTAAACACATTTGTCAGAACTAAATTCAAGAAAAATACATTCTTTGAAAAACTGTTAATATAAAATGTGTTCCCAAGTTGTAGGCAGTACTTAAAATGAATTTTTGAAGAACAAATATACCTTTCATCATATAACATGGGTACAATTAAAAACAATTTAAAATGGGTAGTATTTCAATATTGGTGTTGAAGTACAGTAATCCTGCTCTCTTAATCCTTTGATAGGAAAGAATGATTAACAATAAAAATATGTGGAAGTTCTGTGGTGTGGGATAATGTCTATCCAGATGCTGCATAAAATTAAAAAGAAAGTGAAAAAGAGACAGTATAATTAATTCCTGCCTGTATAAAATTGGGGTGGTTTAAAAAGGAAAATAGTTTTTCTTTGTTTGCTTTTCCATTTATAATGCCTTCTTTCTGCCTTTAAACTATCAGTGCTTCAAAAATATGTAAACATATCTAAACATTTAGTCTACATAATACTTCATGAAGGAATGGAGTGGAAAAACTGTCCTACCCTATATCAAGACATTTTTCTTTTGCTTTTCACTTATTTTGTGAAATAATATTTTGAGGTTTCACTTCGACTGAACACATTTCTAAATTTACATTGCAGAAGGAGATTGTTTGATTTATTTCAGATATATTATGCTAAGCTGCTCAGGAGAGGCCTTTGCTAGAAAATAGCTCTTTAAGAGCCATTCCATGCCTAGAATGCCATGTTACTTTTTATATTACATATATAATTTCTTGATATACTATTAATACAATATTATTGTTACCATGAGATGAGGAGGTTCTGACTATTAATGTTCAGGGGAACAGGTATTTTTCATTCAGATAAGGTAATTCTGTTTTGATCTGTTATGTTTTCAGTCTCGATTTGTGAATGTTCAGAAGATTTGACAAATAACCCTAAGATTGTTGCTTGAATAGTGAACTGAAGTTTATTTACTAAAGTTATTTAGCCGTTGATTAATTTTCCTTATTAGTAAATTAAAGGAATTAGAGATCTTTATCTTTTTCTGGTTCCTATAACCCTATTTTTTTTTAATCTTGTCACTCCTAAGATGTGTATTTTGAGAACAAAATACAAAAATGACAGATTGTCATAAAGCAGTAAGATTTAGAAAAATGGCTGGAAGGAGAAAATGTGACCAAGGGTTTTGTGCTCCCTTCTGGCATAAGGAACAAAAAACACAAAGCTCTGCTTCCCCTTCCCCCAAAAGTAGGTACCAACAGAAGAGTCTATCTGCTACCACAGTTTCTTTCTGGCCCCAACAGGGGACAAGGATATTTGCATCCTCATATTATTGCCCTTAATTAAGTTTTACTGTTCCTGTTTGTTCAGACTGGCATAGCTCTAGGATTCCCACATTATTTTGGAAAAGCTTTCAAGATTTGGCCTTGGTTTTCAAATTGCAGGTCTAGTTTAGAGCATGAATGATTGGGGGTAAAAGGTCTGACCCTGTTTCTGCCTCTACTGCAGAAGAATAGGAGTAGATAACAAAAGTAATTTTAGTATACAGCATGAATATATTTTGTTTGTATCAATACTAGAAAGAGGAAATTTCAGAAGCTGGTATGCTAGAGGAATATTTTTCCCCCTTGATAATTAGGCATATATAGAATTATCCATTGTGATCCCAACAGTTGCCCTACCAACTGAGTGCTCAGAAGGGAGGTAGAATGTGTTGGAAATGCCTTTCATAGTGCCATGGAAGAAATATCTTTCTGAGGCTAAGCAAGAATCACAAAAGTTAAGCACTTTCTGTTTAATCGTATTGGCATGGTAGGATTTCATAATTAGTTCAGAAGTAAATGTATACTGATAACTCTCTTCATCTTCTGTAAATAATAATAATCAAAGTAGAACGTTTATATTCCACAAGTAAAACTACCTACCCTGAAAAATGAAGATTTCTAAGACTTATTCTAATGCCAGTTTCAAGGCATTATCTTTTTTTTTATTATGTTACTTAAATATTAGAACAGATCAGATTATATTTAAAATTGTTTTATAAAATTTCATACCCTCTTTGTATGAGTTGGCTAGTTTAATTTAATATACTTTTAATAGATTTTCACAACTGTTTTATACAAGGGAATTGTGTAAAAATACTGATAGCTCAAATATTCAACTGTAGATTTCTTGCAAATGAAAAAAAGAAAAACACTCAGTTAATAAGAAATCATGTATGCTTACTTTCCAGAATTTATTTTAGGATGTTATATTTGATATTTTGATCATTTGAAAAGCAACTTAAGGGTATTAAAGTAATCCTTTAAGGACTGAGAATGCAAAAAAATTTTGTTGATATAGTTTTATAGATAATTGCATTGCTGTGTCAGCTGGTTTATTCCAATAATAATGAAAAAAAAGTTTGAAGATTCCAAAGCATAAATTGTGCTATTCATGTTTGTTAAATGTAGTTTGAGTCTTATCTCGAGGACATCTTATCTAACTACATATCTAATGTTGTTCAGTAAATGAGGAGAGTATTGATTGGCATATGCTGCTTAAATCGATCATCCTGACAGCCAGAATTACAGTAATCTGTCAGTATTGATGAGTGTCTTTCAGGCTTTGATACCTCTCCTTCACTTGTCTTGTCTTGTCTCACTTGTATTTGAAGTGCATTTTCTTGCAACCTCCGGTTTTGTCAGGGTAGGTACTTTTCTAATGTTTTTTGTCCCTTGAGTCCAATTTATTGGCTCGATCATGCAATTAGAGGTAAAATGCAATACTAGGGAGCAAGAGTAGACAGTGTTCTGAGTAACAATTGGACCTTAGGGGTAGTGCAAGCTTGTTCTCAGCCATCATTTATTAGTTACCTGTTGAAAGAATAAGATTGTTTTGCAATGAATAATTCCAAAGCATCACTTTAAATGCCTTTGATTTTAGCCACTAGAGACCACCAATTGAACCAACATCTATGATTGGTTTTTAAATTCTTATCTTGATGTTTGTCATGTAGACACTTCAGATAACTGCAAGAGCTGTAGTTGGAGAAGTGAATATCTAGCTACTGTGTATGTACTGTATTTTTAATAAAGACCCATAAATATTTCACTTTTTCTTTTTTCATACCTTTTTTACTTCAGAAAAAGCATTTCACAATAAATTGCTGAAATTATCCCCAATTATGAGGTTTTTTACAAGTTCTTTTTTTTTTCTTTTTATTAGTTTGACCACCATTGGTTTACTATAACTGTTTTAGCATCAAATATACAGGTTGTCAATAATAGTTTTCAAATTAGTAACACAGCTTTCCTATCAGCACTGCTCTCCTATCCAAATACAGGAGACATATTCGAAAGAAATGAAAGAGCAAAACATAAATGAGGTAAAAGTGATTGGCTCTGTTAACATAATTTGCTACTTATAAACTGTATTAAAACTCACTCAAGGTGGTCTACTGACACTATTGGTTATTTCTGTTTTTAGGAAAAATATGGAGAACTTCCATGTTTTCATATAGTTGCTGGAAATCTACTGTAAATTGTTTATATCTAAATATTTTATGGATTGAGATAGAAAAATGAACATTTCAGACATAATTTCGTTCCTTGAATATTTGTGTATAATAGTCTTTCCATATTTGTGTTCAATTACACAGACCCAAAATATTTCATTTTATTTACTGTTTTGTGCCTGGAGAGATCTGACTTTGTTTTAAGAGTGTCTATGCAGTTTCCTGAAAAGCAGTGAGGTAGTTTCTAAATTCAGTTGCTATCCAGGACCTGCACACAACTACTGGTGTCATTATAGTAGTGAGGGCATAAAATTCATCTTAGAGGAGGTCACATTTGTAACCAAGCTGTTAATCTTGCTGTTAGACTTTTTTGAAGTCTGAAATTATAGATAGCGCTCTCAAACTTAGTGTAGTAATCAGTCTTTAATTATGAAATGGTATTTTTAATTGTATTTACAGTGCTCAGAACAAATACAGGTTTTTCTTCTTAACATAAAGAGTGAAATTGATTAATTCAGTTTTATGGAGTATGGTCTCATTATCACTAATAGGAAATGTCAGTTTTTGTTAATACTTACTTAACCTCGTTAATTAATTAAACATTTTGGGTAACAAGCTGTTTGATAGTGTTTTTACCCCTTTAAGGTTTTGAATTCCCAGAAGTCCCTGAAAAAATTTGGGAAGATTGGATATAACAGGAATATCAAGAACAAAGTAGGAAAAAAACAGAATTTTAAAAAATCATTCAAGGTTTATTTTTATATTATAGCAAAGCAAATGAGGGTATTAAACCAAGGGGTTTGGGTTGCTTTGTTTTATTTCTTTAAGCCTCTGCAGGTCACAAACATTGGGCAGGAGAAAGAGAGGAAAGGCTTTGCATATGATTGAAGTAAAAGTATACTGGAAAAACCCTAAATGGGTACACAAAGGGTGTGCATATGCTAATTTGTGTGCTACTGTTGTTTGATTTTTCATTTGTTACAATCAGAATTGACAGACTGTAATTTTGTATGAGGAAAAATAATGGCTTCAAAGGAGTTGAATGAAATAACAAATCTGTATCTTTGCACATATGATAATCAAAAGAGTTAGTCACATTGTCATGAACCAACAGAGACTAAAAGACATGTATATTCCAAGAAATCTGAGAAATTGTAGGAACTAAAGTCGTCCAACATAAAACAAATATTTAAAAGTCATTATTAGATGAAATTGAGGTACTTAAGAAACAATAAATTCTAATTTGGCCCTGCTGATAAATTTGCCAATATACTTTTTAGAGACTTTAGGAAGTAGTTTAATTGCTGTTTAATTGCATTTGAATAAAGCTGTGGGTCACAGATATCCATTTCCTTCTGAATGCTTCTCCTCTCAGACATGTAAGAATGTAGGTTATTAAAAATCTTTTAATTTCTGCTTGCCAAGCCACAGTTACCATCCATCTGTCTTTTCCAATTGTGAAAAAGGTTCAATTTTCAGCAAAGCCATGAATTTCACAGAAGGTATGTGAAATGAAATTTCACAGGGGACATGATGGATCCTGATTCTTAGTGATAAACCTTTGGGGCCAGCAGGGTTGGCATATGGTTCAGCATGATATGAAGGCTTGGGTTCCCTGGCTTCACTTCTTTTGCGTGGAACTGATAAAGCCTGGCTCTTAAGTATTGTTTTACTGGACACCAATTATAGGCAGCAGGAACTGCCCATTTAACTCTCTGTGGGAAGGAAGCCCAGACAGTGTTCACAATAGTACCATTGTAATGTTGCAAACTGCTCTCAACAGCTTGACAGCAATAGGGAGGAGGGGTGAAGGGTGGCTTTACTAATTGCTTTTCAAAGTAATGAGGTGGGAAAATAGCTGAGAATTAATATTTGTTTCCTTATATTTAACACAAAGACCTCTCTTCCTTAGTAATAGAACTCAAACAGAAGTGGTGCAATGGTACATGCCTTACATGAGTTTGGCAGTTTAAAAGCGTATGTAAGCAAAAGTACTTTCTTCAAAAAAAATTTTTTCTTTCTTCTGGAAGAATTAAAAGTATATCGGAAGATACAGTCAATACATAATTTGGAGTTAGTGACAATTATTTTATCTAAAGTAGTTTACTTATTCCATGTAGTATTAAATTAGAAACCATGCATGTGATATTTTTTTCTACTCAGCATTTCAGTTGTAGCTATTTTTGTGTAGTCTTACAGTTTTTAGCAGCGTCTTCACAGAATTTTTTTCCCTGATATCTTTTCTCCTGTTTGTGGATATATACACTAACAAAATCCTTATGTACACAAGAAGTACATGGAATAGATAAATGTATGTTTCTGATGAAGTAGAATCATTTGAATTCTGTGTTTGTGTTGGTATCACAGGATAGCCAGTTTTGCTTCCAAATAGCCCAGTTAAAAAAAGTATCACATGAAAAAGTGAATGGCATTTTAAATAAGTCATGATCCAGTCCTACTGTCATCAAGCAAAAGTCTTTACAGACTTAATTTAGATGGGGAAAACTCATGAGATTCTTTCAAGAATGTAAAGTTTGAATATTTAACCTTAAGCAGGTAAAGTACACAGTGCTGGAGAAAATTAAATTCTCACCCCATATCTGGAGTCATGAAGTAGGACTGGAGCACACCTCTGCCTTTGAATCTGCACCATTTTATGGGGGGATGTAGTGGGTGCAGGTCCCTTTCACTTATGCAGTAAGTTTGATTCAGCAGAAATAGTCCCTGACTGATAAACACTCTGCAGCGCACAAAGACAGCCTATGTACATTCATCAATGTAAGCTCCAAAGAGTAGCTTCTGTGGTGCTGATTTTAATAATGTTCAGAGAAATTAACACACAAGATGTTATAGTCTCATTTATTCCCATTTTGAAGTCCTTACATTCCACTGAAATCAAAATAGGAATTTTGCCCAAGGAAGGACTTCAACCCCAGACCTATTATTTTTGTCTAACTCTATCTCAGTTTTGTTTTCACCATTATAGTCTGTTACTAGAACATGGGCTTGTGAAGTGTTTGTAAACACTAACATTAGTCTCTAAATCTCTCCTGTGATTAATTTAGTCCATTATATACTTCAGATATTGATTTCTCTGATTTAGAGATCCAGTGACTAGCATACCAGCATGGGTTGTTTATTTTAATGGTACAGTGGGATTCTTCAACTATTCAGGGTTTATGGAATGAGAAATACACTGTATAATCATAGTAAAATTGAGAATTTCTATTTAAATGCTTGCATAAATATTCCCCAGCTATATTTCAAAGAGAGAATTCATTGAATGACCATTTGTCCTCTTACTGCAGAGTAGATTATATTTAAGTCAAGATTAATGGATAGATCTTGATGTTAAAAACCAGTCTCTAAGCCTGTCATTCCCTAGAGGCATTTAGTGCATTAGTTTAAACCAATACACCACTTATCATAGATACTATGACACTGTCTTCAATGACAGTTTACTGTACTTTGTTACTGCTCGCTCTGGTAATAAAATCACTATTTTGTGTTCTCAACAATTACAATATTAAATAGAAACTTAATTTGATTACTGCACATTTAGATACAGATAGCTTTTAAGTAATTGCCCACTGTAAAATTTCTGATATTCATTTTTTCTGTTTAGAAAGTTGTCCATCAGTATCGAACTTTAATACTGATACTGTTTGCTTGCTTTACTTATTTTAGCTGATCTAAAATATCTCTGTACTGAGAAGTCATCTATAACTTATTTCTTTAGGACAAAAATATGTTTCTTTCTTAGTTTTTCACTTAGGTTTGTTTTAAAATGTACTTAAAACTGAATTGGGCACCTAAATTGTTAAATTTGCAGAAATGTTTCCATGTGCCTATGAACTTAAGTAAATTACTGGAGATGTTTTAAAGAATGGAACCATGCTTCAATGTTGCTGATTCAGTAATCATTCTTTTAACTTTGAAATTAAAAAAACATGTTTGAATTACTGTCATTCAGTGTATTAAACATTCTTATTTAAATGTTTTCTACAACTGTCTTAAAAGTGATGATATCTGTCATTTTAAGTTTAATTACTTGTAATGATAAACTGAGGATTTAGGATGAAGTTTGTGGACATAAATTTATAATTCTATGCATCTTTAAAAGACGTCTATGTGAATTTTAAAGCAGAGGAGTTGGAGCTCGCTACAGACTGCTTACATTTTTCATTCAGTAATTGAGAGTTGTTAGTGGTTAAGCATATTCCAAATTTTATCCAACTCCATCTTGTATTAATGGTGCTATGCTCACACTGCCTTAGCACCTGTTATGGATTTTAAGTCATCTGGCAGCCCGTGGGACTTAGCTAAAGAAGTACCAGGTGTCCTGCCTGTCTCTTAATTGAGATGCAATGTAAACAATATAGACCTGGCAATATGGTTATAGGGATGGATTAAAGCCCAGCTTTTCTCATCTGACAAATCACAATCTTTCCTTCATGGAAGACATTGTAAACCACTAACGGACTAAGTTAGATAAAATCTGATGAAATAACATAAAAAATAAACACTACCTTCAACCTGTAAAATATCCATGGTATTTCTAGCAGGATTGTTTTTCAGTATTTTAACAGTACTGAACTCTATAAGAGAGAAAAATTCATTTATAATTTCTGACAAGAATTAAGCTATTGTGAGAAAAAACTTACTTTAAAAACTCCCCCATTAACCAATTAATGCCTATATGGACAAAATAGCTTTCAGTATATCCTTTGCCAGTAAATCAGATAAGGAGTAATATCAAGCAGCTAGAGAAAGCTCAGGGGTATAACCTTCTTTCCTATGGGGCTTTATTTTCCCCAGTATTTTCAGTCATTTGCACCATGAGTTTGATTTTCTAATAGGAATCTCAAGGTCTTCTACAGCTAAAAGACAACAGGTAGACTCCCAAGTAGCACTTTTTTTTTATAAATCTCAGTGTTGTTTAACTAACTGAAAGAAACTGAAAAAGAATTGAGCAAAGACGATAATTAGATGTAACTAATATTATTTTTATGATTAAAAAAGTAAATAGTATAAAAATCCAGAAACATTGGAGTTAAGATTTAAACACCTGTGTGTAAACTGTCAGATATATATTCACTTACTAATATCCTCACAGAGAGACCTACTTAAGTTTCCAGAGGTTGCCTCAGAGAGCTCCTTCTGAATCAGACCCTTAATGTGTAAATGACGGACATTAAGTGTAATCTCTTTGAATTGGGACATTCTGTTTGAATGTCCATTTGCTTTATACACTAGGTATTCTGTTTTACCTACAAATTTCGAGTTTTAACAGGGCAGAGGATTATTGGATTTATGAATACAGGTGCTTATATAATGTATACAAACATTAAAGCTAACTTGCTTTAAAATAAAAATGGTTCTTGGGCACGGATTTCCTATAACAAGGGTTCCCGAACTGGTATGCATAACCCTGGGGTACACAAGACATCTCTGGAGAGTATGAGGGAGAAGTTGTATAATGGCAGATTTAATTGTCTATGTAATAATAATAACTGGAATTTAAGGGATTAAAATATAAACTGTATGCTGGTAGGAGTACGCGGACAGCTGGTAAATGTGGAAGGGGCTTCACAAAAAGGAAAAGTTTGGGAATGTCTGCCTTATATCATACCTTAAAATCGTTAAAAGATATGACTAGGAGAGATTAACCATCAATGACAGAATTGATTTTCCTAAGTTTTGTGATCATTTTTTTTAAAGAGTTAAGGAAAGAAATCATTGCATCTTACAGCAAATTCAGTTCATTTATATGTAAGAAGCAAAGCCCTAGAAAGTTATAAAGTTGTTAATTTGTGGATCTTCATTGTCCAGTGTTGATAAAACAAACAAGACTTCTTGTTTGAAAGTACAGCTCTATTCTGAAAATATATCTTTTTGAAAGTACAGTGTATGTTCTTACTTCACAGATTGATCCTTGTGTATCTTTTTTCATTTAGTCACAAAATTAACTTTACTATTTTTTCTACTTGTGTTAGTATTGCAGACAGAGAATAAACTGAATTCTGTTGTCTGTATCATCAGAGTTGTTTAATGAGCTTCTGTTGCAGATACAGATTCTGCATTTATTGTACAGTACATCTGTGCAGCCCCCCTAAAAAAAGATGCACAGAGAAGAATTTGTTGTACACAATTTTCATTGCTGGTAATGATGGGGAAGCAGAAAAGAAAAGAACCCAGCTTGACTTTCAGACTCCAGGTTGACTTGAGTTGGCTGAAGTGACAGTTGGAGATAACACCTCTTTATTTGTAAACTGTGCAAACAAGATCTAGCAATCATTGAGAAACAATAAATAGAGAACACCATGATGCCACTTCTACAGAGTCATTTTTCAAAATAGAACAGGACTTCAACTACCCTTCTCAGTATGGCAGGTTGATACCAATCACCCATCTACACACAAAGGACTGTTTAGTTGTAGGGCTTCCAACACAGGATCAATCACTACCCACCCCTTCATCTTTGATTCCAAGAGCCAACAAAGAGTACAAATTGCAGTGACTCAGTATGACTTCAGCTGGTTTGACAATCACTGGCCAGTCTTCATTTTTAGTTTTCCCAGTTCCCAGAAAAACTATTCTTCAGGAGCCAAATTTAATTATGCTAATGTTTTTCCATCAACATCCTTGGTATCTTGGTCCTAATCTCCACTCTTGTGCAGAAGCTTCTCATCCTATTTCTGTTGGAATAATCCTTTATTTCCTTGACCTCAGAAACAATTTACGAAGAGAAATACACCGAAGAAGTTGGCACAACTTCTTCATTTTCCAAGGCCCAATCATTCTGTTCCATCTGTATGCAGACTATCTCTGCAGTTCTTGCAGCCCCTTCCAAACCAGGGACCAGGTAGTGCAAACTGTTGTCCTCAAAGTATCCTGCGTAAAACCATGATGATGGTAATTTTGGCTTCTGATGTCATATAGCAGTTTTGGAAGGTAGTTTAATGACATTTATATAAACTGACAATACTATAAATGTTTTTCGAGGAGTAAAGAAATATGACTCCAAGATTTCAAAGGCACAAGAATTCTGTCTGACAAGGTACCATTTTACATGACTACTCTCCTGAGTTTTATAGCCTTTTTTATAAGGAGATAGGCTATACATAGGATGCATCTAAATGTGTATTCATCCTCCTAGCAGGTGTTTTCACATTAAATATTTCACTTTTCTTGTTAGCATTGGAATAATACTTTGTCCTCTACCCCTGACATATTTCCAGTATTCACCATATTTAAAGCTATACCTTCCAAAAACAAATCCTTTATATATTTTTACTGGAGGATTCTTGCTAATACATCATCCAGAGATGGGACTATCTGTGCTCCTTGACACTCATTCCTAACCTATGTTTTTGGTTTATCTTGCTTTTTAGACATGCTCTTTTGTGTGTCATAAGAACATAAGAACTTCCATTTACTGGGTCAGACCATAGGTCCATCTTGCTCGACATCTGGCATCACACAGTGCCAGAGAACGGATTCTGAAAGGGAAAGTGAATAGGGTATGTACAGGGATTTTCACCTGTTTGTCTCCTACTTGGAACCTCCAGCATTTAAGATCCAGGAAATTCTGATTCAAAGGCTGTATCTCTAACTCCCATGTTCAGTAGCTACTGATGCACCTTTCTTGCAAGAATTTGTCCAGTCCCTTTTTGAAACTGGTTAAACTGTCAGCTTCCACAATATCTGGTGGCAGCAGGTTCTACGCTAAAATGCACAGTGTATGAGAGAGAACTTTCTTTTGTGGATACAAATACGCTAGATGCTCTGTTGCCACAGCAACGCACTACAGCGACGCAGCATCGGCAGGCACCAACCGTGGCACCGCAGCTATGTCGCTGTAGTAATGCGCTTCCTTGCTATCACATGTTGTGATGGTGATCTAGCAGCTAAAAATAACCATATGCCACTGGCACAGCGCAGTACAAGCTATTAGTACACTGTAATTTAGTACTTCCAAAAGGTGCTGTTGAGGCACATGTAGACACGTACTGTTCATTTTAAACTTACTACCTACTAGTTTCGTTTTATGACTAGTTCTTGTATTGTGAAACCGTGAAATAATAAATCACTGTTCACTTCACCATTTAGAGTTTTGTAAATCCTTACCTCCCAAGCATCTCTCCCCTACCCCCTGCGTCTCTTTTCTAAACTTAATAGGCCTCTTTAGTCTCTCCTTATATAGAAGCCCCTCTGTGTCACTAACTGTCATCCTTGTTGCCCTTCTTTGTACCTTCTCTAGTTCTGTATCTTTTTTTTGAGGTGTGGGGACTAAAACTGGGCACAGTGCACAAGGTGTGTATGTGTCATAGATTTTTAAAGGGGCATAATGGTACATTCTGTTTTCTTAACAATTCCCTCCTTAATTCCTAAACTTTTGTTTACCTTTTTGATGGGTGCTGAGCTCTAAGTTGATGTTTGAGCAGACTGTCCAGAATGACTCCCAGATCTTTCCTCTGTGGTGACAGTTAATGTAGAGCCCATTATAGTGTAGGAATAGTTTGGGCTATTTTTGCTTGTGTCTCATTTTACACTTAACCTATATGGCCCCTTGTTCAGAGGGATAATTCTAGGGCTGTCATCAAAAGACCTCCTTTCCTCTAAGGCAGTGTGATCAAAGAGCACCAGGTATTATACAATTATAGGATTGTGATAGTATGTTATAAGTGTGCAAGTCTGAATAAACACACATATGCGTGGACACATATACACACAAGCAGAAGTACTTCTATTCAGTAGCTCAAATTTCAGCAAAAACTTCTCTGTCTTCCAAATGTTCATGGCACATGTGTATGGGTTAAATTATAACCACAGTAAAATCAGCAGACTCCAGCACTCCCAATCCATGTAACACATTATTAGTGAATCAACTTAATAAACTTTAGGAAGCAGTCTTTTATTGCAAATGCCTTTTTTTTTTTAAACTCAAGTTGATTTCAGTGCTAGAAAAAAAGTGAGGAAAACCCATTATCTCTTTCTCCATGTATGCATCTTAAGAAAATGCAGTCCTCTTTTTTCATATTGCTGAACTTGCTATGAAAGATATGTGAAAAGTTCTACTGTTGGTTTCTCAAAATCTGGTCAGCTTGTCAATGTCCTAGGGATACCTTGCTGTCGGTCTGCATTTCCTGTTATAGGCAATTTTTGTTATTCCAACATAAAAAGTGTGGTGAGACTCCAGCTTTGGCTCTCTAGGGCAGGGGTGGGCAATTATTTGTACCAGAGGGCCACTTTTACGGAGCTTTGGTGACCCTTCACAAGCCCAGTCAGCCCTCCACCCCACCCCAACAACTCACCAAAACTCCTTAAGTGGCTCTCTGGCCCAAATAATTGCGACCCCCACCCCTGGGTTAGGGAAACTTAACCTCTCTTTCTGCCTTTTTCCTGTGCCCCCTCCCCTGCCCTGAGTCCCTGGCACGCAGCTGGGTCGGGCAGGAGCCACACCAGCTGCACCCACGTGGCCTGAGGTCACGCACAAGAATGCAGCATGGCACCTGCCCAGCCCTGTTGCATGCCAGGAACTCAGGGTGGGGAAGGGTGTGCAGGGAGAAGGGGGTCTGGAGCTCCAAGTTATCTGTGCTTGATCAATGCTAATGCAATGCTGTGTTCATCACTTCTCCCTGCACTTCCTCCCTCACCTTGAGTCCCCAGCATGCAGCCAAACCAGGCCAGTGCTACGCTGTGTTCCCACATGTCACTGCAGGCCACATGGGCACAGCTAGAAACCAGGAGCTCAGAGCTCATTGCCTTAAAAGTACAATGGGAGCTGGGGGGCCAGGCGAGGCAGGTAGGCCAGGGAGGAGAGGTATATATTTGTATATACCTTATATACAAATAAGGTATGATACTGTTTATTATTTGTATTGTCCTAGTTCATGGGAGCATGAATCATGAACTAAGAACACATTGTGCTAAATGCTATATAACTACAAACCAGAAAGATATTTCCTGCCCCAAAATGCTTAAAATCCAACTAGAAAATGGGAGAGAACAGATATACACAAACAGATGCAGGAGTACCAGGAAACAGCACTGGTTAGCATGAAAGCCAATGGGATCTACCCCCTACTAGCTTAATCATTACCAAGTTTTCTTGTAGGCAACATGGAAAGAGAATTTCAAGGAAGGACTTGAAACTAAGAGGTAGCTTTACGGATGCCTATGGTGAGCTCCTCTTCAACAGCAGGAGCAGCTTGCAACAAAGCACCAAAATACTTGTTGAAAAATGAACGAGTGAGTGACTGGTGACATTTTGAAGGAATGAGGGTATGAGCAAATGCTTGCCATGTTTATTGTGGGGTATATGGAGATGGGATTTTACCAGTGCTGTGGCAAGCAGGGAAACTACCCTAGGCACTGAAGTGAAGGGGCACCAACAGGCACTCCCCAGCCCAAGTGAGGTGTGGGACAGAGCCATGAGCAGCTCATTTGGGGGGGGGGGGGACACGTAAACCGGGGAAGAGCAGCTCCCACCATTGTGTGCACTCCCTGGCAAGCATGGGGGAGCCATATGCCCCCTGGATCTGTGCAGAGCGAGGGCAGGCTGCCACTTCGGGCTTTGCCCCAAGTGCCAAACTTTGTTGCTACAGTACTAGATTTTACCATACATCACCTGCTTTTACAGTAATTGCCAGTTTGTACATTTTACCTCATGATAACTGGAAGTTGTGTTGTACTTTAGCCCTATTTTGCTGAAAACTAAGCTACTGCAGTTTACCTTCCACTTACTTTGGAATAAGAGCGTGCACATGGGTAGCAAAGGAGTTGACCTGTAATAAAACCCTGCTGCTTTTTACCAAACAGTAAATTGTTCATTCATATGTCCATAACCAGATGGGTGATAGGTAAGGCAGGGACTGACCATAAAATGCTTGAAAGTAAAGACAAGTAGAGAATGGCAGGGGGGATGCAAAGAGAAGGGTCATGTGGTTAGAGCAACAGACTAGGAAAATAACCTGTGCAGCAACACTCTGAGCAGACAACTGAGAAGAAAACTGCATTTGCCAAGCCTAAAGAAAAGGCTGTTGCAGTAACTGAGATCGGGGAAGATAAGATCTCAGACAACTTGCTTATGAAAATGTATTGGAAAGGGATGTTATGCAGAAAGAATCTGCAAAATGTAGACTTAAGCTGGAGGTGGGAGCCTAAAGAGAGGTCGGAGTTAAAGATGAAGATAATAGACTTGTCAGCAGTGATAGAAGGGAGAGAATGGAGGGCAATTAGGAGGAAACATGAGAGGTTACTTTTCAAACAGATTAAGTATGAGTAGGTAATGTGGCAACCAGGACTTCAGTGGTAGTTCGCCTGTGCAAATCAATAGTCCTAAAATTGTTTGCGTGCATATATTAACAAAATACATGTAATGTGGAGATAATGAATACAGATGCAAAATAAATTATTTCATTAAATAAATGTTAATTGTAATGACTAAAGTCCAAGAGGCATTTAAAATATATAAAAGCATCGTTAGTGTTTTCCATCTTGTATTGATAATATTTTTTAAGATTATGACCTTCTCCTGAAATAAATATGATTTAATAGTTGCTGCAAAATCTATATAGCAACTGTTGGATTGTAGGTTCTGTGTGCATTCAGGTGACAAACTTGAGAGACTGATTGATGAATATAGTTATTTTAAAGCTCATCCATTTTCTTTCATTGTATTTAGCATGTTCTTCATAGCAGCAGTAGTAGTGGTAATAGTAGTAATAATACAGCTACCCATTCTTTCAGATATTAATTTGTCAGCTTGTAAACTTAGGCACTTTTTTCCAGAATCTTCTTTTATTTGTTTGTCCTTTCTATTCTTAATTGTTCACACCAGTGGTAACATCTGCTCACAGTGAGAGTACTGCTTGAGTTGCCCTATTATTATTAGCCATTGAGTTTATATGTACCACTCAATTTATAGGTGCTTCTCTAGAGAGCAGCCTTTTTAAGAAATAATATGTAGCCTATTAAAAGAAATATAGAAATTAAGCATTACAGTTGCTGCTGCAGATGTTCACATCCATACCCAGTTTAGAGTTAGATCATGTCAGTCATGAAAATCTACTTGTTTGGAGATTTAAATATAAAAATGCCCTCAAACTATGAATTAGTAAATAATATTAAAATGCTTCCTAGTCTGTTAGGCTGCATAAAATTCAAATGCTCTGAGCTCCTTTGTTCCTAATTACGAAACCTACTCCTTTAACACAAATTGAGCAATCATCATCCTGTGTAGTGTGCTGGCAATATCAAATCTATGTTTATGCTTATATTCCCCTTATAAAGTCTAAGTAACATCAGTAATTATAATATAGAGCTACTGTCATGGAAACCATTATCATATTTTAAAAGAAACTTACCATAAAGGTTAAAAAAAAGAAAGGTGGGGGGGAATGAGGAGGGCTGCCTAATAATGTAAACCTAAAATATCTTGTAAAGTTTTCCAACTCCTTCCCCCTCGAACTGCAAAAGGAATAAACTGTTGAACCAGCATTTTTTCAAAAAAAACAAATACTCTAGTGAGTCCATCCTCTCCCTACGTGCAATGGAACTAGTACTGTTCTTAATCAGCAGCCATATCAGGACTTTTTTATTTTTCTTTGATTGGGAGTTATGTGCTCAGATTTGGGATTGGGAGTGTCCTGGTTACATTCAGAGTAGTAACTCCTACATTTCTGCCTTATTTGTGTGTAAGCTTTAGATGTAGTAAGATAAACTAAAAGGTTTCATTTAGAGACCTCTGAAAGTAGAGCATTTTAAAAGCAGCTAGGTGTCTCCACCCTACTTTTTCATGAAACATTTTACCCATTCAAGCAGACTTTTAAAAACAGCTTGTTTTGATAGCAGCCTGTTCTCCTGTGGGCCTTCAGCCTTTGCTTCCTGGCAGCACCTTTGGTGCGAAAAGAGAGTGATCAATTGAAAGACTATCAGTGCCAGCATGCATAGAGTGATAAGTTAACACACCACTGGGAATTTCTAGGACCCACCAAGATACTTCACTTCTAATGTGCTAACAAGCTCATTTTTCTACCTCTTGCCTCTTCAGTTATTTTTTTTTCTCAGAAGAGCTTAGAAGTTGAGTGCATCAGGCATAATGAAAAGCTCTGTAGGAGGGAGAAGCAATAACCCCATTTTTCCCTTTTCAGCCAAATAGAAAATTAGTTTCTGGTAATACACAAAGGCCAGTATTTTTTGTGGAAGGGGCACTGCTGTGAATCAAAGGACTCTATTAACTGCAGAAAATTCAGCAGCTGTGAATCTCCCCCAATGAAAAAAGTGCTTTTCAACAAGTTGTGAGATATGTAGTATTATTTAGACTTCAGCCATCAGTTTCATCCTCTACTGCTTATATATAGCCTCTTAAAACCTGTGCTATATTACTCTCCTGTGTTAAAGCTCAGTACTGTGCATGTCCCCCAACCTAAGAACCTTTACAATGAAACATTTTTTTGTATCTATTCTCTTGTCCTAATGTTTCTATTGTAGTGTTTTCAGGATAGAATTCTTCTAAGGTTCAACCATCTTAATATTCAGAAGGAATTTCAAAGAATTATTTTTTTTCAATGTTATTTCAATATTTATATAAACTCAAGCTGTAGCCTAATCAAAGAATGCTATGGAGCCTATTTCCCAGATTATTATTTTAGATTAACTACATGGTCTACTATGGTTTTAGTTTTTTGGCTTTTTTTGTTTTGTTTAAAGAGTTTAATCATATATATTACAAATCTGTTATAATTGTTTCATATTTGAATATAGGCATGGGTTGTCCTAGGTATTCCTTTTAATGGCTGAATTATAGTCTCGAAAGCCAAAAAAGTACTTAAAATGTATTGTCTTCAGTCCTAACTCAGGGCTGATTTTTAATGATTAGTGAAAAGGGCAAGGTCATCTATTTATTAATGTTCAGCACTTTTTTCTTTACATTTTTAATTACTCACATGACATGCAAAAGATAAGTTATCCCCATTCTACTGATGGAAAGGCAGGCAGAGAAAAGGTGAAATAAGTTTCTGAAAGCCTCATGGCAAATTCACTTTTGGAAACCCAGGACTTCCTTCGTACTAACTTAACTCTCTGTGCATAACATAAACCTTCTTATTTTAAATGGGAAAATAAAAATATTTTGCCAGAAAATGTTATCATTCTCAAAGGAGTAAACTCTAGTAGAATTTTCTTTTTATTTTATTATTAATTATATAATTATTAGATTATAAAAGATATTTTAATACAGCCTGCCTAAGTCAACCTACTGAGTCCAACTGAACAACTTTAAAAGTTGTAAGGGAAAAGGTTAACTGATTTATCAGTTCAGGAATTGTACGACACAATGTCAGCATGGTAGTCTTTCTTGATAATTGTATGTTGCTGCCTGCTGCTCTACATTTTGACAGCCATTTCCATAGTTGCTTTCACGAACAGCAGAAATATTCTCTCTTTTTCTCACTCTCTCCGTGCTAACAGCACAATCAGGCCTGCTGGAACAAGAAGCCTGGAGAGGGTTCTTCAAAAGCAACAACACTTCAAGATACTGGTCTCTTGTCAATAATATCAGAGAGGGAGAATGTGGTAAAAAGGAAGAAGTACAGCATTTTATTTTCAATGCCCTGCTGACACTGTTAGCTAGTATTTAAGGGTCATGGAGATTCTTTGTAAATATGTTGCCTGTTTTAATGGCATAATTGACTAGGTAATTTTTCTGATGCAGAAATTTAGCTGTTTATCTTAACTGCATCAATTCATTTAGGGTTTATAGAAGTAGATTTTTATTGAAAAGGTACAGGATCTAATTTGCTGTTAATGATCATTATTTTTCACATTATCTCCCTAAATGTTGAAAGTGCAGTCAAACCCAATTTTAAACAGAGTTATAATCAAGCTAGTTTGGTACTTTAGAAAATATTTTTGTCTTCAGCTAGAGATTACAGATGTTGGGGAGTGTAAGTGAAAAAAAGGTAATATTGGCCTCAAGCAGCATGTAGCTTTCTCCAAAGAGATTTTGCCTTAGCTGCATCCAGCTGTTGAACTGTTATCATTACAAGTAGGCAGAACCATGAGATTTGCTTCAGATTCTGTTCCAAAGCCATTCAGATTTATCTCTAATTAGTTCATAGCAAGGCCCATATTTTGAAAATTCTAAGTAATGAAAAATATTTTCAAATTGAAAAATAAAAAGTATTTTCAATCCTTTCAATATACGAAATTCATTTCGTAGAAGTAATGTGAAATGTTATATAAAGTGTTAAGGATAACAATTCATATTTAATGCTATTTTTCAGTGCCCATAAATTATGAATACATATAAGGCAATAATATGGCTGAATTACTCAGTCCTAATAAGTAGGGAGTGCATGATCTGACTTTAAGTTGATCCTTAATTCTTGGGTAAATCAGTTATGAGGAGAGAGCACGTTATCTGCAAACAATTATTCAGCACCATCTTGAACCTACAACTTTTGAGGATTTTGCTGCCCAGGTTTTCTGTCCAGCGCCTTACCACCATTTGCCCTCTGATACAGGTAAGAAATTAAATTAAAAACTGTCTTTCCAGAGCAACACTTAAAATGCAGTATCCTTACTTATAAAGACTATACTTCCAAATGTTATGCATGATTGTGCTCATTAATCTGAAAATGTACAACCTGAATTAGATGTACATATTTAGCAAAATCTGTAATACTTAACTCTTGGGGAATTGATTTTAAGTTCTTAATTGATTGCCTGGCACAATTTTTAGTGTCTTGAAAGATGATCTGGGAAAGCATTTTAGTATAGATACCTGTTCCTATATTTTTATAGGAACAATCTCAATATTAAAATCTCTATAAAACTCTAGGCGCATGCAACATTTCATCTGTGCTAGTGCAGGCTGATGGATCATTAAGTATTGTTTCTCTGTAAGGGTGTTTAGTGTGCTAATCTGTAATGTAAAGAATAAAATTGAGACGCTAAACAAGTTTTGCAATCAATTTTTATATTTTCAAAATATTGAAAACATATTCAAAAAATTTTCTCAGGGCTGTATTTATCTGATAAACTGTTTTAAAAACCTGTTTTATAAGAGGCTACTGCATTTTCAGTTACTAAAAAATATTAATCAGTGAGAAAATGAAACTCAAGGCCGTCCTGTTCTGATAATTTCTTGAACTCCTTATGATTATTTCATTTATTTTATTTCCCCTCTTTTTAGATCATTAAATATCAGTTCTGTTTATCTGAAGGTAAGACCAAGTGTCCAAAAAACCCCTCTGTTCTTGTTACTTTTACTAGAGCACTAAGCTTGTAACCAAGTCGTATGTGAACTTTCCTTGTTGCCTTTGTTCACACTAAAAAGAATTTCACACTGATTGAGAAATTACCACTACATTTTCTTCAAGTTGTAGTCTTTTACTAACCCCAGGTCTGCATGAAACACTAACACTGGTTCTAGGATTAAGGTAACTAATGCTAGAGACAACTGTTGAACAAATAACACTTTATTATGTTGACCTTTTGTTTCTCAGCATGAATAATTAGTACTGGATGGCAGTGGTGTGTTTTGTACCCTGTAATGTCTTGCATTGATGTTGGTAGATCTTCTGCAATGATGATATAGGAAAGAAGGAAAAGAATGCATAAAAACTAAATTTTTTATTGCTAAACCTTAATTTATGTTGCATTAAAATTAAATAAAAATGCTGTGAATGAAAAGTTGTAATTCATAGATATAGAATAGAGGAACATCAGTTAGTCTGAAAACAGTTACTGGAAATTAGATCAGATTAGATCTAATCTCTGTCAGATTAGATTGGATAAATCAATATGTACAGAAAAAGTTCTAAAACATATTCTAAAAAGATCCAAATTGGAGCCACAGGAAGAATTAACATTGGGAAAAATAAAAAGCACTGAATTTTTTTGGTTATGGTTGCCCACTGTTTTATTTGCTGTTATGGGTAGCATAATCCTATACATTTTGTAATCATTTTACCATTTCTCTTTCTAATATATCTATCCACTAACATGTACAGAATTCAACAATTTTGCATCATTATTTTTAGTCGGCAAGGCCACTTTTCCAAGAATCAGTTATGGCAGGGGTGTCAAACATGCAGACTGGATACGGCCCACAAAAACAGATCGTCTGGCTTGTGGGGTTTATACTGTGGCTACTGGAGTCCCTGGGGTAATGGTGTTAATCTCCATGGCTGCCAGAAATGCAGTTTCATTGTGACTCCAGAACCCAAGAATTTAATGTAGCTGCCCTTGCCTCTCCCCTTAGTGCCACTGAAATCAGGGGTTTCAGTTACCCCTAATGACTAAATTTGGCAGCAGGGATAAAAGGGGGTAAACAGCAGCACTGTTAGCATTTAAGCCACACTGAAACAGCAGCTCTAGCAACTGGAGAGATTAATAGTGCTGCCATTGTTTAAAGGTGGCTTGGTCCACAGGAAAGCCCATGGTCTGGTCCAGTTATGGAGCCAAACAAGCTTGGCACCCTTGAGTTACGGGATATTTGGTTAGGTGGAACAAGTGGTTGGTGAGGCAGGGACTAACAGCCATCACTTGCCCCTGACTCACCTTTCCTTACTGCCAACACCCATCCCCTACAGGACTCCATGTCTAGGAATTCAAGGCAAGCCCTGCCTCCATTTGCCCCGCCCCATGTTCCTGGCCCCTTGGACTGTATCTTTGACATCCCTGGGTTAGGCAAACCAATGTTCTGTTTTGGAATGGCAGTTCTTATATTTCTGTTAACATAATCTTAATCTTAGTGACAAAAATGTCAGTTTCAACAAACAACAGAGAACCTCCATGGGGTCTTTGGTTCTCAGCTTGTCCCATCTGCTGCTGGGGAGTCACAGATCATAGCCAGGCTCTGAAGCTGAGCGACACAGGAGGGAACCTAAATGCGGTGGCAGTCCTAATTAGTCTGGAATTTACAGAAATGCCAGGGTCACCAGATGTGGGGCAGTCCCACTGACAAGTCTGTAAACCCTGTGTTCCTGCCAGGTAGATTCTCTTAGTACTGGAGGACCTGCAAGTTCTGGGTTCCTAGCTGTCACACAGACCTGTTATGTGGACTGCTTCAGAACAAGGGACTCCAAAGCTTCCAGAATCCATCGGGAATCTAAATAACTTTTGCTGGTTACATGCTTAGATTCAGCAGTAGTTCATCACACCCAAGATGTTCCAATTGTAACATGTTAAGTTCAATTAATGGGCATTTTCTAGTGGAAGTGTCATCTTAACATTTCTGACCAAGTCTAATGAAGAACTTATTAAAGTATTTGTTTTTTTTAAATGCTGGTTTACCGGTTTATCCTTTTGGAGCCAGAGGGGGAAGGAGTTGGAAAACTTTACAAGATATTTTTAGGTTTACATTAGTAGGCATTCCTCCCCTTTCTCCCTACCCTTTTTTTAACCTTTATGGTAAGTTTATTTTCAAATATGATCATGATCTCCAAAAGAGTAGCTCTATTACAATTGCTGATGTTATTTACACTTTATAAGGGGATGATACATGCACTTTACCATTTTAGGATGAGAACATTTAATATGATGGAAGCTGCAAAACCATGACAGAATATCACCAGCTATTGTAAATATGTTGCACCCATAATGCTGTTGATCAGGTAGATCAAAGACAAGTTGAACGCTGCTCCATTTAATGGTAAAACTGCTTCAGCATACTGACCAGTTAAGATTAAAATTTTAAAGGTAACTATTAACCTTCGTTAGAGTCGCTGGGACTGGACCATGGAGCAATGTCACCTGGCCCCTAGGGTTGAGATAATTGATGCTGCCATCATAGTAATGGGTTAGGTGGGACCCCGGGGTTGCACACTGACACCTTACAGGCTGCTAGTTGTACAGCCCTGATTTCAGAGGATTAAGTTAGCTAATTACGACAACAGCAGCAATAATAATAATTCCTACCAACAAATTTCTGATCCCACAGGATAGATTAACAGGGGGCAGCCTTTTTGTCAGGCATGCCACAAATTAGCCCTAGGCCCTGCCTTAGTACTATTCTGATCCCCTTCCCATGCCCGATTTGCTGCTTTGTCTTCTCCTCCCTGTCCTTTGTGCCACTATACTCCACACCTCCTCCATGATCTGCCATGTGCAGTGCACATAGGTTAGCCATGCCACTTCTGGCATGCACACCACAGTTTAGCCACCCCTGGGTTTAGATGGTGTAGCTTCATGCTCCAGATCTGGTCAGCAGGGCTCTGAGAGCTGCAGCAAATAACACTGCCATCTCTTGCCATGCCATCAAATTTCCAGGCCCACAAGTGGCATCCTGATGCCTATGAGCATTCCTGGATTAGATTGTAGCTATGGTTGATGCTGCTTTTCTATTTAGAGACTTCATTTTCTGTGCCATAATGGTACCTGAGTACTTCCCAGGTATTTAACAATTGAAATAATCTCTCTCATCTAACCTACTTCACCTCTTCCCACTTTTCTCACTCTGTAGGAGCTAAATTTACAGAGTAAGTGGATGCGTGAAAATGACTTTATATCATCACTGTTCCTTGCATTTGATCCCAGAACAGAATAGAATGGCCATTCTGCCTCCATATTGAATAATCTCAGTAACCATGCACACAGCCCAGCTTCCCTGCCCCTTCCCTCCAACCCCCACACCTCCTACCCCACTGTGCACATTGCATGGGCAGTCCAATGCAGCTGAGCAGTCAAGGCACACAGCCCCACACCCTCCTGCAGCACATGCAGTATAGGCAGCGTGGCCACTTACCACTGTGCCATCCTATCCTGCCCCTAGGACCAAGATGGGGCCAGAAGCCAAAGTTGCCAGGGATGGGAGGTCAGGGAGCCCAGCTGCCATCATTACAATGACTTGGGTGGGAGCCCAGAGGTTGCACACTGACACCTTTGTAGCTCTACAGAAATGCAATACTATGCGGGTGTGCAGGCATTTGAGTCCCCCAGATGGAGAGTTAGAATGTTTCCTAAAAGGCAAGCTCCAGCTAGGGGTCAATAGGAGGCTGCTCTTGGGGTACCTCTACCCACATGGGAGCTTGATCACTGAGAGCTTGTTCTTTCCTTCTGAGAGAGGGGAAGACTGTCAGTGACTAGCTGGCAGAGCTCCCAGCTTCCCCCCATTGATCAACTGATTGGTGAAGCCAGGTAACAGCTCAAACCCTGTATGGGGAGCAAAGGAAGGGGAGCTAACAAACATAGCCCAAGTTCATCTTTGAAAGAAGTGACATTTTGTAGCACTTTCACTGTCTTTGTAATGCCACAATAGCTTGAACAACTGTACACGTGCTTCTTGTAACATTACAAAGATGTATCTAGCACTACAGATGTAATGCCAGTTCATGGTTTAAGACATGTTTATGTTGCAGAGCTGCTTGGGTTTCTTGTCAGTGGTAAAAATGTCGAAGACTTTATTGACCTTGTGAGGCTGTACTTGTTAGTATCTTTTTTCCCTTCTGTGCCAGGACATGCACTGTATCATTAAAGTAATTCCTATAAACAAAGGTCCCCTCTAAAATAGTGCTTTTGGGCACAGTATAATGTCATGAGGATAGTCTGGGGATCTCACAACTGCTTACTTTATGAAAAAAGCAGGACACATTTTGGTCCTGTACTTCTATTTTCAAAACATTGTTTATGCAAATATTGCAAACCCCGCTCCTCCTGGTGAAATAAATATGTATCCCAAATAACAGGTAGGGGAACAGCAGATCATATAGGTTGTTATTTGTTTGACTTGCACAAGAGGCTATGAGATTTAGCAGCTTATTTATAGGATTGAAAAATTAGTCTCTGTTCTGCAGTTGGCTTGCTGTTTAACTTTGGGTGAGTACCTTGACCTCTATGATCTTCCTCATGCCTGCCTCTTCTTTCTTGCTTTTCTAGTCCTTGGCTACCTAGTTCCAATCTCCTTTCCTTTGCACTTTCCATTCCATTCTTTGCCCAGTCAGTTCCCAATCCAGGGCCCCTAACATCTTGTCTGATCTGTCACCTTTCCCTAGTTTCCTTTCTCTTCCTGCCTCACCTTCTCCTGATTTCTAATATCATCCTCTGGGTTCTTAATCCAGTGTGCCCCCACCTCCCTCCAGCAGGTATTAGTCCCAGTTTCTGTCCAACTAATTGTACCTGATGTGTCATTAGATATGACTCCATTCCCTGTACCCCTCTCCTTTTTGACTGACTATATTCCCTTCCTCCTCTAACCTCTCCCCACATTATTAGCCTCCAGTTAGAGGCAAGCCTCTCTCTCCCTTGCCTTGCTTTGTTTCAGTCTACCCCTCTACTCTAGTATGGCAATTGTCTCCTGTGCATTCAGAACAAGCATCTTCCTCCTGATTGAATGGGTCTAGAGAGCAAAGCAGAGAGAGACTCCCTATTACCAGTTCCAGGGTCAAACCCTGGACAAGCCTCTCCTGTAACAGCAGCTCTGAGCAGAAATTGTTAGTTCCTGGTTTGGAGCATGCCTTGTATTGCTAGAATTGTTGGGGATTTTAAATCCCTAGCTCAGGGTCACATGCAGGGTCACATGAACTGGCACAGGTCATGGGTTGCATGCAGCCACCAAAGGGTTAAGCTGCAGCCCAGGACTCTCAGTCCAGGTGCTGCTTCCCCTGCCACTCCAGCTGGCACCAGCCAGTCTCCAGAGCTCCCTCTCCGTCTTCCAGCTTCCCCAGCCTGTTTCTGCCTCCTCCTTCCTCTGCCCTGCAGAGGTGGGGCAACACAGTTGAGGAATTCCACATACAGAGGACCCAGGGACTGACATGAAGTGGGACCACTAACACACTGCAGCAACAGAGGAAAATGTGGTACAGTGTGTAAGAAGCAGGGGCACTACAGCGTAGTCAGGGGTGCCTACCACATGGTATGGCAGAGGATTACCCATACAGAGCACAGTGCGGCCCAAGAGCCATGCAGCAAGTGCCTGCACAGGCCACTCATGTTAGACGGCCCTGACCTAGCTAGTCATCCTCTGTTGAGCAGATGCAAATAAAGGTAGTTTTTCAAAGACTTACAACGTGGGCAGATTTTTACAGGGATGAAACATAAGCAACTGCCCTGCCAAATTTCAGATTTCTCCTTCAAAGTGTGGGAATGCTAGAGGTTCTGTGAAACTCACCAACATTTTTTAACGTGAACAAAAAATGTTCCCTTATCCTCTTTGTCAGCAAGGACTGAACTATTTTGGCTGAAACATTAAGGAAATCAAACTGCAGCATGCACCTGGGATGCCAAACAATTAAAGTTTGTCAAAACTTAAGCTACTAAAACACTGTCATGTGATGGGAGGTCCTAATAATGAGTGAGGTTTTCTAATTTGAATTAATCTGTCTCATAAGTCTTTTTATCTTAACGTTACTTTTATAGTTTGAGTAATCATAAATATATCATTCATTGCATAGAAATATAAAGATGTAACGCTTGCGTTGAAAGCTTACAAAATCTGAAACAAACTAAAATTGCAAATTGATACATACAAGGTGCATGGAATACATTGCCAGGAGATTTAGAATATTAATCAATGCATTTTTGTTGTCAGATTAAAATATTTTTAAGTGCCATTTATTCTTCACTCTTCTTGTCTGAACTGTTCAGATGTGGAATACACACTGCATGACTTCTGTTCTTCAGTAAGCCAGTCTGATACGTGTGCTTAAGAGTTTAGATAATAGATAGCTTTACATTTTCTGATGGCTATCTTGACTAATTTTATACAAAATGTATGTATAAGAGCTATACATTAATTAAAAAAACACTAAGCTATTTTTCAAGTACTTTTTTATCCAGTATGATTGCTGCTTGTTTGAAAGAGTATGAATTTAAATTCTTTCTGACATTTTGGGTGAAACCCAAAGGTCTGATTTACTCCTTGACTTAACACTATACTGCTCAGATGTTATGCTGGGATATTTTTCCATGACATCTCTTCAATGATTCCTTATTTAGGCTGGGAATAATTCCAGTGTTTTAAAAATATGAAACCTAACTGGTGAGCAGAAGCCAAACCTGTAGCATGAACAGCAGTTGCATATTGAAATTCTAAATTCTGTCTGGTCTACCTCACCTGTTAATGCCCTTCAGTCTTTGCCGTTCGTGTCTCATATCTGACACCTGTTATCTTTTATCTTTCTTCCCCCTTCCTCACTTCTGTCCACTTGTCCTTCCTCATCACTTCATTCTCAACAAAGAAAGAAATGCTGTGATATTTCTTCTCCTTCCAAAACCTCCACTAGAAAGCATTGGCCACATCAAGGTAAAGGGCAAAGGCTTGAAACGGAAGGTCTTTCACGCTAGCTGTGAATGGTATGCTGTGCAAAAGAACGATGATTATTTTCTATTCTCTAACTTCCACCATTTGAAATGCTTTTATTCCTTGTAAAATTAGAACAAGATAAAATTTCAGAAAAGGAAGAAGGTGCATGGTTTCCCACTTGCCTTTCTGGAAGGCTCAGAGAGTCAAGGATTATCATGCTTTCCCAGATTGTTTGGCAATGTGATACCTAGTTTGTGAACTAAATTACTGTCACCTGCTGGGGAACATGTAACAGTGTATTTGTCCTCCCCTATTATTTAGGTGTGTTGCTTCAGTTCAAACAAGAGGGAAAGAATTGTACAGTCTTTGGAGTAGGCAAGTGCTGGCCCACAGACGTAGAATGTCTAAGTAACTAAATCATTTGGTCTGCAATAGTACGTGTGAGATGCACTGGTAAACTTCTGGTGATCCATGATTCACTAACCCTTTTAGGGGATCCTTCAAAGTAACTGGTATTCAGAGATTTTTAAATATGTGATGAAATTATTTCATGAATGAAATTTGTGCTGAAGATTGGTAGCTTAGGTTTTGATATATCGTTATTTTAGCTAGCATGGTATGGAAGAAATACAGTGTGACATTCTGCCCCTACTGAAGTAATTGAAAGGGCTACCTTTGACTTCAGTAGGGCCATGATTTCATCCATAATTTGTATAGGCCAGAATGATCTGTAAAGATCAATGTACCAAGCTCTGTAATTCTGAAAGGTGACAGCAAACTAGTTGTGTGTATCCGGTGTAAATGTGCAAAGGAGAGTAGTGGGCACAGAGAGAATTAAAACATAATTTTGATTTCATACTTGCTCCTTTTCCTTCAGCTTCTTTTTATGGGGAAGGATTTGGTATGTTTTTCCTAATGAGTTCCAAGACAGAAACTCAGGACCCGCTGCAGAGCAGCTTTGAATGTTCATGTAATGGATCGCATGTTGTAACCTCAAATTCATCTTGTTCCTTTTACAAAGAAAATGAAACACCTAGTTTGTCTAATTAATGTAATCTGTTCAAGCTTCAGTCTTGTGGGCCCTGTAAGCATTTGCCTCCTGGAGCTTTGACTAAGTATTAGATGCTATCCCTGGGGGCCCTCCATTGCCCTTTCCCACTCCACCTTTTCAGTTGCACGTCTAGATCCCCCCCTGCATGCTCACCATGCTGTTAACCGTCCATGTTCTTACCGCAGACTGAACTCTAGTCATAGTTCAAATAACTCTCTCTATCCCCACTCAGAAACTTCAGGTATATTCATCCTCATGGCTAATGGCATAGTATTATACAAGCTTGTAGTTAGGCAGTTTTTAGTTTTCACCTCTAAAGGTGGATTTGTATCTGTTGCTGCCTCCATGTGTAACAAAGTCTCCCACAGTCAATAACAGGCTGGCATATGCTGTGGGTTGGTAGCAACACAAAAGTTCCCATCTGTTCCCCTGTGTATAGATTCCCTTGCAGCCAGCAAGGCAGCTGTACTAACAAGCTTGGTTCTTGCTGTCCCCTTCAGGCTCTTGCCCAGAGACCCAGTTGGGCGAAACTCCACCAGCAGCAACGGCTCAGGTGGACGGGACCGACTTAGCCTCTCCAATGTCTCCTCGGACTAGCAAGAGCAGAATGTCCATGAAACTACGCCGCTCCTCTGGCTCAGCCAACAAGTCCTAAGTGTTGAGAACCTGCAACTTTCTAATAAACAATTAGCAGCAGCCTTCATAGGCTGACCTGCAACTATCAGTTAAAGAAAAATGTCCCTGATGTGCATGTCCTGTCCCCAGCATAGCCCTTTCCTGTACACTTATTTTAGACAGTACACTGGAATTTTATTTGTATCTTAATATTTTAGCTTTTGTTGTTTTTTTTAATCAAATTCCAGGCTGCCATATTTTTTTTTTTTTTT